>UELW01000012.1:15327403-15647342 GCA_900490495.1 Danionella dracula | reverse complement strand
AGAGTTAGAGGAGCTAAAAAACATTACACTTTAATCCAGAATATTTACATATTTGCATTACTAAACTGGAGCAATACTTCAGAAACCAAATCAGAACCACTGTGCTTAAGAAATTTAGTTTTTCTTTTTTTAAGAATTTTAAAATGTAGTTTTTCAGGTCTGTTGGTCAAATCTGGGATAATTGTGAGCACTTTACTACGCTAAAGGAACTGTCTGATCTGGAATTCTCTTTTTCGGTGAAGTTAGAGCAAGAGATTCAAATTTTTGGTGTTGTGTAGGTGTTTATTATGCCTTGTTTATGGTTTACGGTTAGTTTTTTCCTGGCATTAGCCTTTCAACTGTTAAACCACAAACTTGTTTGACCCTACATAAACAATTTTGTTTATTTCTTATTTATTTTGAGTAGTTAGACAACCTTCTGTTATTCAGACGGGCAGTAGAGGTATTGATGCTGCTTTTTCTTTAAGAGAGCTAGGTAAGTTTGTTCATGTTTTTTGGCAAGTCATCACCTAAACATTGCCCTACTTTAAGTTTTAACGAGTCAAAGTTTTAAAACATTTTTTGTAATTATTTTGCTCCAGTGTTCAGACCTCCTTTTCTTTTTATTTATTTTTTTTCGCATTTTGTTTGTGCATTTTTACCCTAGAGGAAGTAACAAATTCATCCTAGTTGAAGCAGTAAACAAATGACAAATCACCAGACCAAAAAATATTGATTTAACATTCCTCTAATTGATTTTAAAAAGTAAAATGAATTACAAACCTTTTAATATTCAACATTTTTTAAGAGCAATAAAAGTGTTCTCTAATCATCAACATCCGTCTGGGTCCATTTTTCCTCCTCATTGAAAACGTTTGCCTTCAGACACAAGACATGAGTACACAATTAATAGCTCCGAATGGTTCGATGTTCAAGCTTCACTAATTGCTGGAAAGCAAGTTTTTTCAAGAGGATGCACATTATCAGCTTGAAAAATCACTCAACTAATGGGCCCTAATTTGATTTAATTACCAAGTTCATTAAGAAGGGCGAATTAAGACATGTTCAGCCAGAGGGCTAGTCAATCCTTCTCTGTTTTACTCACTGTTCACATGGGCTGGTTATTTCCCTCAGACATTTAGCGAGGGAATGAACACATATTGAGCTTGCCACCAGCTGTTGTGTTTTGCACATATAATTTGGCCACTCAGAAGGGTTTAATTTAAGGTTTAGGACTCATTTGCATTTCTAAGATGGGAACAAAACTGCATTGGCAAGCTCATTATATCTTAATCTTAAAGGCTAGCCTGTGGCCCACTTCTCATTATGTACCACTACCAACTCTCTCTCTCTCTCATCACTTCCCATTTCTCTCCTTTCAACACACTCTTTCACTTCCTATCTCTCGCTCTCTATCCTGCCCCCTTTATCATCCCTATTTTCCTCTCTCTTTTCTTATTCTCTCTCCATCTCTTTCGCCCCTAGTTCACACACTTTACCTATTTCTCCTCTCACCCCCTCCCTTTATCTTTCTGTCTCTCTATTGCTTTCCTCTCCCCACTACTTTATGTTGCCTCCCTTTTTTTCTCCCCTATACTCCTTCTCTCACTACCTCTTTCTCTCTCCAGTCCCCATCTATTTCTTTCTGTAATCTCTCTCTCCCCTCTCCATTTCAGATCCCTATGTCTCCTCTATCCTTTTCCTGTCTTTTCACTCTTTCCCTCCTCTCTCGATCTTCTTTCCCCCCACTTTTTCTCTCTCTCTACATCTTTGTAAAGGCTTAAAGCATTATTTTATGCAGCGCAAAATTTGTGTCCAGTTTTATCCTGAAATGTTTATTCTTGGTTTTAAGTATTCAAAAGAAAAATTTTTTTTTTATTTCAACTACTGACTTTCATAATGGGACAAGCAAATTTGGCTGTCAATATAAGCAGACAAAACATGATGTGGACGTTGATGTAGGGTTAGTGTTAGTAGTGTGTTTAAGTGGTGGTCTCTTCTTCTTAAAGCAAAGAATTGTGATTGATTTCCCTTTTTCACAATTACCCTTTTTCCTCTTCTTTTCCTTTTCTTCCTGCTATGGTTGATCTATCAGCTGATATATCTTCTACTACAAATGACCCGAGTTAGGCTTTGACTAAGTAGCAAAATGCATTTTGTCTCTCTTGTACTGTAAGTCACTTTGGACAAAAGCCTCTGCTAAATCCATGTATTACCTATCCAGATGAAATGGTGCTGTCAGGAAGTATTGTGTTCGTGAAAAAAAAAAGTAAAGAAAGAAAGAAAGAAAGCAAAAGAAAACGAAAGAAAGAAAGTTAAAAAGCAAAAGAAAGAAGAGAATGAAAGAAAGAAGGAAGGAAGAAAACAAAAGAAGAAAATGAAATAAAAATTAAAGACAGGAAGAAAAACAAGAACAGAAGGAAGACAGACAGACAGACAGATAGATAGATAGATAGATAGATAGATAGATAGATAGATAGATAGATAGATAGATAGATAGATAGATAGATAGATAGAAAGATGGATGGATGGATGGAAAGTAAGAAGGAAAGAAAGAAGATGGAAAAGAGAGGGGGAGAGATTGAAGGAAAAATAAGAACAGAGAGAAACAATTGCATAGAGAATAAGTGAATGGGGAGAAAAAAGACAGAGAGAAGAAGCAGAAAAGTGAACAACAAAGAAAAATAGAACCAGCAAGAGAGAAAGAGAAACAAAGACAGTGAAAGCAAGAGACAGTGGGATAAGGAGAGAGGGACAGAAAGTGGCAGATAAAAAGAGAGTGAAAGTGAGTGATAGAATAAAAGAAAGAAAGATACATAAGGTGCATTTTGTGTCCGAAGATTCTATTTTAGCCAACTAATGAAATGTAAATCCCCTTCAACCCACTTTAGGGATCCACTTAGAAGCACGTGACCCCTCGCAAAGGGTAGAACCTCAATTTCAAACTTTCCTAACACCGAACAGACTCCACATTCCATCTCTCAAGATCTCTGCTCTTGCTGGCTTCGCCTTTATACAAATGTAATCTAGCACATTTGTGCTGTAATAAAAAAATGTTTCCTTTCACTGTTGTCAGCAGGTAAAGGAATTAGACTCTTCTCGTCTGCTGCGTTTTCAAGCATACTAAGATGAAACCTGAGTGCTCGTCTTGCTACCTCAAGTTAATATCCTCGCAGCAGGGGAGGCAGGGGAAATATATTCATAGAATTTTTCATGTACAAATAAGGAAGCATGAATTGCAAAACTGACTTTTCTTCATCATTTTGCTTTTAAAGTCATTATGGACAGGTTTATTGCTGTATATTTTTTTAGCTCAAATGGTTGCTGAAAATCTCTGGATTCAACATCTCCTGAGTAACAGTGTGTTCGCATAGAACGCAAATGGAGCAAACAAAATTGCTCTACTTGCGCCTGGATAGTTGCTTGACCATATGAAGTTTACTCGCTTCTAAAAAAAACTGAATTTCTGCTCAACTCAAGGGGAGCTCGACTCAGAAACCATGCTCAGGTAGGCTAAGGTATTGAAACAATTGGCACTAAGGGGCCTAAAGTGTGGCAAGAAAACATCCCCCACACCATTACACCACCACCACCGGCCTGCACAGTGGTAACAAGGCATGATGGATCCATGTTCTTTGTTCTGTTCACTGCAAATTTTGACTCTGGCATTTGAACGTCTCAACAGAAATCGAGACTCATCAGACCAGGCAACATTTTTCCAGTCTTCAACTGTCCAATTTTGGTGAGCTTGTGCAAATTGTAGAATCTTTTTCCTATTTGTATTGGAGATGAATTGGGTTGTAGCCCATTTGTCTCAAGATTGTGCGTGTTGTGGCTTCACAAATGCTTTGCTGCCTAACTCGGTTGTAACGAGAGGTTATTTTAGTCAAAGTTGCTCTTCTATCAGTTTGAATCAGTCGGCTCATTCACCTCTGACCTCTAGATTCAACAAGGCATTTTCGCCCACAGGACTGCCGTTTCACACCATTCTTTGTTAAACCTAGCAATGGTTGTGCATGAAAATCCCAGTAACTGAGCAGATTGTGAAATACTCAGACCGGCCTTCTGGCACCAACAACCATGCCATGCTCAAATTTGCTTAAATTACCTTTCTTTCCCATTCTGGCATTCAGTTTGGAGTTCAGGAGATTGTCTTGACCAGGACCACACCCCTAAATGCATTGAAGCAACTGCCATGTGATTGGTGGATTAGATAATTGCATTAATGAGAAATTGGACAGGTGTTCCTAATAATACTTTAGGTGAGGGTATATACACTCTTCAGGGGTAAGTTCTAGCTTGCCGACTTTACATAATTTTGATATTTGAATTGAGCAGTAAAACATTTTTAACCTTCCAAGTTATTTGACCTCGCTCACTTTCTTCCAAACAAGATCCTTCTTGCTCCGGTCCTTGTAAAAATAACTTGTTGAATTGTAAATGACTGGATGCCTGCACACAGCTACATCAGCTTGTCCTCCATGTTGTTTTTAATTTTCCCACTCAAAAATAACATGACACTCAAAAATTGTTAGACGAGACACAAATTTTCTCAAAAGTTTGAATGTAGTGTAAAGCAACTTAACAGACATGCTTTTAATGCTATGGACACGTTTGAGTGAATTATATTCACTAGTGTCTTTGCATTCCTGAATATTTCCAAGCACAGGGTGGCGCTTCAGTGCTAAAGGACTTCAGACACTCACAGTTTACCTGTTTACTTCACTATCTAGTAAACAAACAACAGAGAGCTGTGGTAGAGTTTCAGAAAGTTAAATAAAAATTATGCTATTTTCAGGGTTGTCGTTTCTCTACCTAGCTTTTCTTCTACGCTACTGCATCTAGGACATTTGTTGAGAGAGTGAGTTTTAAGAGCAGCCTCAAGTTGTGCATTTACGTAACATCAGTTACTTGCATATTAACCAAAGATCCACATTCATTGGCGGAGTGTGGAGCTTCGTCTGGCGTCAGACCAAGGCGCTTTGGCAGTGGCAAAATTTTCCCGCTTTTTGTCATAAATCTGTGCGTGCTCGTCCATGACATTTGATTGGAAATTAAAAATCCTAATTTCACCCCAATGTGGCCTTACCTTAAGGATGCAATGAGTTGCGTAGCAGTTTCTTGCACCCTTCTAGAGGGTAGCTTCTTCCCAGGGTCCAAAAATATTGAAAGTATCCACAAACGTATGTACAAAAAAATTGCTAGTAGTTCAACCACGATATCCAATTCAGCGTTTGACTCTGGTCTTGAATCTGACAATGGCTGTCACAAACAGTCGACCAAGACTAGACGCTCTCAGGCTGGGTCTGACAGTCCCCTTTTACAGGCCACAAAACCTCTCCCTCATTAGGACTCTTCCATTCAAAGGTAAGTACAGTTTCTTACCAATTCATTTACCAGTTCATTTAAACAATAGTTTATAGCTACGTAATAGGCAAGTAAGTGTCCTGATTGTTATTTGTGCGAGTGTGAGTATGCGCATGTATGCATTTGGGTGCGTGTGTGTGTGCGCGCGCGTGTGCGTGCGTGTGTCAGCACTCCTGTTTCAGCCAGGGAAGAAGTCACACACATGAATTCTATATTTTTAAATTTAAATATTCTATATTATTTAAATTAAATATTCTATATTTTAATTTAAAAACATTATCAGTTTAGAAAATCATACGAGAACTGTATTTCTGTACAGTAATCAAATAATAACGCATAAAATATATAATAAAGATGAATCCTTTCACTATTTGGGCTTAAAAATAAGTGCTCAGTAGGATTTTAGAACCTTTTTGTAATACATGATAGTTTTGCTTTTGTTTGTTGCAGTACCAGTTTTGGGCACAAATGTGCTCCTTTAAAATCTGCAGTCGAAATTACTTTGCCATAAGATTTTTTTTTCCTCATCTACTTGTTTTTTCAATCTCTGGCAACCTTGACATTTTATTACAAACAAGGCTTCATTTTCTAGTTCTTTTCATTGTGTTCAAACATTTCAATCATAGAAACCGTGTTGAAAATGGTAATGGTAAGCAATACAGAAAAGAGTGCTGTGTAGCTCCGAGAGGTGTGACATGGAGACAATAATCACTTGAGAGATATGCTGTTCTGCTCGTCTTTGTACTTCCTAAATATGGACCTTCAGGCCAATGAAAAATTATCTGGAGGCGATCATATTTGGTAATAAAATTCACAAATAATTGCTGACTAATGGAAAAATTGTTTATTGCAGCCTTCAGTTCGCAACACTCCAGAGTTTAAAACACAAGTGTCATTGCCAGCAACAAACTTTCTCTTCCTCTCAAAGAGTTAAAACATTTCTCTGCACAGAGTTCAATGGAGTGCTGCTCTCCGCCATATAGATTGACCCGGTGAATCGAGCTCTCTGAATTCCATGCTTCATCCTGCATGGCTGTCTTCACTGGACTGTAAATTAACCTCACGCTGGCGCCAGCCACTCACTCTCTCAAACTTGGACCTGCACTCCATGTTAAGTGTGACAGTAATTGAGATTCGGCTTCTAGTAGGCTGAAAGACTCGGAGGGGTCAGTCAGTCAAGGCCCAATATTTGAGCTTGAACCTCCACTTTACCCCTCGCTTTCATCTCTTTGTTCCTTCTTCTTTCATACTTACTCACAATAATCCACAGACACTCACTTCAGACGGAAGGAGATATGATAAAGACCATACTTTCTACACAATATACTGTTCTATTTCTACCTGCTAAAATCTTCCACACTACAACAGAGAGAAAGATTAAGAGAGAGGGAAAAGATATACAGAGTGGGAGAGAGGAAAGATATATATATATATATATATATATATATATATATATATATAGAGAGAGAGAGAGAGAGAGAGAGAGAGAGAGAGAGAAATTAGACAGAGAGGGAGAGAGAGAGAGAAAGAGAGATTAATGAGACAGAGAGGGAGAGAGAGAGAAAGAGAGAAGAATGAGACAGAGAAAGAGAGAGAGAGGAATGAGAGATGAATGAGACAGAGAGGGAGAGAGAGAGAAAGAGAGATGAATGAGACAGAGAGAGAGAGAGAGAGAGTGAGAGAGAAAGAGAGATGAATGAGACAGAGAAAGAAAGAGAGATGAATGAGAGATGAATGAGACAGAGAGGGAGAGAGAGAGAAAGAGAGATGAATGAGACAGAGAAAGAGAGAGAGAGGAATGAGAGATGAATGAGACAGAGAGGGAGAGAGAGAGAAAGAGAGATGAATGAGACAAAGAGAGAGAGAGAGAGTGAGAGAGAAAGAGAGATGAATGAGACAGAGAAAGAAAGAGAGATGAATGAGAGATGAATGAGACAGAGAGGGAGAGAGAGAGAAAGAGAGATGAATGAGACAGAGAGAGACAGAGAAAGAGAGGGAGTGGAAATAGGGAGAGAACACAACGTAAAGTAACGCAACGTAAATTAACACAACAAATAGTAGCACAATATAAAGTAACACAACGAAAAGTAACACAACGTAAAGTAACACAACAAAAAGTAATACGAAAATTATTCAGACAAAATCAATTTTAAGTGAATATATAGGGCCCCTCCACTTAATCCCGTCATGCCTTTAATCAAGCCCTCATCATCTTCAATAAGAACAGAGGTATTAGTAACCAAAGACACGTTTGCTCTTCATCTGAGCTAATGAAATGAAGAGCCTCATGACTCCCACAGCTTCAGCAGGCCGGTGCACTCTGATCAATAGAGAAACAAGTGTAAAGCAAAGCTTGCGGAAACAGACGGTGAGTCCCTTTATTCTCATCATCATTTCGGATGTTTTACATTCACCAGCAGAGAACCAAAGCCGTGAATTTCAGTTGTATTCTCATTATCAGCGTCAGCATCATATGACTTTCATAAGCTATTTCTGTCTATAGATGTGTTTTTGTGTATGAGGCTTCTATACATGTATTAATAGACCACAGAATACAAAACAAAACAAAATATATAAACAGAAAAACGACATGCACATAACAAATATACTAATAAAAATAGATTAGGGTTTCTTTTTCTCTTATTCAGTATTATTCCATTTTTTACCATTTTTTTATGAAAATAGTTTAGAGATTATTTTATTATAAAGAACAAAACTTGAATATTTCAAACAAATGAAATATTTGGATATAGATAAAAAAATTATGGATATTATTTATTAATTTAAAGTGAATAAATTGTTACAAATGGAAAGAAAAAAAATACACCAAATATACTCAAACATTAGAAAATAAAGAAAAAAATACAAACAGTAAATATATTGCATTTCATAATAATTAACTTCAATTGAATAAACAAAGAAACAGATACAAAAACAAAACAAAACAGAAAATAAAGAAAAGATTTGGAAAAATCAAAAATATAATGACATTTGTTTAAAGTACACTGCAAAAAATGCACTCTTGGAACAAGAAAAAAAAAACTCAAATAAAGTTAAACTCTTCTTGTATCAAGCAAAAAAATCTGCCAATGGGGTAAGCAAATTTGACTTGGCAAGATTTCTTAAAATTAGAAAAAAATTCTAGCTGATAAATAGACAAAAACTCTCAAAACAAGACTTTACAAATTGTAAAACTGCACTGAAACTAGAATATTTCAACTTGTATCTAGTCTCTAGTGGTCTTAAACTAGACAATCTGTCTTAAAACTAGGATGTTTTCTCTTTTATTTAAGACTAACTTAGAAAATGTTGTATTAAAATAAGTATATACAACCTTAAATTAAGAAAGTTTGTGCTTAATTTTAGTTCTTAAAGTAGAATATGGGTTCTTAAAACTAGAAATTCTAGCTTACACTTTTAATTTTAAATAATTATATTATATTTTATTTAGGCCTATTGGTGAATTTTTAGACAGCACAGTTCAGATAGGAGAGCGGAAGAACATTTAGTAGAACTCTGGGGAGAAGATCGCTGAAGGACCAAGGCTGGATTCGAACCCCCGTCACAGGAGGTTTAAGCTCCACATGTCAGCGCTCTGACCGCTGCACTATCAGTGATGACAAGTTATTTTGGTTCTAATAAGCTATATAACACTAAAAGAGAAAACATTCTTGTTTTAAGACAGATTGTCTAGTTTTAAGACCACTAGTGACTAGATACAAGTTGGAATATTCTAGTTTCAATGCATTTTTCCAGCTTGGAAAGACTTGTTTAGAGAGTTTTTGTACTTTCTTAAGATCCAACAGCTTATGTTACCAGCTAGAAGTTTTGCTAATTTTAAGAATTCTGACCAACTGAAATTTGCTTACTCCATTAGCAGAATCTTCTGCTTGATCTAGGAAGAGTTCATCTATATTTGAGTTTTTTATTTTTTGTTTCAAGAGTGCTTTTTTGAAGTACAGATCTCTTCCATCAAAGTTAGTTCACAACTGGACGGTTATTAAGGTTTGGGGTATTGATGATTTATTTACGATGTAGATCCTTTTTCTTATTTTTTTTCACAAACATTTGAATCTTATTTCAAGAAATCAAATGTTCTTACCTTTACTTGATCTAGAGTAGAACTAGATTTAAGATTTTCTTTCTTGTTCCAAGATGCATGCTTTTAACCAGTATTTAATATTGATTTCTTAAAATAAAATATAAGTAGGATTCTTGAAATAAGAATATGTTGAGTCAAAAATTCTTGTTTTAAGATTCTTGTTTTTAGATCAGTGGCGAAATCGGCAACTTGTTTCACATAGTTTCTTAATTCAAGAACATAAATGACCAGAATAAGATTTTTTTTCTCCTCAAGAAAATATAAGTGTTATTTTCTCAAAATAAGCAAAGTAATCTATACCCAAAAGGTTTAAATTAGAAAATTCTTCCAAAAATAAGAAAATCAAGGTTTTCAATCTAATTTTAAGCATTTTCAGCTTTGCTTAAAATTCATTTTTTGCAGTGTAATTATCAATTTAAAGTTAATACATTTACAAAACAAAACACAAAACAAATATTTAAATTATATAAAACTCTAGAAAGCAAAGTTAACAACAAAAAACATTAAAAACAATTGATAATTTATTAACAATTGATGATAACTATTAATTTAAAGCAAATATATTGTTTATAACAACACAAAAACAAGACAAATGCATGAAAAACAAATAAACTTAAATATTAGAAAATAAATAGAAAGGCAATTCATATTAACTTTTAGCTTAAAGTGAAAAACTAAAACCTCAAATATTATGGGAAAAAAAATTAACAAAGGAACTCATAACCTTTGTTTCCTGTTAATTACAATCTAAAGTCAATACATGGCTACTAACAAAACAAAAAATGAAACAAAACAAAAAACTCAAATAAATAAACATGTTTCTGAACCTGGGGGAAGAGTACAAGCAGCGTAAACCAAAATTGGGCACAAAATTTTCTTCAATCTAACAAGAATGTTAAAATGATTGTGTTTTTCTTGACTACAAATGAGGTAGGCTGACTCATCTCCAGCACGCTGCATACTTCCCCAGCTGAAGGTCAAAACAGGAGCCGATCGCATCGCTCTGTCCATATTAAATCCATAGACCGCTAGAAACTAGATTCTGTATATGCTAGTCCAATCACGCAGGGCAAGCTTAGTGTCCCTCAGAAGACTCCCTCTGATTGGCTTGATTTCCCTCAGTGCCTTTATTCAATTTGCTCAAATGGAAAAAACGCTACAGTACAGATTGAATATTTCTGCTTTCAATTACCAAGGCGGAGGTCAAGCTACCTATGTAAAGAAACCCTCTGGGGACAGGGAAGCGCTAATGCTAACCGTAGCAGGCCGGAAACGTTCACTCCCACAGGACGAGCATACCAGATCTCCATACCACAAATTGCTGTCGGATTGAAGGATTGGAATATATTCAACAGGACACAGGTTTGTTTACCAACTTGTTATGGAGAACAATGCATTTATACTGTGTTTGAGAGAAACTGAAGTAAATAAAACAGAGTTATTAAGTCACAAGAGAGTTTCAAATTAGGTTTAATTTAACCCTAAAGAAAGTTTTAATGTTTTAGAGTTGCTGAGAAAATTAGACTGTAGAAGTCTGTGTGTCTTATTTAGACTGTGTGTCACTAACTGTAAAAACACAAAGAATTTGAACAAAAAAAATAAAGGTTTTTAAACTTTTTTTTGTACATTCATGTACAAAAAAACTCACCAAAAGTTGACATTTAGTAGGAGCAACATTTGAATTAGACACCTTTTGCTCCACCTTTTGCTCCAATTATCAATATGATGATAATTGATTGATGATTGATGATAATTCCAATAGAGTTGTTATTTCATGTTCTTATGAAAGTCCCTTATCCCTTCTAGAACTTGCTGGATCACTCCTTTGAGTGTTAACTGTAGCTTTGCAATCTTGGATCCTTGTGTTGTTTCAGGTTTCTTACTTTTTATCATTATTTGTAGTGGTTTTTTGTATCAGCAACCACTTTTTGCACAGTTATTTATTGGTCTGTATTGCTGTATTGCCATTCGCAGTGCTTTTTGTAGCGTAATCATTCATCTTCATTCATTCATTCATCTTCATGTCGGCTTTATTCCCTTTCAGGGTTGCCACAGCGGAATGAACCGCCAACTCTTTTTTTTTACGCAGCGGATGCCCTTCGCAGCCGCAACCCATCGCTGGGAAACATTCACACACATATTCACACATTAACACTATGGGCAATTGTTCTTACTCAATTCACTTATATTGCATGTCTTTGGACTTGTGGGGAAACCGGAGCACCCGGAGAAAACCCACACGATCACAGGGAGAACATGCAAACTCCACACGAGCCTAGAACCAGCGACCTTCTTGCTGTGAGACGACCGTGCTACCCACTGTGCCACTGTGACGCTCGTAGCGTAATCAATATTTGCTAAAGTTTTTAGCATGAAGTACTTAATGAAGTACTTAACAGAAAAAATACCTATTTTTAGAAGTGGGCAGAGTATCCCAAAAAATCAAGTATTTTACTCAAGTAAAAGTAAATCTTTTAAAGTAAAAATAATTACTTAAGTAAAAGCAAACGTAACTACCAAATTAAAAAAGTATATAAAAAATGTAGCCAAGTACTTATTTACTTTTGATCGAACGATACAAAGCAAAAACGATACCTATTACATCGTACTTCCTTTAAATAACTTTAGTTTTCTTTTCCAAAGAGAAAAATAAAGTACAGTCGATTGCAAACTATAATCAAACCTACATTACAAAGGTAGTGCATGCAACAAAAAGACATTTTGCATCTTTACAATCAAATTTTACATAATTCGTGCACTGAGAAATCCACATTTACCTACGCAGGCGTCCTCTGTCTGCTGCATGATGTATGTGCGTGCATGACATCAGGGCGCTACAGTCTGCAACGAGGACGCTCTCCATCTGTCGCTGTCGCCTTGAGGAGCTGCCAACTCTTGTGCATCAGCCTCTTCAACATCTCACAAGACTCGTTAACGTTAAAAATAGTTTGCGTATAGATTTATTTCCATCTAATTAGCAATGGGCTAAATATAACTAAAATGTAACTCAGCTGTAACTAATTAAAAGTAATTATATTTCACAAAATATTTACTTTAATAAAAGTACACATTTTTAAATTACTAGTTACCCTAAAATTTACTCAAGTACATTTAACTAAGTAGATGTTATGAGTTATACCCATCTGTGTTTATTTGATTAGCTATTGGGTCGTTAAGACAGCTTTCAATGATAAGAAGGCATCTACTGTAAGCTGCCATTCGGCTGCGAATCCTGTTGAGCGACAATTTTATCTGCATTAATCAGATTTTTCTCACATCTGCACTATTTCAAAGGATGTTCCTCATGTTTTTTCCCTAATAATAATATCTTATTAGCTACTTTATGTGTTTATCAACCTCTAAACATTAACTTGAGATTCAAACAAGGACGAATGAAACACATCTTGTTTTGGAGATGCATTGTGGCTAATCTCCATCACTGTCTCTGCTGCCTCTTGCTTTTGACATTTCAACATCTGCTTTCTGAAGCACTACAGCTGCTGTCAAAGAGTGTACATGCATTCCAAACTCACTTCTTTACGAGTTTAAGGGTTTATTTCCTTTAGCAAACAGAAGGTTTCAGTGATGGCTCTGACAGCAAAATTTAGAGGTGCTGTGATGATTCTGAAAGGAAATATGCTATTTGCTGTCATTTCACATCTCAGGCTGGTCAGGAACTCAAGATGAGAGCATTTTGGTGGAAAGCTGGCAGATATATTTGCAGTTATTTTTCTGTTTTTGAATGGGATTAAGGGCGAACAATAGGGTCGTTCATGAATTTAGAGGAGAATTACTCTCTTCCTGTTGCAAGACTAGTCATTTGTGGCAAGTGGTGTAGGCCTGAGATTCTCAAGATTGAATCATTGAGGCGAGTGATTAACAAGTCACCTGTGCACCACACCAATCTCTAATCTGCAGAGGACTAGATTTTGAACATGTTACATGTGTAGTGCTTTGCAGTCAGTTGTAGCTGCCTTAAATTCATCAGACAATGAAAAAAATATTGAATATAAAATGTATTAAATATTTGCTGATTCATGCTTAAATCTTAAATCATGCTGTACAATTTCCTTTATAGCTTTATATCCCAAACTCATTTTAAAATACAGGAGGAAATTTAGCAGCACTCTTTTCTGATGCCATGTTTACACCAGGATTTGTGAAACATGCAAATCGTTGCTGAATCAACGACATAAAATATGAATCCAAACACACATTGAAATAAGGAACAATCGCACTGGATTGCGTGCTGAGTGAGGAGCTTCCTGTAGGCTTTTTCTCGAGGCAACATGTTGGAGTCGAGAGAAAACACACTGTTTATGTTCTCTGAAGGCAGAAAACAGAGAAGATGCTGGCTGGTAATTAACTACAGGCTTCTATTTGACCTGTAATGCGTTCATCAATCTCCCCCGGTAAGAAAATCTTTTAACTTGTCCGCCACGCATGTTTGTTTTGTCCGGTCCTCACATTAACATAGGAAGCTCCTGGTTAGCTGGTGCAAATCACAATATGAATATCAGTCATGAACGGCCGTCAAAAGCTCAAAAACGCCAACTTTCTCTTTGTGTACACCAGTTGCATTTCTGATGATGCTACAATACCCATCGTAGGCGCTCAACTATTGATGCACAGATCCAAAACCATGGCTAGCATATTTGAGAAATAAAATCAGCACAAAATGAGTACATAGAAAACTATTTATCCACACTTGCTTCCCTAGGCTACACAACCATAATGAACACCATGATCTGGCATCTGTCCAAAAGACAACCACCGACACAATTCAAAAGAAGAGTGAGTCATTAACAAAGGGGTGTTCAATGTCGGTCCTGGAGAGCAAAGATCAAACAGCATGCATCACACCTGATCACACTGTTTAAGCCACTCTATGATTGTCTGGTGACCGATTAGCCTATGTATTAGACCAGGGTTGCATCAAACATAAAAACATGCATGATTAAAAACAAGAGAATGTGAGGATACTTGTGCATAAAATAAGTAATTAAACCGCTCAAACCTAGCCACGTAATCAAGCAATAAATCCCGAGATTGAAATTATTCATTTTCATTGGCATCTAAAAGAACTGGATAAAAAAATAAGAGTTTCAGTACAAAGTCTACCCACAACATGTAATGCAAATTTTAAAATGGATTGAAACTGATTATTTATTGGATTGAATGCTCTTCTGCTCACTTGATTTGAAAGTAACTCTTCAGAAACTGACTTAGTAAAGACTTAGTAGGCGAGACAAAGCATTCGTCATCGTAGTAACAGGAGTTGGATTTAAAGTTTACTAGTGTTTAGATGTTGTGTCAAAATGAGTTCACAAATTTTTAGATGAAGGGATGAAGAAATGTGTTTTACAACTACCAACATTTATCTTATGAGGTGTCTTTTTGAAGGAAAGATGTAACAAAGAGATAAGAAAGAAATTAATTTACTTGTGTTCGGCTGTTGCTCTCAATCATACATAAAATACCAAGCATGATTAAAAACAAGAAGATCTGAGGTGAAAAAGATACCTGTGCATAAAATATTTAACAAAACCCTCTTTCAAACCTAGCCACGCAATCAAGCAATAAATCCAGAGGTTGGAATGATTCCGTTTCATTGACATCTAGAAGAACTCGATAAAAAGAAGCAGGCTGATGCTTGATGAGGCATTTCAGTACAATGCTGCCCAATGGAACGCTGTGCTCAATAAACATCTATTGAAAGCACACTATTGTTATTGACTAAATACAGCGCAGAGGGAGGCTGATGTTGAAACAGTAGATGGAGTTGTAAGTATCATTTAATCAAAATACCCATTGTTGTGTTTATGGAGAGAGAAAACCATAATTACAACAGTTTATTTTGCTACTCATTGTCCATATGGCACTAATGCTGAGTTTGTCTAAGTTCCCTCATTTCACTCAAAGAACATCATTGAGTGAAGTGATGTGTGTTTATTAGCAGTACATTTGTTGTCTCATTGTTGTTCTAAGTGTACTTCCATTAAAAAAATAAACTAGCTTTGGTCGTCTATTTGAGGAGTGTGAACACTCCAGATGAAGAGAAAGCACTTGTATTCTGCTTTTCCTGAACAAACCCAATCCAGGGTTTGAACTAGAAACTAAGTATGCACTTTTCTAAATGTCATTTAAATATTCAATTTATGTATAATTACTGGCTCTTTTCACCTTTTTTAATGTTGTTACAACTCTTGTAAAGATGGCTTAAAACATATTTATTAATGTTGCTGGAAAGTAAAGTTTTCTGTTCTGTCTAACATATTTATTTGACAATAATAAATATGGTATAATTTGGTTGACCAAAAACCACTCTTATTAATGTGGTATTAATGAGTTTGGGAAGGAAGGGAAGTCCTTTTTTCAAGATTAGCATGAAATTAATTTGATTGGAAAGTGTTCACAATAAGTTGGCAAATATGTGTCTTAAATGTGTTTTTGAAAGTGACAAGATGAGAGGCCCAAAACATGAGATTTTCTGAGCTGATTGGGCTTGTCAATAAAATCTGATTTAAACGAACTTTGAATTTTATTAACATCAACAAAGGTCTGCCCATAACATTTAAAGGTGTCAAAAACAGGATTTTTAATGGGAAATTTCATTAATTGGATTGATTGACTGACCTCAATTCATAGCAACTCTTCAGAAACTGACCAGAGACTTAGTAGAAGAGACAAAGAGTTTTACATTGTAGTAACAGGATGAGGATTTAAAGTTTGGTAGAATTTAGATAGTGTTTCTTCCCATTGGATTTAGATTTTTAGATACATTGTTTAAGCACTTTTAAGATTTTTATTAGGATTGCTTTTGCATTTTGTTTTGTCAATCATCCACTGTCCACTGTGAGCAAGAGTAGGAATATTCAACATTGGTAATCTGTGCATTGCCCAGATGTGGCACTAAAGTTGTGTGGCACAAAGATAAATTCTGTATTTTGAAAAGAACAATTTCGAAAGAAAGAAACATTTGAAAGAAATGATTGTGTCATATTAGATTATCCTTACAATTATTAAATAAAATAAATCAATTGACAATGAACACATTTTGTAAATAAAATAGCATAAAAAATGGACACACATGCTGTCAGCCATGGAAGCTCTGTATGAACCTAATTATTAATGTTTTGATAACAAATTGTTTAAAATATGCTATTTTGAAAACATGTCAATCACACATTTTACAAGTAATGAAAACCTATGTAGTATTTATAATGATATACAATGAATTGTTATCTACTTTTCTAATTGCTTATTATTGTAAACTATTTAATGGTAATTTATTTCCTTAAATATTATAGCATATATTTAAAATATAAAAATGCATAACAATATTAGCAATTAGGTTGGACAACTTGCTGCATGTTTTCAATTAGGGCTGCAATTGTTATTCGATTTTGCCGATTAATGTCGACGATACAACTAATTGACAATGAACTACATTATCGAATAGTCAACATACACAGTTTAATAGGTTAAATCTCAGAGCTATTTAAAAAAATACACATATGAGAAGAAAAGGTTGTAGATTTATTTACAGAAACAGAGAGAGAAAGCTTTCCATCAGAGTTATTAAGTGGCATTTTTCAATAAATATCCTCTAAGTGAAGGTTAATTTGAAGATAGCTAATTTCGCTGTAGTTTCTCAGCACTATAAAGATAGTTTTACACTCACTTGAATGACTTTTTTGCTTGTTATAACAAGCTTCCAGTTCTAAAGTTAATGTTTACTAGAGAAGGAATGCTATGGATGCCCTCTACTAAAAGAAGAGTGCCTCAAAAACCACTTTGCTCAGATCAGATTTGAGAACCTGCTCAGTTCTGGAGTCACTCTCAAGTGGTCAGACGATGAACTGCAGTCCAGTCACTTCTTATTACACCCAAAGAGAGGAAATCCTGAGGTTGACACTCAACAATGTTCTTCACAGTGACTTCTGTGTTATCATTGTGTGATCTGTTTATTTAAATGCCAACCATGTCTATTTAAAAAATGGGACCACTAGTGGCAAAATATATTAAAGCATACCACTAAAACTTCCATAAAAAGGTTTTCTGGAAAAAGTACAAGTGGATTTCTAGCTCCTTCAACAAGGACAAAAGGGACAACGCCATGTTTTTTTTGTCTCCTCCCACCTGAGCACATCACCACCAGCCATACGAGCTGGGACGTCCCATCGGCATCCAAATTACAATTATAGCGGCAGCAAACCTGATCTAAAACCCATCAAATGTTCCATTCCAGTCACACAACAACCCCCAAAAGACTCCAAAAACAATATTTGCAAATGTTTGATCAATGCTTTTCTGTGTGTGTGAGGTAGATTACACCATATGGCTTCCACAGTAATGGGCCTCCCATGGTAAATCACGGGAAGACATGCAGCGCGTTTCAATGCAGCAGAAGAAATTGCAGCTTTACACAAAGGAATTGGAGCCATCTTTGTTGTTAGGTGGCAGGTTGCTATCAGGTATTGTGTTCCACAGATTCTTGTTAAAAAAAAATCCAGACACTGAAAGAATTTTGATTTGAGGAAACTTTTAGTTTAGAGGAAGTACTTCCGCTAGAGTGTAATTAATTTAGACTGGTTTGTAACCCTACCCACAGATAGTTTTAAAATAATAAATGAACAATAAATATTATTCATTTATTTGCTTTGGATGACGTTACTCAATCCTGTACATTTCTGTGTTAAGCCACATGTATTTTCTGATGCTTTTGAGAGTAGTGAAATAAAACTCTTTTGTTTGTTTAGCTTCTGAGACTCTTTTTCTCCTGGTGTTGTTAGCCAGGGAGACAGGGAAGCTCGCTGAATTTAGTTTGCATTTTTTACTTTTACTTTTACTTTTAGGTTATTTAACATTTAAAAGAAGAAATGTTTTTTTTTTTTTTGTTTTGTTTCTTTTGTGAGTTTGTGTTCTGTAAGCAGACTTTTTTTATGAAAGTACGACTCAAATTCAATCGCTGGACTGTCTAACATCATAAATATTAAAAACAAGAACAATTCTAGTTCGGGATACTCTTAAAGGTCCTCAGAAGGCAAAATAAAATAAAAAAAACTGGTTGTCTTCAGGACATAGTCTTGAAAGGTCAGTGACGATGTGTTATTTTCAATTATTTTAATTGAGTGGGAGATGTGATTCTTTAACTTATAAAGTGTCTATAAAAAAAAATCTCATTCAATCTCATCATTTTCTCTTCTGGGCTAATTCCGTAAATGAGCTGAGATTTTCATTTGGGAAAATTTGTAACCACTCCCCAGTTAATCACCGATTGGTTAGTGATTTGCATATTCATGAAAAGTATCCAAAGTTACTGTCTGATGGTCGGTGTAGATTCTAGAGATTTTAAAGGCAATCATTACAAGCAAAGTCACTAACCCTAACACATGAACACAGAGCTAGCAACATTGATAGACACTATAATGGTGTTTGGAGGGAACACTATTATAAATTGTACCTCTATGAGTCAGAATCAAATAAATTTCTGTACTTGAATTTCTGGAATTGAGGCTCTTCTTTTAATCATCACAAGTCCTTTAAATAACTTTCTTTTAATAACACAAGTCCAAGTTGTGTGCTGCTTGCCCGATTCACACTGTTTGATTTGCGCATTGGTTTGAAAAATCATCAGATATTGGGTGCTGTTAAACTCTGTGGAACTGCTACAACACAGAGACAAAGACAAATTATTTAGCTTTAGATGAGGACTAAGATACACAGAGAATGCTCCAGGAGAAGCAACAGGAAAGTAAGAGCTCCAAAAGAAATGAAAATTGTTAATGCATTGTATCAAAGCAATCAGAATATTTCCCTAACAGAAATCTGAGCTCTTTAGTCCCAACACCTATTTTTACATGATGAAAATTCCATCAAAAACTTACTTGAATTGTTTTTTAGATGAAATGTCAACTACTCAAGGTCCCTGTTAGGGTGACAGCAGTGGCACATTATTTCACTCTCTCTGTAGCTTTTGATGGAGGAGAAAGAATCATTGAAATATTCCCTTTTGTTCAGCACCGACCAAAACTCATTCCACAGCCAGTGGTCAAAATAACACACTCAAAACACACTCATCCAAGGCAGCAGATCCAGGCTGTCAGACAATGGAGAGAACAAACAAGCAGAGAAAGAGACAGAGGGCAAGCGAGGGGCTTTTCTGAAAGCTTTGTAAGACACACTGAAAAGCACATCATCCATCAAAATAGTTGAGCTCAAATCTTTCGAGGTTCCAGACTTCACAATAGCATGTCTGCTTGTAAAACAGATAGAATAGCAGTGTATAACACACACTGGACAGGTCAGCAGTTCATCAAAGGGACACCTTCTGCCTTGGGAAATTTAGAGACACCGATTGGTTAGTGTTTGTGGGAAGTCCTTAGGACCTCAGCGATTTAGACTGTAAGGAGCCAAGCATTAAACTGACCTCACTCTCCATCTTTTAAAATCCATTCTAAAACCCAATTTTCATGACTGCTTGAGACTCTGCTCTTATTTTGCTGTTTTACTCCTGCTTTGTTCGATTTAAGACTGAGGTTCAAACTTTTTCAAGCCACTGTTAGCATTTTAGCACAGTTGGTAAACTGTTCCAGAGAAGGGAACCTTTAACTGTGGTTCTTTTTTCGGCACTAATCAGTAATTATTGAATGATAGCGAATGTTTCTAGTGAAAAAAATATAACGAAATGAATTGTATGTTAAAAGACAGTTTGCATTAAATTATCCCATTTGATTAGAAAAGAAGCTCAGTGTTTTCCTTACCTTCATGCAAGAGGAGAGGGTAGCGAATTAAAACAGCATATTAATTATTCATAGAATTTATTGGAGTCTGCACTAAAACTGTACTGAATTTATGTTGAACTGATTTAACATTTCTTGCTTTCCTAACCAAGTGATTAACCAATCAGATGTACTTTTATGGAGCTGGAGCCAATCAACTGTCCCCTGCTCCTTCAGTCAAGCATCAGCTAATCATGAGAGAGACATGTTGTACTGAGGGTTAGGATTAGGGTAACTCTAAATTAATTCTTCTTTCCCTTTACGCAACTCTGACCTCTGAATGGTTTACAAGCCGTTTGCTTTAGTGGTGAGAAAAAGTAAAAGACAGCTAGCCGAGAAGCTAATGACTTGCATGTAAAATGCCACTGACTTATGCTAAAAACATTAGCAGACCTTAAACGTTTGCTTTAAGGTGTCTACTTTGTGAATGAGTACTCATTTATAGCCATTGGGTTATACAGAAACACTAATTCAGATATTGTTGTTTAATTGAGAGTGTTTTAATATTCTTTAATTTGTTTGTATAATTCAGGTTTTAATTAAGAAGACGTAGTAAAATACTGTAATTGCTTTTTCAGCAAAAATATCATTTTTAATGTTATTTTTCACCTGGTAATATTAACTAATCAAAAGTATGTCAAACCAAATATCTGTGATTGGTGACAGATGCTGAAATTCAAACACTGTGTTCTAATTCATTCTTACACTTGTGATTTAGGAAGCCGAATTTATGAGCGACACCCCAAAGCTGTGAATATACAGGAAACACTGAGCTGCAAACCATAAACAAATTTATAGTGATATTTGATTCAGTATTTTGAGGATTCTTCATTGTGTTCTCTCCAAATTAAATAAGCCTGCAACCAGCTTGCATGGCAAACAAGCTAAATTAAAAAATAACTTTTGATGTCTTAATCAAAAGTTCCACCATCTTTTGGCTATAACAATCACTCTGTATGCCCATTAACAATAATACATATAAATGATGTTTGGTACTCAGTTTCAGATGACTTGCATTGTACGAGAATCTGTGAGGGAACCGGCAAGGCAATGTTTTAGTAAGAAATCCATGCAAACGTTAATAATACAATCTAAGGTATTAAATACAAAAATAATGATGTGTTGATAAGTCAGTGTTCAAAAAAACATTACTTTTACAAGTACCTTCATCCTTTGACAGGATACAATGGCACCTCTAGATATTACCAATTACTCAGAATATCCACAGAATGAAACACACGAAACAACCAAGGATTTCCTAACAACAAGCGCATTTTTAAAAAATTTAAAGAGGTTTTTTTTTTTTCAAACCTATGACATCACATAAGTCCCATTGTAACATCACGGCGGATATCAAAGGGCCGATTTCCCTCTTAATTGAGTTGTATAATAGTGTTCCCTCCAAATGCCATTATACTGTCTATCATTACTGCTAGCTCTGTGTTTCTGTGTTAGGGTTAGTGAATTTGCTCATAATTAATCCTTCTAATATCTCTTGAATCTACGTTGACCATCAGACAGTATCTTTGCATACACAACATAAATATGCAAATCATTAAGGAGATTAACTGGGGAGTGGTTACGACGTTTCTCAAATGAAAATGTCAGCTCATTTCTGGTATATGCCCAGGCTAGAAAAGGAGAAGATTGACTGTGATTTTAACTAAAATGAGACTTTATAGGGAAAATAATCACATACGATTAGACCAATATGAACAACATATTATTGAAATTAACACAATGTCACGGACCCTTTAAGAGTTTTCACAAAAAAAGCAGTAGATACTTTTTGTAAACTCACACCACATTTCTCCAATTTAATGTGCACAATCTAACATAACTAAGGCAGTAAAATAGGTTTAAACATCTGAGCAAGCAGCTAATAATAATATGTACAAACACAAAAACACCTGAAAATGTATAAATCAGGTGCCTCAAATTGAAATGTATGTAGTGTCTGAGAAGTTCATTGTTCAGCTCCGAGCTTATACGGTAACAGTAAATTATGTATGTTTTTACCACTTATACATTATTGTGGATAGTGATATTGTTCATATATTATTTTCTGAAGAAAGAATTCAAGGAAATCAAATTGTGCTTTCATTTGCATATGATACAACCAAAACTATCTTTGCTTTTTGAACCAAGGACATCAGTTTTCTAGTATTAATGAAAACTCACATGCTCATTTAAAAACAACGTTGACTCAGTATCTTAGCTCGACATCTCTCTAGGGTCTCAAAGTATTTTGAACGATGTTTTTACATCACGACCCGTAGCTTATAAAGCAATCACATTAGACAGTGTTGAAGCGATTAAGTTACGACACATGGACTTCCCCCTGTGCCCAAAGAAAGCCCTGGAAACCCACACAGACATGGGCTCATTAGACCTCAGCCATTGCAATTCTACAGCGTGAGCAAAAATCTCATTTAGGTAATGTATGAGAGCTATTAGTTCCCTGCACCACAACACATCGAGCATCAACACAGAGGTCTGGAAGTTCATTAAAGGCCAGATCTACTGAGGCTTCATTACTGAACATAAGTTAAGCATCCAAAACAGTTGTGATGATCATAAATGATAATAAACCAGCCTTTCATCTGAGCAGAGGGGAATTTACCACAGGTATACTTCACGCAGGCTTGAAGAATACTCAGTTTGGGCATGCCCAAGAGGTTTCAGGTCTTAAGGAGATTTTTTTTTTATCCTTGAACACCAATAAGATATTCTAAAGAACCTTGAAAAGAAACTAACGAGCATGAATGTGTATTGCCCTGTCCATTTTATTAACCAGTCTTGTGCATCACATCGCATAACTAATGTTTTTTTTCATGTTCCCTAATCATTTGATCTCTATTGGATCATGTGACTGGTTGTTTGGTTTGTGGTTTATTATACATTTTTAAGCCTCCTTTATAGCCCTGCTCATATCATTAACCAGTCTTTTGCATCACATCACACGGCTGATGGTTTATTCATGTACCGTAATCATGTGATCTCTAGAGACTTGCATGATAGGTTTGTATTTGGTGTGTAGTTTGTTTATAGCCTGCCCATCTCGATAACCAGTCTTGTGGATAATATCACATCACACAGCTGGTGTTTTATTCTTGTTCTCTAATCATGTGATCTCTAGGCTCACATTATTGGTTGTTACTTGGTTTGTTATTGACTTTTGTCTTCATTTATAGCCCTTGTTAACAAGTCTTGTGCATCACATCACATAACATGGATGGTATTTTTATTCATTTTCCCTAATCATGTGATTGTTTGTTATTTGGCTTGTTGTTAATTTTCGCAGCCTCATTTGTATCCCTGTCCATCTCTTTATTCAAATTTCCTTCACCTGCTTCAGCCTTATTTAGTTTGACTTTTTCCCATCATGTTACACCACCAAGCCTCAGAGGTATTTAGAGCTGAAATCTAGTGAGGAACAAGCAGAGTGGACAAATTGCTGTTTGAGGTGTGACATCTGCTAAGGCTACAGCTAAAACTAACCATGTAGTGAAAACCTTTATCTTTTTCTCAAACAAATCACACAAAGATACATAAAGGATTTATTTTAAATAGGTGAGGCTACATTAATAGCATCATGTAGGCAATGAGAGGGTTCTCCGACTCTCAAGAAAGAGGCTTCTGACTCCATGAAAAAACAACGCATATTTTAGGAGTGTAAGGGAGTATTCAAACTGTTCTTTTTTTAAAGCAGAGGTATGTCTCTCCAGGCACAAAGGATGCTTTTTCAATCACTGAAAAGCCCTAAACACTAATTATGTGGCACCTGTTATTGTGAAGAGTTTTTGTGAGCAGTTATTTGTTATATCAAGGCACCTGATTTAAGTTATTGCAAACTAACAGTCAAAATTACATAGCTGGTTTAGATTTAGGCTTAGGGTTAGATTTCATACTGTTAACAACTCATGACTAAGCTGCACACACTCGTGGCTGGCAGGTTTTATTGACAGGTACAGCCAATTTTATCTGAATATGTTTGTTTTTGTTTTGTTTTTTTTTTCCTTTTGGAATTGCAGCTTATATTCAGGTGCACTTAGTAGTCTGGAAATTTATATTCTTTTGTTGGTTATCTTCAGCTGGTTTGTAAAGTAGTTTTTTACCAATTGTGGCCTTTTATGGTAGTTTCCTTAATTCCTGATCTTGTTTGTGTTTATTTCAGAAATAAATACTTCAAGAACGCATGGGATTCATTCTTCTCTTTTTCTTAAGCGAAGGGATGCCAATGTGGATCTCTGCATTTATTACGTGATTAATATGCTAGTTTAAAAACAGTAAAATTGGAGGAGTCGTTGGCACTTTGTGATTTAAATGTGACTTTTGTTATTTTGCTCTGTTTGTTTTATTATCATTATTTAATGGAGTCAGTTTAGCTTGATGGTACACAACTTCAGTTTACTCTCATTTGATGTTGGCTGTGTTGACAGAACATGAAAATCTAATGATGCAATCAAAGGAGGTAATGACTTTTAATGTGCTGAAATGTTTCTTTAATATAGTTTAATCAAACATGGTTTTCTTGTTTCCTCTCTCACCAACCTCTACTCTCTCTCTTTCCTTTCTCTCTCTCTCTCCACTCTCTCATGTCTCCTTCATTCCCATGTCACTTCTTATTTTCTCCTTTCCCTCTCTCTTCTCCATATTCCTTTCTCCTACATTTCTACCTTTTCCCGACCTATACCCTAATTCTCTCTCTCTCTCTGTCTCGTCTATTCTCACTCTTCCTTTTTCCTCCCTTTCGCAATCCTTCACTATATCTTTCTCTTCTCCCCTATATCCCTTTGCTTCTTTTTGTCTCCCCCACCTCTATTCTCTTTCGCCTACCTTTCTCCCTATTCCCCCACTCTTTCTAGTCCCCTCTTTTAACTCTCCATCCCCATCTCACTTCTCTCTCTTCCCTACCTCTATTCTCCCTCTTGCCTTTATCCTCCTTTTCCCCACTCTCACCTTTTTCCCTACCTTTATTATCTCTCTCTTCCGTTCACCTACTTTTCTCTCTAACCCCCCTCTATCAACTCTCCTTCATTCCCTTCTCACTTGTTTTTTCTCTCTATTCTCTCCCTCCCTCTTGCTTTACTCCTCCTCTTTCGCTCTATAGAGGGGGGTCTCCTCTCATTGTATCTCCAATCTCATATCTTTTTCTTTCCTTACTTCTATTCTCTCTCTATCCCCACCACTCTCTCCCTCTTTTTTTTCTCTCCCTTACCTCTATTACTTTCTCCCTTTCTCTGTATCCCCCACTCTCCTCTTCTTTCCCTCGATCTTTATTCTAACTCTATTCTGAAATTTGTTCCACTCACTTCTTTACCCCATCTCTCCCTTCTCTGACCCTCTCTCCTTTCTCTCAACCTTTCTTTCTACCTGTATTCTCTTTCTTCTCTCTTTCATTCTACTCACTTTCTATCCCCTGATCTTTCTTCTCATCCCCACTCTATCTCTCCATCTCTCTTTTTTTTCTCCTACCTTTCTTCTCTCCCCTCTTTCTTATTTTTCTCTTCTCTTACCACTCTTTTCTCTGTTTTTTATCATAGATATATTCTCTTTTTTGCTGGAATTACATTTAAAAGCAAACCTGTGTTGAGCTTCAGACAAATAACATATGTTACTAAACCAATGCAGAGCCATGTCAAAAAGTTGTAAAGTGTATTATTTATGAAACAGTATAGATTCATCCTTAATAGTCAGAAAGGAACCCTCAATTGTCTCAAAACGAACTATGGAGAAGTTGAGAAAACCTGCTCCCAAGAGTAATCAATTAACTGTGCAAAAGTCCTTGCCAATTACTGATCAAAGTTAGTCGCTAAGCACATCTCCCAGGCTTTGAAGAACTTTAATAACACACCTACATGCCCTCGCTTACTTATCAATTAATTTGCAAATTAATGAGTTGGGAAGATGATTATTATTGCCTCCTGTGTGCTCTCATCTCTGGAGGGACATGCGGATTACGTAAAAAAAATTTAAAAAAAACAGGAGAAATATAGAGGAAGACTTCATTCTGTGACAGATGTCAGTCAGATTATAGCAGAGATTCAAGTTCATAAAGAAGTTGTGTAGCCCAACTGCTGTAAAACCAAAAAAAAGAACAATAAGATCCAATTTTATTCCCAGACTTACATTTTACATAATTCAGTTGGCTAGAGCAATCTAACAACTCATTCAGATGAAGGGAGAGGCTGAGGAATGGAGAAATTAAAATGTTAATTTTAGGACAAAGTTTTACCAGAATTATTCAGATTGCACTCCTTCCATCAACATGACTGCAAACCCTAAGCAGAGACGTGAATCTCAGGTCTTTTCTGAACTATATTCGATTTAAAAAATATCAGGGTAGGCAGAAGGGGGATGCTATGTTGAAGATATAGAAATGAGGCTTAATAAAAATATTTTTTTTCCCTCAAGCACTAAAACAAATATGCTAAACATTTTACATCAACGAAACTGTTATCTGCTTCACATTTTAGAAGATAATTTAGACTATTTTAATCTGTTTACAAACACGTTAAATGTAAAATCCTGTTAAATGTCACCTGGGATTTTTTTTTTCCTTTCTAACGCAGACAGAAACAAATGTAGGCTCATAGGAAAGCTGAGAATCTGTGGTTTATAATGACATGTGTTTTTTTACATGCTTCAGAAAAAAATTACATGAATTAATATATACAGTGGACAATGTACACTGATATAGTTTTTATCTCAGACAGCCTGTCTTAAAGCTCATTTCAGATTTATTTTATGAACTGTTATTTTGTGCTCGTTCACATTTCACTAACATGTGCCTTGCATGCATTTTGTGTCTGAAAGCAGTCCTGCTCGTTGCGAGGTGTGCGTGCGCAGAAAATGTAAAAAACTTAAATAAAATAAAAATCAAAACTACAATAAACAGAGATTCGAGGTGACTGTGTGGCTTCATTGAGGTTAAGATTTAGATTGGAGCCCCCATGATTTCATCCAAATCACATCAAGAAGAAGACAAATAAGAGATATTTATTATTTCTATTACTTTATTTTCCTTCCACGGACTGCTCTCAGCTCTGTCCTCAGCTATGAGTGTCACGAAACTTCTCGTCAGTGCCCAGAAGTCTGTTCACACACCATGACGAAAAAGTCAAAAAAATGTGACCCAGCTGTTCATAGTGAGGTCACATTGATATCGGATTCAGGAGCACATATAAAAGTTTCGTGAGTCAAATTTGAAAAAAAAAAAATTTGAATTTAACTGTTTAGACACTCCAGAAATATCAGATTTTGGTTACCTTGGCCCAATATCACCTGCGATTTAAAAGTTTCTAAAGTATCACAGGCCTGTCACTTGTCCCTTTAAAAAGATGGGTACACCGACCGCAGAACTGTTTATTAGGGTCATGTTGGTTATCGGAATTATCTTGTTAAATTACTCCACCAATATAGAATGGCCATGTACCCCACTTCAGGAGTATCTCAGTCTGAGCTGCAATTAAACTTGAGGACCCTGCAGTTCTCTTTCATGAAATATTGAGCTTGTACATTATATTGAAATATTGTAGCTTGTGTTGTTCCCTCATTAAAAACAGGCATCGAGTCATATTGAGATTGGTTCAGGCATGTTTGTATAATCCAATTTTCTGTTTCTGGAAGCTCAAAATGACTCGATGACCTTAGCCATATTCATTGATCAAAGCCCCGCCCACTAACCAGTCAGATAAAGCTCTATTGCAGCTTGTCGCAATAGACAACATACGTGCTGACTGACCCGGAAGTGAACCGCAGCAAAACCATGTAGATAAACAATGAACAGAGAGAATGTTTTTGGATGTTTTGAACCAAAAATGCACTCCAAGAGATGAATGTATTCATCTGGAATGGGAGGATTTTGTATGACAACTAATTTTCAAAAAGCTCGGGCGTAGCAGAGGGCAGGTGGTATCAGGGGTTACATGACTTGCTTTGAAGAGACAAAACAATTTGAGGTGATTCCAAGACATTGTTTATGATAAATACTGCCTTTTGAACATTATCAAGAGTTTAGTGATAGTCTAGAGGTCTAGAATATTTATTATCAATGATTTAAAAGAGGCATAATTTGACATCTTTAAAGCAACACTTTAACAGAAGCACACCTTTTTTCACCATTTGTTTTTAGGATAAATGTTAAGCAGATGGGCGATGACGGGACATTTTTAATGACGCTTTAATACAGGGAAAGGTTACTGCTACACCAGGCGAAGAAACACACACAGGAAGATGCTCCTCATCGTTCAGATCGAGAGGCGACAGATTCATTTATCAGAAGGGAGCAGGGAACGATCACTCAGAGCGCTCACTTACAGAAGTCAGGAGGGCAAGCACACAACTCAGAAAACTTTTGAGCACCAAACCTTAACAAGACCAACCGTGTAAACACATCTACTATGACACGATCCTTCTGACCATCACCTGGTGAAGAAGGGTTTAAGAGAGTGAGGAGAGAACCAGACTGCCTTTTTAAATTATCCTGTCTTCATTTTTATATAGTTGAAGATAGATAAATGGATAGCAGTTTTGTTATTGTAAATCAGCTCAAGATTTGTGGAGATAAATCAGAATTTTACTGGTATTACACTGTTACTTGATATGCTTTGAATTGTTACTTTGTATGAATATTTATACACAAAATATTTACTTTGTGTTGTGCAACAAAAATGTCATACCATATGACATTGAAAAAAGATATTAATAGCAAACTAAAGCACTTTTCAAATTCTTGTCTGTTTTGGTATGCTGATAAACAAAGTACTAATTGAAATTTAGTGTTGTGCTCGTTGCCAAAAGTAGTAACTAATTACAGTTACTAGTTACTTGTGTTAAAAGTAATGAGCTGTTACTACTACTTGTTATTTGAATTAAAAAGTAATGAGCTACTGTTAAAGATAACTCATTAGATACTAAAATAATTAATTTTAATACTACCATTAATGACCTTTTATTTTAATTTAAGTGCCCGCAGCATGGAAAATACTACTGTGTTTATTAGTTTATGAAATTTGTATTCATTTCCATTTTAATTTACCATCAAGCATTATGGGTAAAACATAGTAAACTTCAAGTGATAATACATGTCAGATCAGCACAAATGGGAAACATCAAATGAATTTCTAAAATAAATAACACAAAACAAAACTAATAACATATTCAAGTGTTTTAAATCTAGAAATGTTCCTTCACAAATGACTACAAAAAAAGAATAAACATTTAAAACAATATTTATTCACACTGTATATGGGAAAAATGTTTTTTTTTTTACAATAAAATTTTGCGTTTTATATAAAACTTCTATTAGTAAATGTAAAAATCTATTAGTTATGTACTATTAAAAGAAAATAGAGTTGTTGTTTGTTGCCGTTGACAGCTTTGAGCAGATACAAAGCTCGCATCTTGATGACTGAGATGTTTTATTTTTCCTTAATCTCCACTTTGGTAAACATGTGTATTCTCACTTCGAAAAATGTATCTTTCTTTCACCTTACTCCCTCGATCACGCTCGTTTAACATAGCCTCAATTTCAGCTAATCACAACCACCAATCATACAACACGTTTTCTTCCTCATCGGTACCCGGATGATTGTACACTAATCACTGAACACACTTTTTTCCTTCTCCTTTGCTACCCTGATGGTGTGTACCAATCACTGAACACGTTTTCTTCTTTATGTGTCTTTGGTGACGAATCCACCAAACCCAAAACGCGTTCTTCCTTCATGTGGCATTCAACAACAGGAAGAAGTAATAATGGAAACACAAAATAGCACACTAACACAGAAGATAGTAAAGGTAACAGAGTTATTTCATTTTCAAAAGTGCTGCGTTAGAGAATTGCTTAATGCAAGCAGTAAAGCTGTTTGCAGTAACCTGTTATTAGTAACAATTCAAAAACGATTATTCTTATAATTAATATTTCTTTATAAATCACTGATCTAACTTAATCTAATATATTATCCAACTTGTATCGTCTCTAAATTAAGAAAACATGAGAAGAAAAAAACACATTTTAAAAAATTGCCTTAAAATCCTATTTAGATTGTTTAATCTGTGTTTATTTAATTTAATTTCAAAATGTGATTTAAATAAGTAAGAGATTTAATGACAGGACTTTTGTTTAATAAATCAAACATTATGTTTATTCCATATTGTAGACTTATATATTTTTTTGCTATCTGTCATAAGATGGTAACGTTAGCAGCTAGCTTTAGCTCATTGACTGTATATAACATGGACAGAATGTTCGTGACGATGAATCCTCAGAGGTGGTACATGGCCGTAATGAAGGCATCTGATTGGCTTAATTTTCTGAAGGTTTAATTTTCGTACATCACTATAAAGAAATAAAAAAGATCAACACTAGCGATCTGAATCATCAAATCTAATGGAGCCATGAGTGAAATCATGTTTTTTTCAGCTCCAAAGTTGGTCAGTATTAACATGGAGTGAGTGAGAACCTGCTCCCTTCTGCAATCAGCCTCAAGCAGCTCCCCTGGGAACTGCAGTTCAGTCACTTCCTGTTACGCATTTAGAGAGCAAGGAGAAGGTTGCCCCTTGCTACTATGCTACTCTGTCTGAGTGGCATAAAGATGTATTATAAAGATAAAAAAAGTTATTCACAGCCAGATGAACATGACAATGACTAGAATTTCAATTTAAGTAAATTAAATAAAAGAGAAGTTAACTTTTGCAAAACATAAAGTGTACCATGCAAATCTCTGTGAATAAGCATCTTTTTAGTGAGAAAATAAAAGGTTGTCCAAAATTTGAAAAGACTGAAAAATCGACTTAACAAAACCAGAACTCGTTAATTTTAAACATTAGGAATAAAGGTCTGTCTGACAGACACATTGTTCCAGAACATGTTGAGTTTTTTTTCTGCTTACGATTCTCCTCCATGCTTTTCATTTTTGAGTGCTCTGCTTTAGAGACACTTGTGACACTCATAATTATTCAGTGTGCTTGTGAAGTGAGGGCGAGACCCTGCTGGCACTCGAGGTTACACACAGCTCAGAATGACACAGGGAAAAACAAGTGTTATTTATTCTATTAAATGTATTATTTAAATGTGGAGATGAGCGATATAGCCTTAAAAAATGATAATTTACAAATTATAAAATGATAAAGAGACTGTAGGCTTCTGTAATTACGAGCAGTGAAAATGTGGCACTACACCACACGGGAGTCCAAAACTTTAAGCATGTGAATGAACTCATAACTTATACTTAGATATATGGTAGAGGTGCACCAAAGCTAACATTCTTAAACGAAACCAAAGCTGAAAATGAGGAAACCAGGACTGAAAACCAAAAGTGGTTACACGTGCATTCTAGTTAAGGTCCTCAATAACAAAGAAAGTGCATTAATCTATATTACAATTTTAACGTGTTCAATTGACAACCATTGAAAATTACTGAGGTTGATTTTACAAAACTTTGAATTGTGATTTTCCCTCATCAATGATTTAATCAGTAAACTTTTAAATCTTAGACAATTCATTCTCTTTAGTTGTCTCCTCCTCTTCATCTCTTCTCTCTTTCACCTCTGTATCTCCTAATCTTTCTCTCTATTCCCTATTTGCCTCCTTCTCTTTCTTTGCCCTATTTATCTCCATCTTTCTCTTCATCTCAACCTCCTTTCTATTCATTTCACTCTCTTCTTTTTTCTCTCCACTTTATCGCTCTCCTTTTTAACTCTATTGTTTCCATCTCTTTGTCAAACTCCTTTGTTTCTCTTCTGCTTAAGCTCATTTCTATCCATTTCAATCTATACTCTTTCTCTCTCCACTTTATTTCTCTCCTCTTTCTCCTCCTCTCTCTCTATTTCTCTCCATATTTCTCTATTTCCTTTGTTTCTATTCTTCTCAAACTCTTTTGCATCTCTTCTCTTTCTCCACTTTATTTCTCTCCTCTTTATCTCTATTTTTCTCATTTGCTTTCTCTCTTCTTCTATCTCGTCTCCTACATTTCAGAATCGTTCCAACAATCTGTTTCACCACCATGATCTGTTTTCAACACAGCGAGTGGGGAGGGCTGAACCTTTCTACTTCTACCTTATTATGGTTAAGAGAAAACATGTTTTCATTCAAGCAAATCGTAGGAACTTACACATTCGAGTTAATCGATAATATCTGTTCATCAACCAGCCCTATTTAGATGTAAAAACACGTTTATCGTGTCTGAGTTTTAGCATGTGGTGATCATTGATTTGTTACTTTTCTTCTCATCGTGATGGTGAGGTTAATAAAAATAAGAATGAAAAAGATCTGTGAAAAACTTGGATTCGCACTTGAATGAAATACGAATAAAATTCAGATTTGACGTTTAAGTGGGATAGAAGAAAATGCAGCAGTCTCTTCACATTACCTTCTAAACGGTCTATGCCGTGCAGACCTATGATACTCCTGGAGACGCAGTGTAACCCCCGTTAGCCTCTCGGGTTATGAAAACCGAATAATAGATGCATAGATCTGCATCATGATTGTTGGTAAACACAGTGCAGTGGAGACTCTGAAGACTCCCCTCCTCCCGAAACACATTTGGCCCTCACAGCTATCTTGAAATTCAATTTTCCTCAGCTTGTTTGCTTCTGCTTTATAGTTTCGCATTAGGAGCCTCAGTAAGCGGGTGCAATCACCTTTCGTCTTCTCTTAAACCACACCTTCATAACAAGCCATCTGAGCAAGATGGTAAAACCATCTCAGAATACACTCAAAAGGAGGATAAAAAGACTCTATTGCACAATTCTAAAGGTACTCTATAAGTCATTTCATTTTAAATCAAAATAAGATGTTTCGGTGCAGCAGAATCCGAACACATTTTTTTCCCATACTTTATAGTTATTTTAACATATTTTAACAGTAGAAACTGTTAGCAACATTGGTAAAACAAAAAGTGTATTCAAAGCAGGTTAAAACCGAGAAACTATGAAAAAATTGCTTATTAACATAATTTCAAACCACTTTATTTATAAAGCACATTTTACTTGGCAGAGTTTCCAAAGTGCTGCACAAAAAGTATTAAAAGAGACAAAATAATTTGTGAACGAATTTGACCCTTTATAGTGCATAGGTGTGTTTTGCATAACTGGGAATTTTTTTACTTCTATTGATTTGAAATTATTTTCATAATAATCTGAACTATGTTTAGTTCTTTCTTGAATTTTGTTTATATTTGGGTAATATTTATGCTTGGAATAGATTTTAAATTATTGGAAGGTTTCGCAAGGACTCTTTATTTTGAAAACATCTGACTGACTCGACTAATTTGAAGTTGTATATAAATAGCATTTTGCTTGCACAAGAGGCAACCTGCTGCTCTTCTATTGACTGTATATAACATGGACTGATAGTTCGTGTAATCAGCCATAGGTTTCTAGAAAAGTCAATGAACTCAAAATGAGCGGAGCAGTGCTTAAACACACGTCCTCAGAGGTGGGAGATGGCTGTAGTAAAGACGTCTAATCGGCTGAAGGTTAAATTTTTATATAACTTAAACAAACAGTTTAAAAATAGTTCACCCCCTCAGAGTGTTCATGAAGATCAAAACTAGCGATCTACAAAGCAAATGGAGCCAGGGGTGGAGCCATGTTTTTTTTCAGCCCCAAAGTTAACCAGGTTTAACATTGGAGTAAATAGCTTCCTTTTGGTCTTCAGACAGCAGCTCTGGGAACTGCAGTTCAGTCAATTCCTGTTACGCATCAAGAGGGAAAGGTTGCCCCTTGTGTTCTATCTGCCAGTGTGCACCAGGAAGTGACTGAACACCAGTACCTCGGCAGGTTCTCATTCACTCCAATATTAAAAATGCTCTGGGAGCTGAAAAAAAAATCATGCCCCTGGTGCTGTAATATTTTTGAGTCAGATGACCTTCACGAACACTGAGGAAGAATAAACTATGTCTAAGTTTGTCTAATATGTATGCAAGTAAGTCTATGTTACTTTTGCTGGCTTTTGAATTTCTACTTCTCCCTTGGGTTCTGGTTAGGTTTTAATGTTTTAATATCTGATTGGAAAGTCTGCCTTCCTGGGATTGTTTGCTCTTTCCCTCACAACCCCCATACAGAAATATGTAAGAACAGAAGAGAAAAAGAAAGGTAAAGACAAAAAAAGATACAAAAAAATGTACTGCTAGATTACAAGCATGTTTATTTACTGGGCCTATATAATAATAATAATATTATGTTTAATTTATATAGCACCTTTCCAGAGCTCAACGACACTTTACAAAGAAGGAGTAACATGAAATGTACAGTACAGTAATATATCAATAACCCCACATGCATTTCAAATTAGAATCAAGAATATTCACTCAATTCAAACAAAAGCTGCCACACAAAGCTTTCAAAGCTATCTACGTTGCATCACCTTCCTTCCAGCACATTCACACTTCCCACGAACCCCAGGATCGAGATTTCACTTAAAAGGTAGAAATCATTAATTCATGGCACACAAGCAAAGCTAAGATCTATAATACAACTGTAAATCTATTACAGCTTAGCACATAGCTGAAGCTGCGATAGCTCCAGATGTTCCTGTCAGGTTGGCTCCCTCAGGAGTGAAGAAGAGTCGATGTGGAGATGAAAAATGTTGGGAGTTATCACCACACACTACGGCTGCTTTACAGATGTTGCACTGCCCGCTCCAGTGTTTCGCTACCATTTCTTTTTCTTTCTTGTAATGAATTCAGCACAGGCCCTCGGTTTGTTCCCATGTCTCCTCTGTCTCAGTGTGAATGTAACTACATTCTTCCCTTAGGCCCTCCACCCATCTGCTTTGATGTTGTGTCTCCAGAAACACATTTTTTATCTAACAGATAATTACCACAAATTTGGGGCTTTTAATCTGGGCCGCTTCAACTGGTACAGCTCCACCTTTTTTATTATTCTGCCTTTTGATTGCACAGGGCACATAGTAGTGATGAGTGGAAATGAAAATCATTATTACAATCCTCAAAGAGTATTAAAAAAAAAAAAAACTTTTAAACCAGCAAGTGGCAGGTTTAAAAATGTTATCTTATCTACCATCTTCAAAGATGTCTGTGGATGCCTGTGTCTTTACTGTGATGGAATAGACCTCCGACCTACCCAGAGAGGGTCCCCTTTTAATTTATTTGAGGCATTTCAGGTTAACAAAACAAAAAGCAGATACCGAAATAATGCAAATAGTCTACAAGATGGTGGCAAACCTGTGAACTTTATATACAAGTGCACCAGTTAACAGTGCAGCAGAGTGATGATGAGGGTTCGTACGCACAAAACAAAGACAAATACAATTTTTAATTCAGATTTTTTTTAACGCTTAATTTATACCAGTCCTGTCAAAACTTATGCAATTATTTTTTGGAAATGTATTCTTTTCTTTTCTTTTTTACATTATTAACACAAGTGTAGTGTTTGCACTTCCTCTGGAGGATAAAGGGCGGTTTAGGGGGGTGATGTGGTCTGGTGGATAAGGAGATGGACTTGTGATATGAAGGCCGCCGGTTCCATCCCCAGATCCTCCGAGTTGAAGGTGGTGTGAGTGATGAAACACTTGCTCTCCATCTTCAACAACCACAGCTGTGGTGCCCTCAAGCAAGGCACCAGTTTCCCGACTGCTCCCCGGGCGCACACAGCCATGGCTGCCCACTCCTCCAGATGAGTGTTCACGGTGTGTTTGTTCACTGCTGTGTGTGTACACTGGGATGGGTTACATGCAGAGCACAAATTCAGGGCATGGGTTACTCTATATCTGGCCAACTGCTCACTTTCACTTCAATTTATGGAATCAGCTCTGGTTTGAAATTAAAGGTCTCTACACACCAGGGCAGCAGATGCAAGCAGGAGATGCGCTGCAGCGGATTTGTCATCTAAGTACATGAGCATCTAAGTAATGTGAGGTTACACACCAGCTGGAAAAAAACGCAGAGCGTCAATGCATCAGTTTCCAAGAAACGACAGAAGTAGTTTTTTTCACGCAGTACATCAAAACGCTGTGATTGGTTACCCATGACCGAAGGTACTATTTGACTTTAACGTTACAGCAGCTGTGAAGGGATATACAATCTCTCGTTCATAGCAGAAATGGAAATGTTCGCACTCCACGATTAGAATCTGTTTTCGGTAACACACCAGCGAGTCATCCATCTGAGAACATGCTTCAAACAAGGATAATCCCTTAACGCTCCATTCAAGTTCTTTTTGTCAATATAAACAACATTCATAAAAGCCCTAAAAAAGTCCTCTCCGATACGCGCAGCATTGAGCAGACCTTCCAACTGAAACACACAGCTGACCGTTGTCATTTTGTTTTTCATTAAATGATAAAAGAACACTATTTTCAGTAAACAAGTGCTTTGAAAGTGAAAGTGCTGTCATCCGATTTCTGACAGGAGTCTCGTGCAGTCAGGAGCTGGAGCTTTTTGCACAGCGTAAGAACAGATTTTCTACAGGAGAACTTATGTTACTTAAAGGTATAAACAAAAAATAATAAATTAACGGGCATTCAAGTTTGTATTGTTTACGGTTATAGTTACAGATGAGTTAACTCATCTTTTGTATCAAAGAACTTCTCACACATTAGGAGCAGCTTCGCCATCATGTGGCTGGAGTTAACTTGCAGTTTACCAAAGCGCCACCTAGTGTTCAAAAGAAAGTCTGTGTACTCGTTTTTGACCTCTAGAGCAGATATGCTCCATTTATTTGAAATAAAATGTGATTTTTAAATAGTTAATTAATTAGTTATTATATACACACAATGTCTGACTTTGAGTCGTTATAATTTACTCTCCAGGGTAGATAATACATTTCCTACTAAACTGTATTCTATACTTAAAGATGTATTTCTCCCAATTCACCGTGCATGGTAGCAACAGTTACGGTGCAATGTCGAGTACAGGATGTCATCGGAAGAAAGCTCCAAAGTTTTGGTATGTGGGAGTCTGATCCCTGCTCGCTGTATTTAAAGGCAAGTGAATATCTGGCTAACCAAGTATTGAGTTGGTGCTGGCTTCAGACTACCTCCTTCACACTGACTAATAAACAGCTAAGAGGTATTTTATTTTAGGAAAGTAAAAATACTGATAAACAATTTCACAAGTAACTTTATTTACAATTTCCATATCATGCCCCTTTTAAATGATTGATATACAATATTTGACTCCTCTAAACTATCGCTGCACAATTTATAACCTTTAATATGCAGTATTTATCAATAATAATGTCTTTGAATCTCCTCAAATGGTTGTGATTCGCAAAATGAGTCACATATATCATGTTCCTCCCACCGCCACATTTCCACCATGCCCCCTGTTTTGCTTGTTGGCACATAGAAAATACACTCATTTTAGATGAATATGTTCACCTTTTGAGCTACAGAAAAAACTTTGTTCAGGACTTCCAAAAGCACTTTCTTTTCTTTATTTATCAACGCGGTTCTGCTACGGTTCACTCTAGGTCAGTCAGCACTTACATTCTTAATTGAGATGACCTGCATTAGTTTTACTACAGTCATCAAGCTGTTTTTAGTGCCCAGAAAAAGAAAATAGAATTACACAATCAACAACCAATCTTAAATATGACTCGAGGCATGTTTTTAATGAGTGAACAATACTAAAGTTTACATGACGCCACCTGTAAAATCAGTTTTCATACTAGATCATTTTGAAGGTTTCGTAAGCCTGTTGCATCACCTCAAAACTGAAATCCTCAGAGCCTCTGAAATCATCCGTGTGTTACCAAAAACATCATGATAATCATTTTATTTCCATTCGCATCTCATCTCAGATCAGACATTGAAAGAGCAGGAGAACCAGACCGCTGTTTGTTCTCCTCAAACTAATACGATGTCTCCCACAGAGCGCATGTCATATTAATCATCTCATGAATCACATTGACTCAAATTTTAGGAGAAAATAAACATTATTAGAGGGCTGATCAAGGCCGTGCTGCAAGTTCCTGTTATTAATAATTCAAGAGCAGGCAGCACAGCCGTGGCCTGCAGCGTGGTGTCATGGGAGAGAGAGACACCTGGTATTAAAGATGCTATCGGACTGAAGTTGGGGTTTGTAAATGGGCTGTCAGGAGCTTTGAGCAACCGCACACAAACACAGAGATCAGTGAGAAGATACTCACCAGCAGCAGTTCAGAACACACACAGTACAGTACAACTCCCCAAAGAGCACACAGATCAGAGAATCAGAAAGAACACAGGATTAAAAGGGAGCGAGGTGACATTAAAAAGTGTCTCGGGGCTGACTATATCACTATCACTACAAAGAGACTGATAGGAACGAGCATACAGTGAGGTAGAGAAAGAGAGATGGATAATCCAGGGGAATTTAATGGTTTCTCAAATCATGAAAAGTCTTGTGGAAAAGATTTTGAGTTAATCCTGATATTTAGTCACCATGGAGGCACACTTCCTGAAAAATTAAAATGCAATTCACCAACTGGATTTAACTACACAAATAGGTAAGAGCCTCCATTTGGATAATCACTGCATGGAAGATTATCTTTCAGCTGGTAACCAGGTATTTAACCCAAACTGCTGCAAAGTGTTGCTTCTCAATTCGTGAAAATCCACAAAATGGCTCATTTACATTAATAAAGAGTGTTCAGTGTTTAATTACAAGACACGTTATGATAATTTCATCACCTAATAACTAAAATATGACTAAAAACCACTGAGTACATGCCTCTTTAAAAATTTGGGATTGACAAAGTCCCGCCCTCTGACCCCACCCACCAAATTTTGTTGACTTACAGATATAACAGTTTACCAGTAACATGATCAAGCAAATACATCAAAATCTATTAAAAATTGTGTACATTTCTATTTACAACATTTAAATATTTTTTATTGGTATTAGCCATTTTATTAACAAAACATGTATAATTAAATTTGGATACAGTTTATAGTCTAAATAAATAAGTTCCCATTTTTGAATATTTCTAACATTCCAAAATCTTCATGTAAAATTTAAACACTACTTGGCACCTCTGAAAACAGTCTGGTAGCCAAAAAAGCTCTCAGAAAAAAGATGCACTGTTCAATAGTTCAATAATTTAAAGCTCTGGAAACAACCAACTTTGATTGGTTTGATGAACAAACAGAAAGATGGAGGCTGTTCTGTACTAATGTAGTCTGGATTAAACTCAAACGTTTTCTGGATTTGTGATTGTTGCCCCTTTAAAATTCTTTCAAACATGAAGGCTGAGACTTCTTGAGAAGACTTTGATTTTCACTCAAGGACTCTGACACAGCTTTAAATCCATTCTGCTGCCATTTAAATGGCAGTTGTAATGAGGCAGCACTAACTCCCACCTAAACATATGCAAACAGCTTCTAGCTTGCATGTGCTGTTTATCCCAGATTTCACTAATTGACCCATTGCACCATTTATCATGCAAGGATAATCAACAGGAAATTAAATTCCCTGGATGGATATGGTGAAACGGATGGCTGGCACACACAATCCACTGAAACTGGCTTTTGTTTACTCAATTTGATAAGCAGAGGTCAACACCACATAAAAATTGCTTTTGTTTTCAAATCTAATCTACTTAAAGCGATCAATTTCTGATGAAGCTGATTCACAGAAAGCTCAAGTATAAAAATAAAAATACATACAATAATAATATTTCCAGATACTCAATATCACTTTACAGCAACTTAAAACAAGTTTTAAAACACAAAACCCTACAGTCACATTACAGTATAAAGGATTGTATAATAAATAATTTTAAAGTTATCCAGTGTTGTGCTGTTGCAAGTTTTACAGGTCAAGAATAAACTTTTTTTATATTTAAGGTTTAACATTCATTCATTCATTCATTCATCTTCATGTCGGCTTTCTTCCCTTTCGGGGTCGCCACAGCGGATGCTTTTACGCAGCGGATGCCCTTCCAGCCACAACCCATCGCTGGGAAACATTCACACACACACACACTTTTAACACTATGGGCAATTGGTCTTACTCAATTCACTTATTCCGCATGTCTTTGGACTTGTGGGGAAACCGGAGTACCCGGAGAAAACCCACGCGATCACGGGGAGAACATGCAAACTCCACACAGAAATGTCACCTGCCCCAGCCGAGGCTCGAACCAGCAACCTTCTTGCTGTGAGACGACTTGCTGTGAGAAGGTTTAACATTTCAGAGTTAAATTATCATTCAACTCTATTGATTGTTGTTTGCATTTTTTTTAAGTTTACTTCTATAATATTAATACCCTGATTTATGGTTTTATATAGTTATAAGTAAAATATCAAATAAAAATGCATTTAGTTTTATCTGATTAATCAAAAAATAAAAAAAATTTAAAAATCGGCCTACTAATCGATTATCAAAATAATCATTAGTTTCAGCCCTAATGGAGAGTACAAAATCCAGCAGACGAAGGCCGTCCTGCCATGGATTAATTTTGTATCTTGAGGTATCACTTTAAATACATTTGACTTGTGGAGATAATTTCAATATCAAATGAATGTGGGAATTTACTGTGGGAAGTGATCAAGTAAAAAGGGTCTAGCAACACCCATGTTTATGAATATTATTTTTTGCTGTTTTAAATATATGTTTATTGCATGAGAAAATTTTAGCGTGCAATTCAGTTCTGCAAGGATTTGGTTGAAAGTAACTTCAAAGTAATAAAGAGCCAAACAGCCTTTCTAAGAGAGTATTATTGCAGAGCAAGTGATGACTTAAAATACAGTAATACATAGCATGAAGTATTTAGACGCCTATCTATTGATTAATGAAGACGAATCCATCAGACGGCATCTTTAACCCGACAGCCTGACTCTGATCATTAAACCCATAAAGCAACCCGCGGCAGTCAGGTGGCATCATGATTAGTTGCCGTCCTCTGTAAACTGGCACAGTGCTGCTTGTTTGGACGGGTGTTTGCTGGCAGGCTGGAAATGTAATATCTGTTCGGCCGGGGTGTATTCCAGAAACAGCTTGCTCAATAATTACTGGCTCATTATTGTTGACTGCATGGCTTTGTCCAGTGTTCGCTTGATTTGCTCCGTCCACAGTGATCTTCCCTGCAGTCAGGCTGACCTGCACTGTAGGAAATAACTGGCCCTGACAATGGAACCTGATTTTAATTGTCCCTCTCTGGTCAACATCTCTCTTACTGTATGTGGTTCTGACCTCGCTTCTACTTGGAACTAGGAATTCAAAATCATCAACATGTAATTTCTGGCTAATTTTGAATACTATAGTAAATATAATGTATTTGTTTATTTGCTTTCTTTGTGAAGTTGTGAGTGGAACAAAAAAAATCTACTGACAAAAAGATAAATTCAAGAGATATGTACAGAGATGGATAGAAAAAAACATTGAAAATAATCATACATGGAACCTTTTTTATTTAACAGACAAATCTAAATAAAGTAAATGTGTAAATAAAGCATATAGGCCATCTTAAAATATAACATGTGACGGACTACAATACATACAATACATTCTAAAAGAGCTTTTTTAGGGTTAGTACAGTAAGGAATTTTAGAAGTTAAAAACACAGCTCTAAATCAGCTGAAGTTCTTCAAAGATCTCGTAAACAAACCTGCCTTTAACTCACAGGATTTTACCGCTGCCCGCCTGGTGTTAAGTTAGCATGCTAGCTTGTGTAACACACTCTGAAATGGCCCTAAACATTTAAACGCTGAAATATTTTCACAAATGAGAGGAAAAAGAAGAGAGAAAAAAAGAATATTTGTCCCATTTAATATATTAAATGTTTTCATGGGTAAACTGTCTCCTCATCTTCACTGCCCCTGCTAATTGCCAAGGAGAACAGCTAGCTATAATCCTATATGGCTCCACTCCCCACCCTTTTCTTTTCACTTTACCGCAAAATAAAAAAATTGTACCATAATATATACATATACCATGCTTTTTTAAGTCTGGTTTACGCCACCAGTGCTTTTTTCCTCTTCAAAAATCACAAAATGTAGTCACACAGTTGATGCATAATCATCCAAACAGGGTTTCTGCAGGTTTGATAAGTCACATTTAAGACTTTTAAAGACCTTTTTAAAACTTAAATTTTAAGACCTATATCATAACATTAATCATCCAACACTGGCAACCCTAACCATGCCTAAACAACCAAAGTTGATTGTTTGTGAGCATTTTCTCAATCGCTGGCAACTCTGGGAATGGGGCTGGAAATTTAACACATTAATTAGAATTACTAATTACATAAAAACAAAATGTGGTAATATTTTTAATGCAATTTTAATGCCCACCTGCAAATAGCATTTCACATTACACAGATCTGCAGCAAGCAAGTAACAAAACAAACAAGATGCAAAACTTAAAAGAAGGAAAAACTAAATGGCTGGCTAAAGAGCAAATTTATATACAAAAGAGATACTGGGTTACTGGGGCCATTGATCAAACAAAAGTCACTTGCCCATCATCCAAGTAGTTCATAATGTGTTTTATGTCCATTTCTGGCAACCCTAAATATCACTTAGGATTTTTAAGTGTATTAGAGCATTTTCTCAAACTATAGCAACACTAAACACCACTTTTATGTTAATGAGAATTCAAGCTCTAGCAAACGTAACCACTTTTTATGTTGTTGAGCATTCGTTAAATTTTTTTTTCGATCACTGGCAACCCCAAGCAACAGCAAAAAATGCATATCATCTGCATTTTACATGGACAGAAAAATAAGAGCAGTAACAAATTATTTAAGACATAGAACAGTGAATTCAAGACGTAAGAGTTACAATTTTGACTTTTTATTGGACTTTGTCAGACCTTGCATGGATAGCTAAAATTGGAAAGAAATATGACATAAAAAAGCTGATTAGCAGATAAAATGTAAACATTTGCTAGCTTTTTTGCAAACAAATACAATAAGTTGATTGAGGCTTTCTACTCAAAGAGGCCACATCATCTCTATCAAAGTAGTTTGAAAGTCAGTGTGTAGCTCTCTGAAGTACAGTTCCATCTCTCTGCTCCACAGGTCACATGCACTTCAGCAGACGAGGTGCATTAGATGCCATTGACTCATGCTCGATATTTGATGGGAAATTGCAGGCAGTGGATTTTCCTGTTCAGGGCTGGACATTGGGACTGCATGACAGTTGAAGTATCATCTGATCAAAGCTGGAGCTGAAAATTAGGCTTTTGTGCAGCAAAAGAGCACTGATGGTTTGCAGTGGAGGCCGAACGGAATAACACCGAATCCCTTGATCAGACTACATTTCTGCTTCATCACCATGAGTGCTCCGCAATTCAGAGCAGCTTCTCATAATAGCGCTTTTTTCATGAAGGCAGTGTGCAGTTGAGCCTCGTTCACTGTGGCTGAATGGAGATGGTTGTTCTTTTTGGGGTGATTGGAGGTTGTCTTTTGGTTTGTTGTTCAATTCTACTAAAAGCAGCTCTTTGAAGAGGTTGTAGCGACTCTTATTGTTTGCTTAAAATTGGATGGACTCATTTATGGATGAATGGATTCATGTATGGATAAATGGGTAGGTAGGTGAGATGGATTCATGTATGGATCGGTAAGTAGGTGAGATGGGTTCATTTATTGATAGGTAGATAGGTGAGATGGGTTTATTTATGGATAGGTATATAGGTTAGATGGGCTCATGTATGGATAGGTAGGTAGGTGAGTTAGGCTCATGTATTGATAGGTAGGTAAGTAGGTGAGATGGGTTCATGTATGAATAAGTAGGTAGGTGAGACGGGTTCATGTATTGATAAGTAGGAACATGAGATGGTTTCATGTATGGATAGGTAGGTAGTTGAGATGGGTTCATGTATGGATAAGTAGGTACGTGAGATGGTTTCATGTATGGATAGGTAGGTAGGTGAGATGGGTTCATGTATGGATAGGTAGGTAGGTGAGATGGGTTCATGTATGAATAAGTAGGTAGGTGAGATGGTTTCATGTATGGATAGGTAGGTAGGTGAGATGGGTTCATGTATGAATAAGTAGGTAGGTGAGATGGGTTCATGTATGAATAAGTAGGTAGGTGAGATGGGTTCATGTATGAATAAGTAGGTAGGTGAGATGGGTTCATGTATGAATAAGTAGGTAGGTGAGATGGTTTCATGTATGGATAGGTAGGTAGGTGAGATGCGTTCACGTATGGATAAGTAGGTACGTGAGATGTTTTCATATATGGAAAGGTAAGTAGGTGAGATGGTTTCATGTATGGATAGGTAGGTAGGTGAGAAGGGTTCATGTATGGATAGGTAGGTAGGTGAGATGGGTTCATGTATGAATAAGTAGGTAGGGGAGATGGGTTCATGTATGGATAGATAGGTAGGTGAGATGGGTTCATGTATGAATAGGTAGGTAGCTGAGACGTATTCATATATGGACAGGTAGGTAGGTGGGATGGATTCATATATGATAGGTAGGTAGGTAGTTAGGATGCATTCATTTATGAATAGGTAGATACGATGGGTGGATGGATGGATTATCCCAGAACAAAAAAACACCTTTAAAAGTAAGTTTATCATATTAACTATATTGTTGACTTTTCTGAACTAAATGAAAAATAATGGTTGTGCCTTTAATAATTTGATTATTTTAAATGATTTGATTTTAAATTAGAGATATGCATCACTTGTCCAAATTTGAAATCGAAGTCAGTACCACACACATGCTCAGCGACACAGACAGCCAAAAAAAATCTAAATCAATCTGTGCATCTTGTCAGATCCAGACGGTGTGGCTTCTCCTCTTCTGTCCCTGGGGACATCGCCAACTCACTTCTGAGTAACTTTACTTTTTCTCTTGCAGCTTTCTGTGAATATGTATCTTTAAAAAATTGTTCTTCAAACACAACATATTTGAGATTTACAGTAAAAAAAATTTCAAAAGTCTATCATTTGATCCCAAATTGTGCACATATAGCATGTGTTTTAATATCCATTTTTTTACGATGTTTACGATGCTCAAGTAATTCTTTATACTTTTTATGATTTATTCTTTGGTTAGGTCAAGTAAGTCGGATCTGCCCTAAGCATTGCTTAACACTTGATCAGAAGACTCTTTTGGGGTTTGTTTTATTTTAAAGTCTTTAACAATTTTTATCAATTAAATTTAATTTAGTTATAATTTAAAATCAATATATTTATCACAAAAAAAATAATATTCATAATAAAGTAAAACAGTGCTCAACCAATGTAGACTAAGTTTTTGTTGTCTCAAAGCATAAATCTTTTCTCTGCACAACATTCTGATCATCCACCATCAGCTGGAGTCTGGTGCCAGAGACGAGTCCCTCAACTCCTCTCGACGCAATACGAATTGTATGTCTTCCCCTTTTATACCTCTTAAGATTTAGCGTGAATTCAAGGGCCTTGACTTCTGCTTCAACTGCTGAATCAGTGTATACAAGTTACACTTGTAGCTCACGAGTGCCCCCTTTGTCCATCAGATCAGGCATATCTGAGCTTTCCCCTACATTTCTTTTGGGTGCTGTTTAAAAAAACTTACAGCTGGGTGACTAAGAATCTTTGAATTGGTATTACAATATCTGTAAAACCCGTTAAATAGTCATAAAGATAATATAAATATGTACATAATCTGCAAACAATTTGTTGTAATGTTTTGATAGACTTTAAATATGTTTAAGGTGTCCGTAGCTCAAATGTCTAAAACTGCTAGGAATACCTATTATGAGTAAACATTACACCAGCATTCAAATGAGTTCTAGCCTTTTTCCAGTTTGGCGATGTTTCTATTATTCAAGGAAGCTCTGTGAGTGACTTCCCAAAATCTCTTCAATAATTAATTTAGGTATCGCTCAAAAGTTCTGTCATCTACTCCCTCTCTCATGGCAATTCAAACCACCCGACCTCATCTTCAAAATCAGCAGTCTTCGACAGACCGTCTTCTATTTTTAATGAGACAGAGAAAGACCATCTCTTCACTAAAGAGTTAATTCAAAGAAACTTTCTTTTATCAAGAACAGATTTGAGGCTACAGGCTCAGAGTTAGTCACTGTGTTTATGTATTAAGAGATTGTGCTGTAAAACTTTGCACAGTTTAGCTCCAAAATTAATAAGCACATCTGAAGCCATTAACAAAGCACTTGTTTGAAAGCAGCAGGTCTGTGTTTGTTGAAGTACGTTTGGAACAAAACCCTAATGAAATAATTCTCTGGTTTGTTCTGTATCTTTGTATTAATGTATAATGTGAAGTTAAATGACCGATTATTCACGAAGTTGTCTTGGTTCTCTCTTCCTAGATAGATGTGTGGTCTCTATAACACGTTAGTCAATCTAGTTTTGTAACAAACATGATGTAAATCAACATGTAACCCACCACCTCAGGCTGACAGGAAGTGTCTAGATTCCTTCATTATTGATTTATGGAGTGCTACAGGAACTGGACTGTGCCGCTTTGGGGATTTGTTGTTATTTGACATTGACGGTTCAGATGAGTGTTGTTCTTTCTGTACAGAGCACCCAAGGCTTCTTGGGTAGAATTTATTTGGCAACACAAACACGATGTTTGTTTACTGAATAGGTAAAGTAAATAAAATGAGGATGAGACAGCAAACTTGCATTGTGTTGCCTTTCCAAGGCCTTCTATTAAAAGCATTGATTTCATATTTATCTTCTCTCCCAAGACCTCTAGGTTTGAGTTTGAGGCCTGCAACTACACAAAGATGTTATTGTTTCTTGTATAAATGTCTAATTATTAGGCCTTAACTGATAATTAGGGAAACCTCAAGTTTTTTGGTTATTTCTGTACAAGTTGTTTTTTTAAACTTATTAAAAGGGTTGACGGACCTCTTAGATTTCAAGGATATGTTTCAAAATTACCAAACCTGAGAAGACAAAACTGCTAATAAACAGAGCCCTGCATTCTCATTTTTAATTCAACTCTGTACTTGTAGGGTGTAATTCATTCAAATTGTTCCCATACAGTCTGAGCCTGGGGGTTCTATTGAAAACAGGTGCTAATCAAAACAAATGACTAAAACATTTTAATCTCCATTGTGGTGACTTATTAAGAAACAGCAACATCTTATGTCTGTTTTTTAACCACTTAGAAAGTTCAACAATAATGGTATCAAACAGTTAGACCAATTCAAAGGATCAAGGAAAGTTGGCTCTTTCTGACTACTGCAGGGACATAAAAGAGCAGTTGGTGGCGCTTGACACAAACTCTCACATCGACCTCTAAACAGGAAACAGCAAAGTGGAACAACGAGAATAAGAAACGAAAAATAAATTGTGGGGGACCAGAATTCCTCCTTTCAGAAGTTCATCTTGTTGATGCCAAAGATCTGAGAGTTGCTTGACAAAGCCCACAAAGATTATAAAACTGCCGGGCATGTGGCTGTTGCCCCTAGTGCCATCCAGAGGCATGGAGTGTCAGTGCACCAACATTACACAGCAGAGGTGTTAAGATAGGAAAAAGACCATTGTAGAGAAGCCATCTGAGCAAGCGAGTATTGAATCGTGTACTGGCATCCATGTTTCATCACTGTGCCCTCATGGGACTGTGTATTTGCGGTCTTGTTTTCCCTTGTTTTAAAGTGTTTTTACGATATAATAAAGAAACTGCACATATTCCACAGTACTAGAATGTCCTTTCACTTAAGATCACATGCTTCTAACAGCATATACACAAACATTTTGTGGATTACACTGTAGTTTCTGAAGATTTTTTTTTACAATTTACATCAAAAACAGGAAGAATTTAGTTTTTAACATTTGATACTTGTCTGTACTTTTACAAGAATACTATGCATTTATTAAGATGGAGAGCAGTACAGAAAATGTTTTACAGATAGTAAAAGTTCAGAATGAGCATTTCTTCTCCAGAACTCCACTCTGATAAAAGATTCACTTCCTGTGAGTCATCCACAAGCTTTAATGCTTTTAAAACATCTTCTCAAGTAGGCTTTTAGCGACATGCAACGGTTATAATTCAGCCTCCATCATCTCACAGAGTACTTACAGAAATTTGTTCTCCTTTAACGTGGAAGTGATGATATTTCATAGAAAAAAACTAATGTGATGACAGGAGTGATGGGCTACTTTTATGGAACACTTTATGGCGAATATGACAATCTGTGTAATTGTTAATGCGTCCTGTCTAACGGTGTTAATGCAAAAGGTAGTAGCCTTTTTTTATTTAATTTGAAAGCTCATTCTTTCAGGCTTCACAGCTGCAGATTTTCACCTAGACTCATTTTGCAGATTTGTCTTGTACATTATTGTTTTCATCGCCTTTTTTTTCCTTTCAAATTGTCAGGATTAATCAGGAATAATAAATCCATCCTAAGCTTCATAATTTTAAATGTTTAATTTTTTTAAAATCTGCATTTATTCAGATAAAAGGATAGATAAACTCTTTATTTTGTCTTGACAAATAATGGAGTTTTTCACCTACAGCGTGTTTTCTTCTAGAGAGCAGTGTTTTGTTCCCTGCCGTTGCTCCCTCAGTTTTGACAAAAGCCACAGTGTGAGGATTGATTGGCGTTCGCTCGCCTGAGAAGCGTAATGAAGGGCCACCGGTGTCAACACAAACACGTTGACTGTGTCACTCTCACAGTGACTTCTTTTCAGACTCAACGTCCTTTTTTGTTGAAAACGGCAAATTTTGCAACAAAAGCCTCTCGCAATGTTGGGATGAGTGTTTTCTTGCACTCTGTACTCAAGCTCTGACTTCTGTAGAGTTGTTTTGAGTCTTTTCACATCATGTTCTGTCAATCATCAAACTTCAGCCTTTGTGTTACATGTGATGGAAGAGGGAGATGCAGATTCTGCATTAGCAGCTTAGCTGTGTTTAAGTTTGCAGTTCAGTACTGTATATTTATTTAAAATAGTGTTTAGAGAAGTTTTTTTCATTAATAGAGAGTGAATAGGACTACTATTTTTTATGTTTTGTTTTCAGGAGTAATATTAATCTGTTGGCTCTCCTGAATGGATTTAGAGCTGTTTAGATTTGTGTTTTTGCTGGTCAATCACTCTTCCTCCAAACCTGGACAGCTAAACCCTGAGGGCAGATTTAGCTCTTTTGCGTTTACCCCATAAGAACCCATGATGATACAAGTGTCAACAGCCATTAAAGTGTTCTGGAAATGTCCTTATTTAGCTCTATTATTATCATTTTTTTTCAGCACTCAATTTCATGTTAAGGAAAATAAGGTTGGGTTTTTATGGGTTAAGCCTAAAGCCTCATGCTCTTTGTTGCTCCTGTCAGTTGTCTAGTCAGGCCTTAGACCTGTGTTTCAGTACTTTTTGGTAACCCTAAGTATAGTTTGCATCTTCTTTCAGCCAAAAAGGATTGTTCAATAGACCAGTATGAGACATCTGAAAAGGACATCCTGAAAGTTGCCTCAATATTCAAGCATCTGGAGAAATGGCTCAGGAGAGTCAGGAACACATCTGACTAAATTGTAACTTAACCAAGATAACTTAAAGGCTTAGTTTCAGATTTTTTTTTTGCAAAAGTTGTTTTGTGTATGTTTGTTTATTCACAATACAAATAATATGCACTTGATTTCTTCTTTGTGACTGAAATGCAGCTCCAATGTACAATCTTTGTATTGCAAATGTTCAATAAGTATGTTCTTGCAGATATGCTTGTAGAACATTTCTAAGTAAATGCTCAAATATGTCAACACAACAACATGCCTTCAATAAACCATCAATATCCAAAAAATGTACTTTTCGCTGCTCTTCTTTGGTGGCTGTTAGTTTGTGGCCTCTAGACTCTTTTTTTTACAGGACTCTCTGCCATTAACAGCTTGATTTGTGAAGAAACTTTAAGTCTTTAAACCTTGGATCAATTGCAGTAGTAATCTTCAGCTGTGTGAGATTAGTGCTGTCCTTCCTTTTAGTCTGAGGTAAAATCGTGTTTGAATTTAACTATAGACAGATTCTCCTCTGTTCACTCCATAAATTTGCATGTGGCACAAGCCTGGCAATACCACTTACTTATATTACATTACTCAACACCATATTTGTTACTTCTTCAAATTTTAATATTGTTTTACACTACTTTTAACTTACTTTTATTTTGTACCGCCTCAACACTGCACGCTCGCTCACTCACTCACTCACTCACTCACTCACTCACTCACTCACTCACTCACTCACTCACTCACTCACTCACTCACTCACTCACTCACTCACTCACTCACTCACTCACTCACTCACTCACTCACTCACAACAGACAAGAGATGATGCTGTTTCATTAGTTTGTAAGCGTTGGATGGACTATGCTTTAAGTGCCCAACAATCTCACGACATTTAGCTAGCACACTTTCAAAACCGCTGCTGTTAATGGAAACCTGGCATTGCCTCTGCGTACTGTCGTTCCTCAGTCTTACACAAAGTTAGACCGAACAAATGCACTTTCAACAAAGAACGCTGTGATGCCTTAGGGTTAGGGGTTAGTTTTCATTGCTCATAGTGGTCCTCCGTGATCATGATGTGTGTCGCATGCTGTAACGTGTTCATCCTCCGTGCCTTCTCATCATCATTATGATGTTTATTCACACTTGCAACAATTTACACAATGTCAGAATGCATTTTTCTTCAAATGCTCAAACTAAAAACTTGTTTAGCTTAACATCCTTACATTCAGTTTTTCTGAGTCTAGTTTCTCTGAAAGCCAATAGATGATGGTTAACAAACAACTTTTCCATGAAACAACCAGGTCTAATTCTCAGAGCCATTGATTTCCTGGAACAGAGCTAGCCAGTTTCGTTGTGTTGTCCAACTGTTTTAATGGTTTACATATTAAAAGTCTTACAACATTCTACCTTATTGCCTTATGTTAACTGTTAAATTTGTTACTTGTGTTGCACTTTACTTATGCTATTGTACTTATGTTGCTTGCACTGACTGCTCACACTCACACACTAAGCAATAAAGCTGATTCTGAAAAAGCAAAGGACCATTAATTCCTATTTGATTCCATCATAGATGTCAAGCAACACCTGGTCTAAGGCACGCCACTTTATATGAACCAGCACTCACAGTTGGCCTGACCTCTTAATTAATGTGCCACAATGAAAACGTTTTTACTTATCGTGAGCCCACAATGCTCTTGTCCATTGATTGGCTGGATTGCCTTCTAACTCTTCATGGAGTAACCACATGGTTTGTTGTCGTGGTACCATAATGTGCTGGGCTGCTTGATTACAGACGCTTCCTCGTTAGGGTGCAGATATGAATTAATGGCTTACCAGGCCACAGAAATGAATGCCGTTATTCACACACCAAATGAGAAAAGAGAGAGGGATGTCAACATCTGTGTTTGGTGACCTGTGTCGCTCACGGTTGGAGCACGTGTCGCTTGAATGTAAGTGATTAAGGCAGAATGACCTCACCTATGATTGAGAGGAAGGAGAGGGTGTTGTGGACTCTTTGATCAAGCTAAGAAAAAATATTTGGGAAACGGGAGAGTTTCGGATGACATTTATGGAAGTAAAAGGCATGGTGGTAAACATAACATTTGATTTCCTTACTTAATGTACACATTAGTTTTGATATATTGAAAGAGATTTGAAAAAATGTCTCTACTTCATTTTCTCTTTTAAGAAAATTCCAAAGTTTCACATCCAAATCAAGTCCAAAAAACTTAACCGCTGACTGTAAAACTGCTCATCACTTCCTCTGAAAAAAAGCTTCTCTCTCTTTTTCTCTCTCCTGACTTTCTCTCTCCATCTCTCAAACGATCAACCCTGATCAAACCCTAATCAACCCAATATTATTAAACAATATTTTTGGTCAAATTTTTTCCCCCTCTCAGACCCTTAATAAAGTGGTAGACCGTAACAGAAAACTAAGGATTGATGATGGGGCTGCTGCATGAAAAACTGAATGCAGAGCGGGGTGTGATATATTATTATTATTTTTTTTTGGTCATACAAGAACCACAAAGTTTCAAAATGAAAATGGTGTTTATAAGATGCAGGAAAGCTGTCATTTTTATTTGCCGGCTCCCTGCACAGCCAGGGTCAAAAGGTTGCACCGTCCTGACAGCATTCCAAGACTCCGACAGCTGTTGACCATCCCCTCTACCTCATACCCATACCCCACAGGGAGCCTCATCGTTGACCCAGTGCCCATCTGTGCCAGTATATTTCCAACAAATCCAACACTTCTACCCAGAGCTGACTGGAGTTCAGTTTTAGGCTCGTTATCCCAGTGGTCAAAGCAATCACTGAATAAGTGACATGCAACGATTAAGAGATTAGAATTGGTTTTAAAAGCATGACGTGGAGGAGAAGATCTACTAATGTACAGTTAACCATTGTTTATCCTGTTAATTACATGGTCTTCTTCCAACACTCACAAATTAAGAGGGATATAACACGTTTGTTCTAGATAGTTTAAAAAAATGTTTTAAACAAAACTACAAAAAACAACTGTATTGCAAAAGCTTTTGAAAATATTTAAAGCAAAGTGATGGACACATATATCTTACCCTCTGTTCTCTTTCCTCTCCTCTGCCTCTCCACTCTTTTTATCTCCTCTCTCACTAATTTTTTTTTCTCTGTCACTCTCCTCACTATTTATTTCACACTTCTCACTCTATTTCACTCTCCTCTCTTCTTCTCACTCTTTCTTTTCCCTCTCTCTATCATCTCTCTATCTCTATCTTCTGTCTCTCCCTCATTTTCTCAAACATTTAGCTCATTTATATTAATTGAGAGAAGGTTTCATTAGGTTTTTGTTAGGGGTTTTTTTTTCATCTCAGACCCTTAATAAAAGTAAATCTGGATGCACACTTGTATGCAGACTAGTCTGAATTTCTTAGAAACTGCCCTATTATTCCCAAACAGCATGGCAAATGGTCTGAGTTTGTTGGTTTGGGTTGTTGCCTGATCGAGATGGTGAGCTTGTACCGGCGTATACGTGTTGTGTTCGGCGGGTGGTTTCAGGTACAGGTCTCTGGGTAACTGCTGAATAGAACAGGACAAAAACAACTCCGAGAACCTGTTGGGTGAAAACACATACACTAGCAAGTTACTTTGGGAGGCTGTACAATTTCAATCACCCACATGCACAAATCGAAAGATGCATAAAGTGTGGAACAAGTGCGCAAAGATTAGAAGATTAGGGGTTGACCTGATTTCTGTCTCTACGTCTAACACCTGGATCATATCAATCATTCCTGCAGCCAGTTTGGACCCCGATGGATGCCTGGATAGAGATAGAATCTGGTCTTTCTGTCTGTCCAGATTTCTCTCTAACTGTATTGTGTCATAGTTCAATTAGTAAATATTTAACACCAAATTTGGTTTTCAAATACTTGCCCAAATTATAATGACACAGTTCTCTTCTCTCTTTAGTAGAAACGAGGTATAATGCTTTTCTTGCTCCCTTAATAAATTGTACTGTTAAGCGAGAAGTAAACGAACCCAGTCTGTATGCTGACTAGATTAAGTGTGATGTAACAAACATGCTGGAACGTCTGGAGAAAGGCACGAGTCAGCAAGATGGACACCGTGAGAGACAACAGCTGTGCTTGATGCAAATAAAATCAAGGTGACACGATGTTGACAGACAATATGCCAGACAAAAGAAAGGTAGACAGATGATGGAGAGTGAAGGAAGAGAACGAGGCTGGAACCCCAAGACAGACACTGGTCCACATCTTACGTACATGTCTGATCAGAGGTTATCTGACTTACTGGTGTTCTAGGGAGACAGGACGAGGACAAGGAGAGCATGCAGGTTTGTGTTTGTGGCCTTTAATGCGAGTTAGTAGGGGTGGGCAATATGGTCCTTAAATAATATCATAATATTTTAGGAAATTATGTCCATATAACCATATAAGGTGTTATTGTGGAAAGCAAAATGTTCAATAAAAATATTTTATCCATTTTAAGAAAATACAACTGTACATTATTTACTTTATTCATATCAAAGACACACATTACATATTATAATGTAGAACAAAACATGGTTAAAAAAAAGTTTCACTTCAGATATTTAGCTAAATATTAGGTAAACCATTGTCTTCCCAAAGAAATAATATATGTTGCTGTCTGTGTGATTAATTTGTAGTGAAAATAAAATAGTGGCAAAAGTGAACAGAGTTGCAAATAAGGTAATGTAGTTATGCTTTAGATGAGCAGGTGTTTAGTGTCGTGGAAGACATTGGTTTGTGGAGTCTTCTGGAGTATTATGAACCCTGTTACATGATCAGAGCGGGCGCTATCATTCAGATGTGTGTCTGACATGTTAGAATGTGTAGCATCTCGCTTCCACAAGCTCTTAGTTAAAGGCAGCGATCCTTACCACAGCTTCACGACAAATATACGGAGATTAGATGTTAGCTCCATCAGCATGCAGAGTTAAACCACAAAATGGAGCGCAGACTTCACTCAAAGGAGGTACTTAAGCACTTTATTTGTGACTTGACATAGGCACAATTGGTAATGTTTTGTCTGTGTATAACAAATATAAGACTTCTCAGACGTCATGGTCTTCTTTTTTTATGTTGAAGCTAAAGTACTGTTATGGGCAAATGTGTCCTTGGTTACATAGTATACTTGGATAAATGCTTTCTTGTTTTGTTTTTATTAACCTATCAACTGATTAAATTGATATTGTGATGTAAACATTTACTTAAATTGAAAAAATCTCAAGTTGTTTCACTTATTTAATAAATAAAATTAATTAAAGAGGTCATTTTATATTAAAATACAACATTACATTACATAAAAAAACTGATTGTACTGTTAATAAAAATAAAGATCTCATTAGTGGTGTGTAATTTTTTTTATACCAGTCGATATTAATTACTATCATGATAGATAAAAAAAACTGTGTTACAAATAAAAACAAGTTTTTGCTCTGGAGTGAAAGCTGCACAAACCTGATCATTACCTGAGGTTTTAAAACATGTTTTTATTGTCAAAACAAGCCAAAACCTTTTTAAACATGAGCTGTTTAATGTAATGTTTAATAATTAAACCGATTACAAATACAAAGAAAAATATCACAAATATCTTTTACAAATGTAAAAGAATGTAAAAGAACTGTATCTAAGCTCAAGAGCTGTTGTAACAACTTACAGAAAACTATGTATTAGACTTCAAATATACCTCTTAAAACAGCAGATATAAAGAGTTGTGTCAGTGATTGATCAGGTTAAAAATCAATGTCATTCTTTTGAACAGCACGCTCTGCAGTGACACCACTCTGTAAATCAACTACGCTAGTTTCTCTTCTGCTGTGGACGTGAGTCTGTGTATTCTTAAGCTAAAAAAGGCAGTCAATGAGCTAAACTAAGTGCAGCGTCTGATTGGTCTTCCAGCCGATTACGTTATGTACCAGGAAGTCTCCACAAAGACTTTTTTGGCAGAAAACAAAGATAAAAGTGGTTGCACTGTCACAATATTGCACCAATCGTGTTTTAGACGTCCGTGCAAGAATTGGAGCCGTGTGCATGTCTCCTGACAGGCTAATGAAAGAGGAGCAATCAGAGGAGTTCATCCCCACCTCGCAGCGGGAACACATTAGAGCAGCTCCTCCTGATTAACCACAGCCATCACCTCTGTTAAAGAGCAACCCCCCCCTCCCTTCATCCTCCCCTCCATCACTCCTTTGTCTATAATATTCCTTGCATAAAGTGCACTCTCCCATCAAACATGGACTCTGATGTTGTCTTCTAAAAGGTACTCAAAAAACCTCCTCGAAAGCTGCTAAACAGTCATTAATCTCCATATCTCCTGTAGTTTAACGCACTGAAGCTCAAGAGTGGGCTGAGAGAGATTCAAGTGAGAGCATGTGGTATGTGGGAGTGGTGAGATCAGCCCAGTGCCACACACACTCACACATGCGCCCGCACGCATGCCAACAACACGAGATGACTTTAATGAAACATGTTTGAGTTCAAACTGGATTCTACTTTCGTTGTGATCATTTAGTGTTAATCAGCAATTTTTTTCTTGACTAGATTTCAAGTAGACCAATTGTGTTTGCTGCAAAATCATTACTGTTCCATCGAAACAAACCAAGGTTTATTTAGATATCACCACACTACAAAACATCTCCCCCCGCCCTCTCGCTCTCTTCCCCTGCCTCTGCCTCCCTCATTACCATCTTTTCTATTCACTCCTTCTCTATTTTGTAACTTCTACATCCCTCTTCACTCTTCTCTCTCATTGTTCCTCTTTTCTCCTCTTTATTCTCCTTCCCTCTTTACTGTTCTCACTCTCTTTCCTTCTTCCACGTCTCTTCACTTAATCTTGTTTCATCATTCTTTTATTCTCTCTCTCCCTGGTTTCATTCACTCTCTTTTACTTACTCACTCTATTTTACTACACTCTCACTCAGCCTTTCTCTCCTAACTTCTTCTACAATCCTCTTAACTTTCTCTCTCTTCATTCATCTCACCCTTCTTCACTCTCTCTACGCCTCTCCTCTCTCTTCCCGCTCTTGCATCCCTTTTTATACCTCCTCTCTCTTCCCTGTCTTTTTACAAACTTTTCTCTCTCTCTTTCCTCCTCTCTCTTCCCTCTCTCTATAACCTCATTCACTCTCCTTCTCTTCCCACTCTCTTAACAACAATGTTATATATCTGCTCTCTCTCTTCCCACTCTCTTTACAAACTTCTCTCTCTCTCTTCCACTTCCCACTCTCTTTACACACTGCTCACTCTCTCGCTTTCCTTCTCTCTCTCTCCCTCTCTCTCTCTCTAATGATAGCTTGATGGTGAATTTTGAGGGAGTAGGACTAGACAACTCTATACTTCCTCCTCCCATCCAAATATGTAATAAAAGTGCAGTGCTTCCATGATTAAACATTAAGTATTTGGTGTTTATATTGTAGTGTTTGCTTGTTTGTGATTGGCTGAGGGGATATTTGTAGGGTTTTCCAGGTTTTTTTCCAGGAATCATAAAAACAAGTGAATTGGATACGTTATTTTGCCACAAAATTAGTCTAAACCAGGCTTGCATAAGTTACTGATCAGTTAACGCATTCTTTTTACCTTTAACAGTAAGCTAAGAGTATTTTGCAATTGTATTTCTACCCCATTCTCCAACAGGAATTCTTATTAAACTGTTAATCCACACTAGGCAGTTAAGAAGCTGGTTTAAGAAGCAACTGCTAAAAGTGGTATATGAATACATTTTGATTGATTGATTGACTGTTTATGATGAAAAAAAAAGACTGTGAGTTTTAATAGTAGCTATATATGTAATCTCATATCTAAAATAAAGAAAAGAAAATGTAAAAGCAGCATAAGGCAGTCTTATGCTACTAACCACTAAATAAAACAGCCTCTGGACTCATGCAGGGCAGCATCTGGATCTTGGTGGGCATGGAACGACAGCTTTCCACAGTGCTTCAGATGAAGACGGACGAGTCCAGATGTTCACCAGAGACCAGATGCAAGATGTTCTTTAAAGAAAGAGACAGGTTCACTAATGCTTCCTGATGTTGGATGATTTTACGAAGAGCAGTCGTGCTGATTACATTCTGTGCTGTTATTATAAGTGAAAATATTGTGCATATGGCTCCTATAATTTAACAGTTTTATTTATAATTTTATTTTTTGACAGAATAACAGTAAGATGCAAATTTTTGTAAATGTAATAAATTTCTCAAAGGCATCAGCAAATAATAGTTTCTCTGCATTCTCACTTCAGCGCAATCTCACAACAAATCGTTGCTGTTTCTGAGTCACAAAGGTGACACACGGGCATCACAATAGCTTGTGATTAGAACTAAATTGTAGTAATTCCCCAAATCAGATGTTCTTATTCAAGGCTTTGTGCAATCAAAGCATGCACATTACGAGATTTCTCTCACACTGTAAGCGAATGAAGAAGTTTCACAGGCCTAATGTTGAAAATTATATTAAAGAGATAGATGCAAAAGCAGCAAAAAGAAAAAAAGCAATGTTCTTGAGTGTGGACTTTGCAAGTTCTCCTGCTTTTGAGAGAGGCTCTTATTGGTCTAGTTTGCTATGATGTCGATTTTTCGTTTTTGTGATTTCAGAAAAGGCAGCCTTTTTATTACACTTACTTAGTGACTCAGAACAATCTGACAATGGAATATATTTTAAGATTAATTAATTTGGCAGCATTTGACCGAACCATCAAAAATTCACACAAAAAAATTGAGAAAAAGGGCTAGAGCTTTCTTGTATGTTACATAGTCCAGTATGTAATGGAGTTATTTCAGTTTTGTTTACCTTAATTGGTTAATATAAATAAACCTGATTCACCTGCTCTGTGGCAACGTCATCAATTGGCAAACGAGAAATGACGTATCTAATCTGCGACTGTGTCTACATCTGAGAGAGGAGCTTCGGCAACCACAGCCTCGTCAGCAACAGCTTCGCTCTCCTCTCCATCTCCAGCGCCAATGTCCTGTGTGTTTTCTAGACTCTAAAAGCCCACGGAATCTACAACCTACGATGCCGAAGTGATGTGGCGAGTGTCATGGCAGACACTCATCCGACGCACTTACATGGTGAATCAGTTCTTGTTTTTTTCTGTTATTTGAAAACCTGAACGCAACAGTCCCCTCATTTAATGTTCTTTTGTCTCACTTCTGTTTTCGTGATTTGCTATCGTGTGTTTAAAGATCCACCTAACACATGAAGAGAGCTTAAGATGTCACGTGACGTACGCTTGGCGGGTTGTCAGGTATTTCAATTGTGTATTAGTTCACTAGTTTAGAACGGGAGTTCCCTTCTTTATGTTAAATTTAGGATAGGCAATTTATTTATTATTAATATATAGGTTATATTATAGAATATTTATACTAGGTTTAGTAGGTACTACCCAGGGATTTCTTTGTCTTTGTGGCAATGTTTCTTTTTAATAATTTATGTTTGATCTACTAGTTGATTTGTAACAAATAAAAAAAAATTCTGTGAGGAAAACAAGAGAGCAGCAGCCTGGGTGTACATTTAAAGACTATTGAACTTTTTTAGTTGAATTTGTGGTTCAAATAAAGAGCTCTGATGTCTGGTCATATTTTTGTTTGTTTAGTTTTTTTACAAACAAAATTTGAGGGCCTCTAGTCCTATGGTTTTTCAAGAAAAGTAAATTGACTTTAAATTGAAATCAAATTTTCTATAAAAAAAACTCAGAGATTATATTTCATCCAGCTGTATCAACACCCCAGCTTTTAGTGAGCAGCTACATTCCTCAGGTTGTTCTCCCAAAACGTCCCCAAGCTCTTCTCTACAGAAAGGTTACCCTGCAATGCCTCTGCACAATTCATCCAAAGACCAGGCTATTTGGCCCCGAGCAATTCCTTTGGCAAATTTAGACTCTTGTATTGCCATTCTTTTTCAAAAGCTTCCCCAGTCCCCTCTTCTCCTGAAACCATGAGCTCCAGCATGACACTACCAGTGCCAGAGGCTTTTATTGCATCTGCCCTTTGATTACTGTTGTTCTGCTGACAAGTTCTCTCAACATCTGTTTCCGAGGGATAGACTCTGTGTTCCAGAGGATATGGAATGGCTGAATGGTAGTGTTTGCAGTGCTCGAGACCGATATTGACTCATTTTCTATGGTCTCAGTCTTGTAAAGCTTAACATTTTTATTTTCTCACCGAGAACTCGAGTCACACTCCACTAGAGATTCAGAGAACAATTTTAAAAATCGGTAGTTATTAACTTTGGCTTTACGTAGCACAAAGACTTCCATGTAGCAAAAACATTCTGAAGTATGCAAAACTACCTTATCAGAGACTTTTGGAACAATGTCTCCAGACATTGGATAGAAAGCAATGTGAGAGATAATAAAATATTTTCATTAGATTTAACATTAACTGTTAATTCTCAAACAATTCAATGAAAAACGTCCAAATTTGAAATTGCCTTACGAAGTAAATGTGTTATGATGGACACAACAGAATGTTTGCAGTAGGCACGCACGTTAATATGAATAAGAGAAGGTTTTATGTTGTTGATACTGAGTGATACAGAGTTCTTTATTGAGCGAGTGTTGAATTCAATAAATGTAAGTTTGAGGTATAAATGTAAACAAAGTTGTTTTTCATTATTGCTTAATAGATAAAATGACAGAAAAAGAATGCACTTGTAAAACTACAGCAATGTTTTTTTTATTTGCAATAAAAAAAAATGATTGTGTCAATTGTAACTCTATTCTATTTTTAATCACAGTCTAATCCTGTTTGACAATAAACCTCGGGTCCACACAATCATGGGTAGAAAAAAACTGTACCCACACCTGGTAAAACGAGTGTGACTACCCAGTAGAGGCCAGCAGGCCCTTCACCCATTGAAGTTAAATCAAGAAGCTCCTTTCAGCTCCGAGCTGAGACTCTACATAATGCACCATTTTCTTTTAGTGGCTGGAAATACAGCTCACACAATAATGTAGGTTTTTTTTTTTTATTTTAGTTTTTTTTATAAACAAAAATTCCCTCTCCGATCTGGACCTGTTCTGTGATTAAACAGGTTATTAAATATGATGAGTGCTTGTGGAGTCCTGTACATCTCAGAAGATCTGCGTTAACACTGAGATCAAACCCTCGCTCCATCCTCATTAACCATATGAAGCACTGAGCAAACGCTGCTGCATCAGTTAAAAAACTCCTTCAAACTCCACCTGAACCAGATTTTGCATGGTTATCGTGTCCACACGGGAAAAAAAATCCCTTTGGCTGGCGTTTTCAAATGAACTTGTTTACAGTGAAAACACTGCTCTGGTTATGTATGGATGCACATCATAACTGTGTTAAAAAAGTTTGATTACAAAATAGCTGTAGGTGTGGACAGGGCTTTGGTCTCGGCTTAGCATGTCTTGGTCTCGGTCTGTGTCATGACAGTCTTGACTATAAGATTACTGAACGGATCTTAAATGATGGCAATTTTTTTTTACTTTTTGGTAACCAAACAGCACGCCACTTAAAACTACTGACAAAGTGACTCCACAAGCTCATTTCTGCTTAAACACACAGCTCAGTTCACTTCCCCTGTGCCTGGCTAGTAATTAAGCATAATGACATGCTAATGGTGTGCTGGTCTGCCGCAAAGCCTTTGCTATCAGTAATCACTCACTGCCCGCACAGGTCAAATATTTGCACATAAGCTGCTTAAAGGCACACAAGTTCATTTCATGGCTCAAACTGGGTGAAAAAACATCACAGAGATCTGTAATAAAATGAGCAGAGCTGCTGAGGTTGTCTAGTGTGTGAGGTCTACAAAGCATCAGCAGCATCTCAAGATGTAAGAAAACACAGTTGTTAGCAAATGAGGTTCCAACCGAGTGTCCAAACTCTGCATACACCCAAACAAAGATTATATATTTTTTTCTCATTTCTTACTTTCGCTATATTCTCTTCTCTTGTATTCTCTTTTCTCTCTCTCCTTTTCTCTTTCTAATTTTCTCTACTTTCTCTCCTCTTTTATCTCTTTCACCTCTTCCCTTTCTTTTTTTCTCTCTGCTTTTTTCGCTCTCTCTCCCTCCCTCTCTGTTTCTTTGTTCTCTCTCTCTCTCTCCCTCTTTTTCACTTCTCTCTCTTTTCTCTTTGTCTCTCTTTTTCTCTCTACCTTTCTCTCTGCTTTCTCTCTCAACTAGCTTGTTTCTCTTTCTTTCCCTCTCTTCTCATTTCTCTTCTCTATTTATATCTTCATTTGCTCTCTTTACCCATAATCATCAAAATATTATCACAATGCTCCACTGATGATTCTAAAGTGATTTGATAACATTATCAATAAAAATAATTTGTCAAAACTCAAGATATAAGAAACATCACCTCAGGAGACAGAGATTACAAAAACACAGAGGTGTTAATAAATAAGGTTCCAGACTGAGCATCCAAACTCGCTCACATACACCCAATAAAAAATAGAGCTTGGCTGGACTAGTGTCCGCAGTCTTATATGAAGCAAGAGAAAATACATGAAAGAAAGAAAATAAAGCACTAATTTATTGAAGAAAGCCCCCCCCTCCTTCCCCTCACACACATACAGAGTAAGCGAACTGTTTGCACTAAAAACTTCAAAGCAGTTCACAAAGAAACCCACACCGACTGCGAACTTTTAATTGGATATGTGCTGCTGCTTATTAAAATATTCAGCCTTCATAAAAGAAGGGGAATCAGAGAAATGATTCTGCCTTTTTTATTTTTACGAGCTCAAAGCGATGGATTTCTAAGTGTTGGAAAGGCCTTTGTGTTCACAACCGCTTTCTCACACATCAATGGTAGTTTAAGATCCTTTTCAAACGATATCAGCCATTAAGTGAAAAACAAAAAATTAATACTTCAAGACACTTTTTCTTCAACATCTTCAATAGAGAACAGTTAGCAAAAATACTGTAACTGAACTTAATGAATGTGAGGTAAAAAAATAAATAAAAACAGACAACACATCCTTGTATATAATGTTTTGGTAACATTTTAGATAATTACTAATAACAGTGTACTTCTCTTTAATGAATTTTAATGATATCGTACTAATGAAATTGAACAGTATGCTTCTTTCCGGTTTGGCCACCATCATTGATTACATTCAAAAACAGTTTTTCATTTTTCTACAGGTGAAGAAGAGCACAGAAACCGTCTGTGTTCAGCAGTGTACAATCTCTCCCAGATCCAATTCGACGATAAGTTGACAACTTCAGTAAAGTTATACAGATATTCAAAGTGACAGTGAAAAGTTGGCCAGATGTGACCCATACCCCTAATTAGTGCTCTGCATGTAACCCATCCAGTGTACACAGCAGTAAACAAACACACCATGAACACTCACCCGGAGCAGTGGGCAACCATGGCTGAGGCGACCCGGAAGCAGTTGGGAAACTGATGCTTGCTCGAGGGCTCCACAGCTGTGGTTGTTGAAGACGGAGAACAAATGTTTAATCACTCACACCACCTTCAACTCGGTGGATCTGAAGATCGAACTGGCGACCTTCTGATCACAAGTCGATCTCCTTATCCACCAGAACACAACCTCCCGATCGGCTCTTCCCGGCTCAATTACTTGAGGTATAAGCATTAAAAATAAACATATGAGAGCTTTTTGTAATCTGTGTAATGTAGTCAACGAGCTACAAAGCTATTTGAGACAAAATAATACTTCTTTCTAAACTTATTTTAATAAAATTCTGAAATAAATATTTTGCATGTTTTTATTATTTATAATTATGATAAAAAAGTTCAATAGCTTCTGTCCAAAACACTGCATATCTTGAGCTATTGAACAATTTATCATAAAATATGGGATCAAAAAAATTCTGACGTTTCTTTCTTTCTGTCTTTTCTCTCCTTTCTCTTTCTTTCCCTTTTAACTCTTTCTTTATAACTCTTTTATGGAGCTCGTAGGTACTCTGTTGCTCGTGTCGCCGAGCATGTGGTCCCTTCTATCCTCTCCTCCTTTCACTCTCCACTTCTCTCTCTCCCTCTCTCTTTTTTCTTTCCTCCTCTACTTTCAATTCTCTTTCTCTCTCCTTTCTTTAAATCTCTCTTCTCCTTTTTATCTCTCTCTTCTCTTTATTTATTTCTCTCTTTCCCCATAATAATCGAAATGTTACAAAAAATACTCCACTTTTGATTCTACAGTGACTTTTTCACATTGTTAATAAAAAGAATTTGCCAGAAAAATTATTTGATTAGCTGACACGCTAAGATTAATCATGAACAACACTTGGATCAAGACACCCCGCTGACAACAAACAGCATTGGCAAATCACGTCCCCATTTAATATGCAACACTTGGAAATAAATACAAGATGGGCAAATCAACCTCGCCTCTCCAGGACAAGGCAGATCTGCTGGAAGATCTCCATCTTGCTTTCCTCTCTATACCTCCGGCAGCGCTGGCCTCGACCCTTCCTGCCTTTCGCCCTGGAAGGTGCCATTCGAGTGGGTTGCACTGCAGTCACGTCTATTTCTCCCTCCCACTTACTCCAAACTCTTCTCAGGACATTAACGCTATGGATGAAAGGTCGCCTACTTGGCTCTGAATACAGAATGACCTGGAGTCCCTCTACATTTAGAGGAGCAGAAACACAGTGATTCATGCAGCAGACATGCATTAGGTTAAAGCTAAATGAGTGGAACAGATTCAGTCTGAAGGTCAATATTTTACTGGAGTGAGAGTTCGACCGTGTGTGTCAGGCTTCTGAAGTTATATCAACGACTGTACAACATGCTTAACATAGAGAAAGAGATATTTATAATAGAGGAGTCAAGCAATGCACAGAGACAGGGTTTTTTTAAAGGCCGTTAAGAATCAAATAGGCACTCATAACATCAAAACACACAAAAAATGTTGCATAATAAACAGTATGCTTCAAAGACATTTTTTATGCTCACAATTTACATTATATAATACTTTCTCAAACTCTGACAACCCTAACCATAACCAACATTTATGAGTCTTATGTCCAAATATCCGACAAACCTAACAATCACTTAAGATTTTGAGCATTTTTCAGATTTTGTAAAGTGCATGAGCATTTTAGCAAACTCGGGCAACCCTAAGCATCATTTTACAATATTAAGTGTAAATTATCCTTTTCTCAAACATTGGCACCCCTAAATGTCACTTTTATGTTTTTGAGTATTTCTGAACATGTTCTCAGATGATGCTAAACCATCCTTTTTATATTATTTCGCATTTAGGAGCTTTTTTTTTATCTCTGGCAACAACAAAAAACACACATTAGATGAGATTTAGATGGACATCAGAAAAATAAGAGCTATTTAAGACCTAGAACAGTAAATTTTTATGGCCTAAAATTAGTTTTTTTTATATTTTAGATGAAGAGGCTTGTCTTGAAACCACTCCATCCATATTTCCTTCAAGTATAACACCATAAGGTACCTGAATCGCTCCCCTTGAGGGCACACAAAAAATGCCAATGAATATTACAACCATTAAATATATTGTTATAGGTGTATTTAAAGAAAAATTAGAGCTACTGTTGAAAACTACAAACTTTTGAGTCAAGATTAAATCATGTGTGAAAACAACCCCATAGAACTGCAGAAAACATGTGGATTGACACTCCAAACGTGCCATGCACTAAATGTGTGTTTCTAACTGAGCTGAAAGGAACCTTCCTGCCGGGCAGGAAGTGAAACAGATGGAACATGCACCAATGTACTATAAAGGTGATAGAAGATAACGCTGGGAGAATCATTGCATGTCATGGATGTCCAAGGGAAGTGTCTCATGTCACTCCTGTTTAAAGATACTTTTCCCTTTCAGTATCAAAAACCTACTTGGATTGTGTAATCAGTGCCTTACTTCAGTTGTCCTTAACCCTGGGGATATAATTAACTATTTCAGTTGTAATTTGTGTCTGATCAATCTTTAATTTAGTTATACTAAAAAAGGATCCTCCTGGTAACATTGTGGTCACATACTCATGTTATGTTGTTAGCATAATGTTACAAAAAGCTGGAAATAAAGCTGCAGACAAGACTTTCTATTTATAAAATTTCAGATCATTTGCATCAACGCACAAAGATATAATTTTCTCTGATAATGTCGCGGTACACGTTCTACTGTGCCCAGAATGGCCACGGCAGGCATGCATATTGTTTAATTCCAGTCCTAAATTTAACAGATGATTAAAATACAATTCTTAATTCAACTGGTCACAGACTAATAGATGAATATAAACGTCCCAGTGGCAGCATAAAGATGCCCAAAGCATGATGGGCACACCAAGCTGTTCAGTCGAACAGCCCTTGCTAAGTTCGCCTCAATTTGTTGTAGTAATGTAGATTCTTTTAACCGAATTAGCCTTATTTTCCTGTGATTGTTCTTCTGTATCCATTCCACACTACTGAAATCAGAGAAAAAACAGCGACTGGTGGTTTCATCCTACAAAGGCAGAAAATCTCCTAGCAGAACCTTCTCTCGCACTGTCCTTAGCTGGTGGAACAAACTTCTCGATTCAGTTAGGAGAGCAGCAACACTAACAGCTTTCAAAAATCCCCTGAACTCTTCTCTTCAGGGATTGCCTACAATAAAAAAAAAACTTTTTTCCTCATCTGTCTTTATTTACTGCCTGCTATGGTTTATTGATCAGTTAATACAACTTCTATTATGAGCAAGCTGAGTCAGAATTTTATTGAGTAGCAAATTGCATAATGTCTCTCCCCTTCTGTAAGATGGCATCGTTTCTAGTGTGTGTAATAAAGTAATTATTTGAAGCCTGCCCACAAGGTTTTTGTTTTACCGGTCAAAAACATGACATAAATAAATATAAAATATACAGAATTTACCAAATTTTGGTTGGTAAAAAAAGGAGTACATTCACTGATCAGACAATAATTTGGGTCTAGACCGAAAAAAAGAGGACAGTCACGAGACACGTCTGAAGTGGTGTGGGGAGTAGAGCAGATCGAAGGCAAATAGCAATATCACTGTGAGGATGAGATGCAAAGCAGCCTTGCTTGACCAAAGATACAAAGGAAATTGCATGAAACTACCAGATCTAAGCACCACAAAAACTCACGTTAAACTTGTTGCTGAAATGCGAGTTCATCACCAGGCCCCGCGAGAGTGAGAGAAGAGCTGGAGGAACCCGGTTCAGGTGCCCCACATAAGGATATTCTTGTCACATCCAACATCGCTCATAAATACTCTTATGCGATAGTGCTCCATCTGAACGTGTGTTCAGTACAGAGGGTAATGCTGTTACTCCACTTTTAATAGTAAAGCTTATTAAAGGCAGAAATTTCTGTTCAGAGACCGTTTAAACATGTTTTTTGTTCCAAGTTCGTTTGTTGAGTTAAAAACAAAAAAGGCATTTTTTGGTGTAGTTTTATTTAATCTAATATAATTGTAAAAAAATAGTTTTTTGTCCTGCTGTTTTTGAATGTCTCGTTTATTAAGGTAAATACAGTTTGTATCATTCGTTTGGAGTTCACTGTAATATGTATGGTCATTGTTATCAACTTTTTTATCTTGTAATTAATTCCTAATACTTAAAAAATAAGTAAAAATGAGCGGGCGTTGAAGGAGAGGGTGGAGGACTGCCATCGGCGATGGACGATGGCATCGTCTATCGACCTAACCCAAGCTTTCAGTAATCAATGTACAGTAGTAAACACTAACAAAATTGTTTTTCATAATAAACAGTATGCTTCAAATACATTGTTTGAAACCCTAACCATCACTTTGTTGTTTGCTCTGTTGCTGAGCATTTACAAAGGTTTTCTCAAACTCTATCAACCTAACCATTCTGGCAACCTTAGCAATACATTATTAAACTTTTCAACATTCAGGAGCATTTTCTCAATCTCTGGCAACCCAAACAATCCATTTTATGCTATTGAGCATTCATGTGTGTTTTCTCTGGCAAGCCTTTACATTTTGTTTTACATTTATGATCGTTAAATCAATATCTGGCAACCCTAACAATCACTTTTCTATAGATATTGATGGTAATGGCACTTTATTTTTTTATTTTTTACAAAAGTTTTCTCAAACTCTGGCAACCCTAACCATGACATATGTTTTTGAACTTTTATGCACATCTTCTCAGACCCTTACATTTTTACATATTTAATTAGCATTTAGGAGCTTTTCCTCAAACTCTTGTAATAGAAATTTTAAGTCATAATAATGGGTATTAGTGATTTTGAGTAGTAAATATCTATTTTAGTATGATATTGAATGTGTATTAACAGTTTTGCCAGCCTGAGAGGGAGGTGACTGGTGAGTGGGTGGAGTCTCCGGGCAGCGATTGGCTTGTCCCCGGAGAAGGCATAAATTCGGGTGCACAGAGACTTTTCGCTCTCTTTCCCAGCTCTCTTCCTTCTTCACTTTAACGACTAGCTTCTTGTAGTTTTACCATTACAGTGTTTGTTTAAATGAGAAGTGCAAAATAAAGTTGCCGTTGTTGCTGCTGTTCTGTACCCTGCCTCCGGAGTGATTTCTATGAGAGAGAGAGTTTAATATTCTACAACAGTCTGGAAACCCCAAGCAACAACAAAAACACATATCTGATGAGCTTTACATGGACATCAGAAAAATAAGAACTGAGAAACAAAAATAACACCTAGAACATTGAATTTTAAGACTTTTAAGACCCAGTGAAAACCATGAAACTGGACACGTTTTCACCGTCAATAATTAAAAAAAAAATGTCATTTAAAACTAAGAAACTTGAGCAAGAATGCAATCTTCTTTAATAAGTTGCCTTGACATGACAATCTCTCTTTCATGTGGCTTGTAAAATGGAGTTAACAATGGAATCACGCACAACAAAAGCGCAGCTTTGAAATTCCCAAGGAGGAGTCTCTGCTGAAGAGCAAAAAATATCACTTGACTAAAGCTCTAATCCCTCCGCAGATCTGAAGATAATGCCGTCTATTGTTCCAGCATCAATTTAAAATCTTCTATTTACTTTATCCATTATCACTTTCATTTACCACCTTGGGAAGCCAGTGTGAATATTGCTAATTATGAATTTTAATAGGATTAGCGGATCAGTTGCCATCATCTCTTTGGAGTATTGTGCAAGGTAATTTATTCAGGAGAGAGACGATTAATCAAGCGATGGGACTTGTGAGTGTTCTGCTTCATAAAGTTCCTCTGAATTCATCGACCGCCTTATTTTACTCCAATAACAGTGCTAGCGGAAGAATGTGCGCAAAAAGAAACATCATTAGATGCCGGATCAACCTTCAGATCTGCAGTTTAAATAAATGGGTTTAGAAGAATTAATATTTTACAGCATTGCTTTATCAGTGCTGATAGCATCTTACACTTTGTAAAGATCTAGCCATAGATCTATCAAATCAGAGTGTGTTCTGGGAAAACTGAGGAGAACGATCTGCAGAGCGCTTGGTGAGAAATCATGTAATGTAGTAAGTAAGTAACTGTCTAATTAAATGAATGATATGCTGTTATAATCAGGGGTGCCATCCGGGGGTGGGGGGTGGGGTATGGGGCACTCCACCACAGGCTCTCAGGAGTGGCTAATGACCACGAGTGTCAGATCCTTCAACGCTGCTGCCTTCGTCTCTGTTTGTTGTTTGTTGCTTCTATTTTATGAGGTCTGTTGGGCATACCATAGATCTATCTTTAGATGTTTTTAGGACTTTTCAATCTGAGATATATTCTTAACACAAGAATTCTTATATTGTTTTGTCTTTGGCACTGCCTTCTGCTACATCTGGTGGTTCTTCTTTTTCTTCTACATTCGGTTCTTCTACATCTGTTTCTTCTTTCTTTTCTTCTACATATTTTTTCTTCAACATCTGGTTCTTCTTTTTCTTCTACATCTCTTTCTTCTTTTTTTCTTCTACATTATTTTTATTCTTCTACACATTTTTTTCTTTTTACATCCTTTTTTGTATATATTTAATAATTTTTTGTTGATTTTATTCTACATCTGTTTATTCTTCTATATCTGGTTCTTCTTTATTTTCTACATCTGGTTCGTCTTTCTTTTTCTTCTGCATTTGGTTCTTCTTTCATTTCTTCTACATCTAGTTCTTTTTCTTCTGCTACATCTGGTTCTTAATTCTTTTCTTCTAAGTAATTTTTATTCTACATCTGGTTCTTCTTTTTCTTCTATATCTGTTTCTTCTACATTTTTCTTCTTTTCCTTCTGCATCCTTTTTCTTCTACATTTTTCATCTTCTTCTAAATCTTTTTTCTTATAAATCTTTTTATTTTTTATTCTTGAACATATTTTAGTCACATTTTTTTTAAATTCTTCTTCTAGAAATATAAACAGATTTAAATACTACTAAACAGGAGTGACCTCGATTTAGAGAAACAGTTGCATTTTAAATGACACAAAAACATATCATCTGAAACATCTGAAAAAATATCAAATGCTACCCATCCAAGGAGAATAAAGCCTTTGGTTTTTTTATAGTAATGATTTCTTGTAAAGAAGTTGCTCAGCATCACAGTAACAAACACACATGAACTGTGGTGCAGATGATGAGTTCTCTCTGAGGTGGCACTCAGCTTAATCCACTTTACACTGATGTTTATATTTATATATTCAGCAAATATTTACATAAAGCTGCATTATTCGCCAGGTGATGAGATGGGGAAATAATCGCCTTGAGCAGCGTGTATCCTTCGAGACCAACTCACTCAAGACTTTATTAGCATATCGCAAACATAATGAGTGACAATGCTGTGAATAAGTTAAAGACACATAAACGGATCATAAGTGATCTTTAGCTTTGAACCAGCAGTGTGTCAGCAAGCACATAAAGTGCAGCCTAATGTCTTACACTTCATTAAGCCATCGATCTGAAAGCTGTTCCCCTTTAATGCTTTATTACTTTTAGTGTTAAAACCACTTGCAGAGGCTTGTGGTGTTTGGAATGAACAACATGTTGATTTTTACTCAGATTATATCTGAATAAGTTAATAAAATGGTTCAGTGGACTGCATCTAAAACATAAACTTTTCAAGCCAATTGTAAGGTACATCAGGCCACTATCTACAAACTGGAAATGATAAGGGGAGCCGATCGAATGCTGACAAGTGGGCCAATTTCATCCCTTTACAAAGTTCTCGAATCCGCTGCTATGAATTCTTCCAAATAGTGTGAAGTTATGTATTAAAATCGACTCTTTCATTGAGGATCTGATCACAGATGAGATGACAGACAAGTTGTTCTGGTCTTCGCTCGTTTTTAGAGCATATTAAATTCCCTGTTAGCCATTAGTCCTAATCGTTTAGCTTTAGCTTCATAAACAATAATGAGATAACCTTTAAAAAAGGTAAATTGAAGTAGGATAGATATAGAATATTCTGTTTTCTTCAAAAGTAGAAAAAATATATAGCTTTTTATGTATTGTTGTTTTGTTGTATTAAATGAATTGTCATGTTTCCTGTCATGTTTTTTGTGGGGGGTTTTTTACACATGACTGTATGTGCTGAAATAATTTCTGAAATGTATTTGATTATCAGCTTAGGGGAAAATACTCATGTTGTACAAAATGTTCATGTCTTGACATTAAAAATAAAGCCCTATCTGCATTTGATTTTTTACTAAATTAATTTTTACACATTCTTAAAATAACAATTAAAAACAAATACTACATTGCTAAAAATAATTTGCATATAAAACGGTAGATCCCTTTACATTTGATATGCAAGGTTCTCAACAGAGTATGGATATAATTAAAAACAGTAAATCAATGAAAAAAATTTGGATAAAATCGTTAACAAAATCAACTTACTAAAAACAGTAACATTTGTTCAAACTTTTATGTAAAGTTAACTCAGACTTTCCTCGAGCTCTCATTAACAGATAAAAACAGAGCTTTCCTTCAGCACCCACAGCTTCAGACACTCGAGCCCAAGCTCTGTCCTCGGCTAACAAGTCTTTATGGTCAAATCATGTTTCTTCCAGCTTAGACTTTTAACCAAAGAAAAACTTTTTCTTTCTTTTAAAAACCTGGAGAAAGCTATTCATGCTTTTTATTTTCTCAAGACTGGACTATTGTAACACAATGTATGTTGGGATTGGCCAATCAGCTTTATTTAGCATTCAATTAGTCCAGAATGCAGCCGCGAGGTTTTTAATAGGATCAGGAGAGAGATCACATTTCTCCAGTTTTAAAATCTCTTCATTGGCTTCAGAGTGCATTTTAAGATTTTAATGCCGGTTTACAAATCTTTTAATGGCTTAGCTCTCATGTACCCATCAGAAATGTAAACTTTTCACCAACCATCCCAATCACTGTAGTCCTCTGACGGTTCCCAGGTCACAGTTGAAAGGCCGAGGTGAGCGTGCTTTCTCTGTAGCTGCTCCCAAACTCTGGAACTCCCTTCTTCTCGAAATGAGACTAGCACCATCACTGTTGGTTTTTAAATCCCAACTCAAAACTCTGCTGTTCCAACTACTGTTCATTTGGCACTTTGGTCCATTGAAGTTTTTTATAATATGTGTTACAAAAAAATGGTCAACTGTCAATAAAAAGTGTTATGTGATCAAAAGTACTTTGAGTTTCTCAATTTTGAGGATGAGATGCATCTCACCCAATGCAGCTTTTTGTAACAGATCTGTTTGGGGTACTGTGTGTGACGTACCTTCCTGCACCAACATAATATATAATTACTATTGACATCTTTGTCTTTAAATAAACTAAAAGTAATTGTTTTCATTATGAGAATGATTTTGTAGATGCATTTATAATGAAGAAACTGCCTACACTCTTGTTTAATCATTTAAAGTAGTTACTTTTGTTCATTTGCCAAATTAAGCAAAATAATAACTTTTTGACCATCTGTGTGTATTTTTATTCCGTCAGCATGTGTAGCGCGTCAACAAATAGAGCCAGTGCCTAAACAATCGACGCACTCAAAGACGCTCTGCTGAACGAGGACTCTGGTTGAAAGCTTTAATTCATTAATACACACAACGGAGACAGAAACAGTGTGAATCAGGTGCTACTTTTATATACATAAAATATAAACAATTTGAAGAAAAGACCTTCTGAACATCAGACCAAAAAAATTAAGCTATTTTAACCCTTTAAATACTTCCAAGTCTATAATTAAAACAATAAATCAGGTGTTTATAATGATAACTCCTTACTCGTGTACAGAAGCGCTCATGTCCGTTAGACCTCTGAGACCCTGTGTTCCTGACAGCAGTAACGTTTCATGCCCCTGGAACTGTGAGAATCACAATTAAATAATGCTAATGTATTGTTTATGCCCTCCAAACGCTGCTGGTCCCAACTTTAGAATTGTGCTGCAGCGGCCTATAATGTATGAAAAATGGCCTTCCATCAAAAGTTAATCTAAACGTAGTGTCTTACGTAAGACAGAAGACCCCTGCGCAGCCAAGGACTTATTGCTATTCCGAAAGAGAATAAGGACATTACTCAAACAAATCTGCAATGGAAATCATGCAAATATATGCACGATTTGCATTCGCACGCTATGATTAATCTACAAAAACATCCACTTCTTTTTTGAAGAAAAGCAAAAATAGAGGGAGGATTTATTAGGGAGAATCTGATTATGATTAAGAGATTTGTGAATAAATTACTGTTTGTAAATATGGAAATATTTGTCGCATTTGGTACAACTCCAAAGAAATGAAGATTTAAATGTAATTAAGTTTATTTAATTTTACAGATTTTTTTATTACACATTTCTGCTGAAAGAAGCTACATGAAAACCTACCAACTTTAACGTAAAGGTACAGTGTGTTAAAAATGTAACAAAAAATAGCTCTGAAATGTTCATATCGTGTTGATCTTCAGCTCTGACCTCACTTACAGCTCAACTCTCAACTCAGACTTGTTTATGAAGTGTTTTAACACAACTGTAGTTAACAACCAAAACCAGCATGACAACATTTTTCAATTAGGAGTACTTTCTCAATATCGCAACCCCAACAATCACAGTTATACATTTTTAGCATTTATATGCCTAATGTCAATATCTCGCAACCCTAAAATCAAGTTTATGAGTATTTATGAATGTTTACAAGAATTCTTAAACTCTGGCAACCCAAACAATAACTTTTGCACATTTTCTCAGACTATGGCATCTTAAGCATTATTTTTACTTTTTAGCATTTATGAGAATTTTCTTTATCTCTGGCAACCTCAAGCAACAATAAACACATATCAAATGTGCTTTACAAGGACATCAGAAAAAAAGTAAATTTAAGACCTTTTAAGGACTTTTTATATTCCTGTATATTCCCAACCAAGCCAATACAAATAACATATGTGCTACATCCAACAAAACTACCATACCGATCTGCAAGATTCTGTTCTCTCTGAAGTTATCTCCGCTCATAGAAAGATCCTCATCATGGATAAACACAAAGCAAACAGAACTCATCCACAGCTCATGGTGACTCATCCACAGCTGCTCAGCCATCGGGTAATTCTTCTCACACCAAAAACACATCCCATCTCCCCATTAGGGACGACTCCTTCACTCGTTCCTGCAGGCTAGCTTCGAAAACATCTCTAGCCTAATGTAAAGGTCAGCGCAAACCTAAGCAACTTAAGCAGTGTACTGTTGCCGAGCAACAGCAGGTATGGAAGAGCTGTTCTTCAGAGAGCACTAGACTCCACGGTAAACACAGACAGAAGAAAAGGGCCTACCTGCTCATCTCCAGCAAGCACAAAAGGAAAAGCTGTGAAGGATACGACCAGGGACGACCGGTTTTCTGTTGACCAAGGCGAAGGAGAGCTCCGTCTTTAAAAACACAGCAGAGGACTTGATGATGTTCTGTCCGAAGCGAAAAGAAGCCATTGCTGGTGTCTGGAGGAGAAAAAAGGAAAGGGTCAATGGGAAACACGGGCAATTAGAAATCTGTAAAAGTTCTGAAATAGCTACAAAAGCTACATTGTATTTTGGAGGGTTTAGGAACTATAATCATTTATTTTCTAAAAACATACATGAGACTAAAATATTGACAGCAAGAAATAATAAACGTTCAATATCATGTAAAATCTTTTCAGACATTTCTTGCATGTTTTACTATATATTTAATATAGGTTCATGCATGTTTGTGTAATACTATTTTCTTTATCTGCGAGCTTAAAATGGCTCAATGGCTGACACCACACCCATTGGCCAAAGTATCACAAACTAACCAATCAGATGAAGTGTTAATGCAGCTCATCTCATTAAAGATCGTTTATGGGTGGAAATGGGTGGATTTTGCATTGTGCCAACAAGCTAAACCCAGCAGGGGGCGTGGTGGAAGTGTGGCAGTGGGTGGAACCGGAGATACATGGGTTGTTTGTGGAGCACAAAATTTGAGGAGAAACAAAGAAATTGCTTACAATAAATACTATTTTTGTTTGTAATTTAAGGGTGTAGTGATGGTCTAAATATTTATTATAAATTATTTTTAAAAAGAATAAAATGGCAAGTTTAAGATGTCTATTTGGGTCCTCATCCCGAGTACCTACACACCACCCTTTAGATTGTTCTTTTGCCTCGTTTGTAGTTGATTGAGAATTGGGCGGTGCCCACAGATTGATCCTGCCCTGCGATTGGCTGCACCCAATGGTGGCATTATATCCAGCAGGACATTTTTGTATTGCAATATAACTTGATGTAAAACCATCCTAACTCCCATCACATAATTAAAAAAAATTATAAAAATTTAAAAAATCAAATGCAAACATTTTCTGCATGGAGCAAGGTCAGGTTTTCTACAAGCAAAGTTCTGATCTAAAAAATGCTCTATTCCATATTTGCATCTAAAATTATCTATTTGCTTGTTTATTTAGTCTAGTTTTTTTTGCCTAAAAGTAATGCATTTTAGTCATTATTTTAGTCAACAAAAAAATATATTGTCTACATTTAGCCTGATGACATTTTAGTCCAGTATTAGTCAAAACCAAACAATCAAATTATTGCAATCCCTCTAATAATTTTTATGAAAAAAAGCACAATTTGAACTAATATATCCAGATATGTAACATGTACAGATTGAATCTGAATTATTTCAACAACAATTCACAGACGAGTGGTTCCTTTGAAATAAATCATAAGAATAACACATCAAAGATGAAAATATATTGAAAGGTTTAATGGAATGCAGATCCTCTTTTATAAAATAAAGCCAATGTAGTGTTGAGGTGAAATAGAAGAGTTTTCTATTAAGTATGTGTTTTAAATCAATTTGCAATACTTGATTAATGACTACCTGCAATAATTGATGAGATTAAATTTGTAAAAATGTTTTTTATTAGAAAATGTATCATTTTTGTTTTATTTAGTTCACTTCTATCATTCAATCAAGTACACCATCCTGCAAAAATAATATTTTGCATGAAAGGCATTGTTAGCTAAACCAAAGAAAAACATGTCCCTTGGAAAATTAATTCATTACAATCTAAACTTTTTGACCAGAAGACCCCTGCGATCCAAATCAGTACACAAAGACTGACGAAACATTCGGAAATCTGTCTCATCTTGTTTTGTTGCACATGAAAGTAAATTCAACTAAACATGTCAGTGACAGCCTCAATGAACGACTGCGATGAGGAAATGAAAGACAAAACAGCTAGAAAGCAGAGAAAGAGCAAAATAAGGAGAACTCATCACTGCAGGGGGCTTTCCAGTGCCCACCTTTACAAACAAGTATTGACAGAGACCAGCATCTGCCGGCTAAGTTTAGACATCCATCATCGGCTTCAGTTCACGTCGATCAGCTAAAAATACATCCCTTTCAGCCTCTTGACAGTAAACACAATTACATTTCTCTGATCAGCTACTCGCCAACTCTACCTTTTTAAATATATTTGAGTTTTTTTTCTGTTGTGTGACAACAAAATCAGATCATGAGATCTAACGCAATAGTTATACAAGTGAAGCTGAATCTATGTTTCTATCCATACAAGTAATCATCCATATTAAAAGTGGGGGGTTTTCATCAATCGAACATGTTTAAAGATAAAATGAGTTTGTTGGCAGTTTCCATTTGCAAGTATAAAATGATGTGAATGTATTTCCAAAATTCAGAGATGTTTGGCTCTTTGGTTGTAACCATGAGAGCTTAAACTTCAAGGAAAGAATTGATCAGATGCTGCAGCGTTTTGAAACACGCTGCACTTTTCTACAAAGTCTCAATTTTCCTTAAAGCCATGAGAGCCATTGTGGATAAGTTTAGTAGCTGTGTTGTAAAAGAGAAGAAATAATTAGAACAACAACAAAAATTATAAATTCAAAAGGTCTCTTTTGAAATTTAATTTGTTTTAGAATCGCTGAATAAATATCTAAGTGATTCTAAGGCAGCTGTTATAATGTTATGGAAGGAATTTTGTAAAAAATAAATGAATGAAAAACGATATATTTAATTATATATTAGATGGGTAAAAGCTAAAAGTTTAGCTACTGTACATATATGATATTAGGTATCATATATTCTGTGGGTGTAAATGAGTAAAATGTGTGTAAAAAAATGTTTGTTTATGTGAGCATGAGAATATGTGCTTATTTGTTTATAAACAATGTGCCTACACATTTTCAAACATGTTGAAAAGAAAAAAAAATCTTGCATTTCTTGTTAAGTATACTCAAGTATGTCTTATTTACCATCATCAAAATAAAGGCTTGAATGAATGATAACAGAAGATGGCTCTTTCCTATTGTTATAAATTCCTGTTTAAACATGATGAGTTTGATAGAGCAAATACATTTATAAGAAAGAATACTGTTACCATTGAGTCAGCTGCTAAAACTAAGAGGCTAAAACCTACCATGAACCGGTTAATAAATATCCAGCTACCTTCAAAGAGTAAAAGTGCTTCAATGTGTGCACAATAATCCCCAAGATAAGCTTTCCAGAAGAAGAGACTGTGTCTGGAGCACAACTCATCTAAATCCAACTGCACAGCATGCTTGCTGTTTGTTCCAGCTTCACTTCCTTGTTTAAGTCACATGATTAGTCACATGACAGACAGGCACACCATTTAAAGACATAGACACACAAAAGAGGAGTAAGACAGCTTCCCTTTCCCTTTAAAGTAAAGACATGAAAAATCATTATATTAAAAAAAAAACTCCCTCTCTGCTATAAAAGTCTCTCCATCTTTTTCATCTTGACCGTTTCTTTTTATAATTTCTCTTCTCTTCCTTTCACCTCTCTCTCCTTTCTCTCCTCTATTATTTCTCTCTCTTCCTTTCCCTTTTCTCTCTCTCTCTCTCTCTTATGCTAGTTTCTACTCCATTTGTACTTTCTATTTCATTATATCTGTTTTCTCTTCTCTCTACTTTCTACTTGCATCATTTCTACCTCACTCTATTTCATCTCTATCCTTATCTCTTTGTCTTTCCTTTCTATCCCTTCTCTTTCTCCCCACCTTTTCATCCCCCTCTGTCTACCAGCTATAAGACACTCTGTCTTTATTGGTCCATATACAGCTCAAGAACACGACTTTAATTAAATATTATATACCTGTACACTGTGTGTGTGTGTGTGTGTATATATATATATATATATATATATATATATATATATATATATATATATATATATATATATATATATATATATATAAGCACATTTAAAGATATTATAAAAGTGTGGTTAATTCATTCTCCTGATTAAATGTGTAAATACTTTTAAAACAATGTATTTTATACTTACCTCTTTAGCAATGCAAACTGAAAGCAGGGACAACAGAGAGTATGAGTCTATTAAAATCAAATATTCTTTCCCCACAAAACACACACAATCAACACAGTAACACATATAATTCTGAAATACGTGATGAATAGGCCTCATACTGTGGATTGGATGGTCTCCAGAGGTATAAATCCAAAGCTGAAAATGAAGAAAAAAAATGGAAGTGTGTGCACCAGCTGTCTCAGTCATTAGCGTCCCAAACACAATCCACCAATTGCACAATTAAGAATCACAATGCTAGGATTTGCAAGCCACTGTTAGCAGTGACCTGATTACTGTGCCTCTCCTGAGTCCTGAACCACAGGCTTTTCCAGGTGCAGCCCTCAAAAAGTCAAAAAGGACCAAAACCTGAAATCCCTTTAACAGCACAATATCTTGCACAATTTCATCGACCAGGCTCTGAATTTGTATAGAATTTAGGGGAAAATCCATGTACCAATCATTTCTTGGATTTTTATTTCAAAAACGAAAAAATGAAATGCTAATTTGTTATTCTACTATTCATTTAAAAAAAATGAAAAAAGGGAAACTTTTTTTTAGCTCTGTTCCAATCGAAAAATGAAAAAAATTAATTTGAGACTTTGAAACAACTAGTCTCTGAGATGCTTTGAAATGAACATGAAGATTTTGCGGTTGTCACATGTTTAACCATCTTATCCATTAAATGTTTGGTCTCATCAGCCGGCGTTGGTGTGCTTGAATGAATGAAGAAGTTCTGGATCACTCCTAGTTAAGTAAGCAATCCATAACAAAACCATACTTACTCACCATTAGTCTTCAGTTAAAACCTCAAGACAATGGAGAGACTTCACTTTACCATTAGGATTTGGCTGTTGAAAAGCAGTCTCAGGTGTGCATGTACAATTTCAGATTGATTGACTTTGGTGTAAGAGAAAAGTAGAATTATTTGAGGTTGTAAGTTGTTGAAGATACGTTTCTAGTGACAAACGTACGCTTTTTAGACCACTACACCCAAACCTAACTTTAACTCTATTCCACTATTTCCGAGACATATTTAACTTTTGCATGAAACCAAAGTACTCAGCGAACACCAAGGCAAGCATGAGACCATGTAAACTCTCATGAACACCCTTGACTTGTCTTCAACCACCGACCATCTAAAGGGGGTGCAGAGGTTACTCACTGCATCACCCAGATGTCCAAAGTTATGTTGGGTAAATAAGCATCAGGAAAATCTAAAAGCAGTTGTTAGGACATTTATTTTTGTATCTATTCAATCTATTGACTTAAAAAGACATGGAATCAGCATGCATGGTGTCAATTGTAGGTTTTTCCTGAAACTCAGGATTTGTGTAAATAAGCCACGCCATTTTTGACATAGCATACGTACTGGGGAATCAAAAATGGGGGAAAAAGATGTGACTTGGTGGATCAGAAATTACCATTGACTGTATGTAACATGGACGTAGAACACCTGACGTTGCGAATACACAGTAAAGGAGGCTCAGAATGGGTGTAGCCAGCCAAATATCAAGAAAGTGTATCATCTCCCCATATTAAAAACAAGTCCACAATGACGGGACATGAACATAGTGAAGCTGTCTGATTGGTCGTAAACAAATATCTTAAACAAATGTACAGATAATTCACCCACCTCAGTGTTAATGAAGGTTAAAACTAGCTATCTAAAACAACAAACCTGATGGAGCCAAGGCGGGAGCCATCAACTGGGTTTTTTTCTTTTCAGCTCTAAAGTTGTTAGGTTTTAACAAGGAAGTGAATGATAACCTGCTCACTTCTGGAATCCCTTCTGAACTGCAGTTCAGTCACGTTCTATTCGCATCAAGAGGGAAAGCAGGAGGTTGCCCCTTGAAAATGACGAGAATGAAACGTTGCAGGTGACTGGTTCTCCCTTTAGTAACAAAACTTTAAATCTTGAAATACCTTTTTAAAAAGTGATAAAAGGAACCCTGAACAATGAAAAATGAATCTACACAATGTAATGGAGGCAAGGAAGTAGCCATGTTTTCACATTTAAGCATGTTTTAATTGTAAGCACTAAAAATCTGGATTTAGCCTTAAACAAATGTTGCTTTTTTTCAGAAAGAATCACTTTTTGCTTGCTCTCAACATTAAAAGCTTAAATTTTTACATGTATTATTATTTTTAGATTTAGATTTACATTTTTAACATTGTCGACAATGGAAGCCTGCTCACTTTGTTAGTCAGCCTCAAGTGATTAGAAGACGAAATGCAGTAGTCGCTTCCTGTATTTAAAAGTCTTAAATCAAGCTCTACTAATATAAAAATAAAAACATCTTCATCCAAACAAAATGCACAAATGCAAAAATGTTTAAACATTAATGCAACTGCACACGTTATCATGCTCACTGTCTCATTGTTATCATCTGATACGCACATTTGCATCAGACGTGCAGTGGGCTCTCTCTGGAGCAGCCAGTCATGGATGATTCTCTGAGCGTACACACCGCCTTCCACACAGCCTCCCTGATGCGCAGCTTACCTGTTTAATCCTTATCTGTAACCTTGACTGCTCAGATTGCTGCTCCAGCGTGTAATCATTGAAATCCAGAAGCCTGTTTGCTGCTACTGATACATCAATTTCCCACAGATACAATAATCCTAGAGGAAATTCAACCAAATCTGTATTTTCTGTGTCAACACTCACCAGAACAAACAGTGATAGATTGTGAAGCCAGTTTACAATAGTACTAGTTCCACAAATGCAGGTTAAACGATTTGTTTCCTGCTCAATCTGCAAAAGATACATGCATTTTGTAAGTATCATTTTGCCATATCCATGCAACATATGTACACGTATGGCAGAGGTTTGCCAAGTCATGGCCCCTTAAAACAAAAGGTTGACTGCATCTCAACACCTCTGTGTTTTACAACGTGGCCTGTAAGGACATATCGACCGCTTCCCCCGGTGGACCTGTGCTCAGATGTTCATAACTGCAAAGCCACTGAAAATCCATTTGACAGTGTGGAAACATTACATCCACCATCAGAACTCAACAAAACCGTCTTTAATGCATGCCAGTCACTCCAAGAGCTGCCTTCAGCAAGCACTTGAATACTAATACCACCCGCCATTTATCTAAGCTGCTCAAATGTGTTCATGTGCATTAAATATGTTGATGCATCATGAATACGATTCAAATGAGCATGTTCTGATATGCCTGCAACCAAAGGAGATTACTTAGTAAATAAAGGCTCACATGAAAAGCAGGCCTTGGGCTGCATGCATGCGATGGTTGACCTCATCTCATCTCTCATTGATATTCTTCACAATGCTGATGTGTCCTGTTTAGCAGGACTTGTGCATTTTATTCAGTCCATCAAGCGATGAGCACTAAATTAAATCAAGTCTGTTGAATACCAAACCTTTACTACTCACTGGAGAATAAAAGAGAACCTCATTGAATCCAAAGAGTTGAACGCTTTTAGACAAGTATGATGGCATTGCCTCAGGTGATTTCAAAGTTATCTAACATGGAATTATTCTAATATTTATGAAAGTTTTTGGGGGACAACCTTTAGTTCATTGGATTGCACAACATAGTGTACACAGCTTGGGGTGGGAAGGAGTTGAGATAACAGTAATGAATATGGCTTTCTATATCAGTAGAACAGTGTTTTAATATGAGCTACCAAACACTGATAATATTTACCAAATGAATAAAAACATAACATCAGATCACTTTTTTTTATTCCATCAGTAAGCGCATGCTCTCACCTCTTCAATCCAGTCGCTTTGAGATGGAAAATATTAATTTCCTTCTGAAAATAACAACTCAGAGATGCAGAACACAACAGAGACCATGTATTAAAAAAAACATGAGATAGTCATACCTTAAAGCAGTCTAAGTGCTATTCACTGGCACTTCTAGCGTACATTGTCAACATAATTGATTCTGTTTTTAACTCTTTTATTCTAATTCACCAGCCATATGATCATTGTGTACTTTCCTCATGGCTGGTTGATTGGCAAGGCTGGTGATGTGGATATATTTAATAAATATTTAATAAATGATCAAATAGAAATCTGTTCCACTGCAGAAAATGTGCAAATGTGTAAAAAAATTGATTATGGAAACAAAAACAGCTACACAAATAAAAAAAAACAGCACTAAATGAACTAAATAAAATTACAGCAAACACCAAAACTACTCCTACTATTAAAATCTAAATTTTGCTATGTTTCACAAACATCATAGCGCATCATAGTCTTTCATTTCAAAACCAAACTCTCTTTTTCGCAAAAAAAAAAACCCTTTTCCAAAAAACCAAATCATTTAGGTTCTTGAGGTTGAAAATTATACAAGAATTAATCCCAAAGTGTACATGTTGGTTTATTTGGAGGAAAAATTTAGACACACAACAGGCATCAATAAGCCAGTAAGGAAATATCTGGTGCTCACTGTTTGTTTCTCATACTGGTAATTGAAGCCAAAGCCTGTGTTCATGTTTACACTTAAGTGTTATTATAATAATGACTAATTAAATGTGTTCACACTAAAAACCAGCGAGGGAAAGAGAAGCAAAGCATCTGGATGGAGCATGCGGCTTTGGTAATTATGGTATTTGCTATTATTTGAAAAGCAGATGAATGCTCAAACATGCTATTTAAGTGACGGATCGTCTCTGCAGTATTTGAGCTTAGCACAGATGGATAATAAAAAGCATCCTGTTTACTTTGTGTCCCAAGTGTTTCATTGAAACATTGTCAGATAGTGGTAGAACATAGCAAAATTATTCAAAATAGTATGTCAAAAATAGAAACATCAAACTCATATTTTGTTTTAATAGTATTTAATATGTTTATAATGTGCTATAATGTGTTAACACTTAAATTCATTTTCAGGTGGAGAATGATTAGTTGACCATTGTTGCTTCATTTCTTTTTCAGTTCTATTTTGTAAGACACTTTTAAAACAGGGCTAATCTGTGGGACAGGCTTCACTTTCCTATCTGTTTTATATGCTGCTTTATTGTTGTACTGTACTTTCAGGGTTTCTGCAGGTTTCATAAAGTCCCATTTTAAAAAAACTTTTTAAAGAATATTAAAAATAAATGTAAAAATTGTATAATAACAGCAAAAACACATAGTAAAGTTTTTTGCATGATAAACAGTAAACTTCAAATACATTGTTTGCAACCCTAACCATCACTTTGATGTTTTTGAGTATTTTCAAAAAATTTTCAAACGTTCACAACCCTAACCATGTCTTATTTAAATTAAGCATTTATAAGATTTTCTCAATTTCTGTAAAAGAAATAGTAGAGTTGCCAAAGTTGAGCATTTTTCAATCTCTGGCAACCCCAACAATCACATTTATGATATGAGGATTTATGAGCGTTTTCTTAATCTCTGACAACCTTTACAAGCATATTTTAAAAAAATTTACATATACGAGTCTTGTCAATATCTGGATACCCTAAAAATTACTTTCAAGAAACAATTAAACACAGCTACAAAGAATGTTACCTAAATGAGATAAGGAAACAAGACAAGAAGCAATTATGAAGACAGCAACAAGGCATGTGATTAAAAAGCATTCACAGGACTCGTGAAACCAAAAGCAAAACTATAGTGCAAGTATAAACTGCAAACAACCCACAAAAAAAATAAATATAAAGTACAACAATACCAGGATTGCTAGTATACTGTCACCAAATAGGGAAGTAAATAAAAGACAGGATGACAAAGTAGATTCATTGTAGGTTTATGAATAAAAGTGTGTAAATCTAAAAATGATTGTAACACACATCAAAAGTAAAAATATATATAATTTCTAACTCAGTCATGTTATTTTAGATCCATATTGTCCATAAAAGTGCCAATATGTTTTATTAAGCAGCACTTCCACTGTGGTCTGTATCACCTGTGTTTGAACAGCAAAGAACTGAGCCTCTGTATAGAAATCTTATTTAGATCCAATTTTCTGATCAGCAGTGGCTCACCAGTAAACTGTCAGGACGTTCTAAAGTTATCACAGCATCATCTCATTCGCAGCCGCAGGGATCATCATGCAGAGAAAATATAAAGCGACGAAATGGATACAGTCGTCTTTTCGAAAGCAATGGTGCATAATGAGAAGAGCTTAAAGAGACCATTCGCCAAAAATGACAATCCTCCGGTCATTGCCAATAAGCCATATATTCAAATAGAATACAAATGAATGCATTCAAGCACACTGAGAATTGTAGAATATGCATTGCAGAAATTATTATAAAAACTAAACCTCTGACAAGTTTATTTCATTCATTTATATTTTCCAAATAATTTCTTAACGATTAATTTCCATTTACTGGCTTAATTCATCCTTTCTATGCAAGTGTTGATTGGAGCTCACAAACTAACAATAGAATCCAACCTACTATGGCAGCCAGAGGTCCACACATATTTGTTTAGCTATTTTAATTAAATAAACTTGCACCAAATAAAACATAAATCAACTAAACAAACTACCTCTAAAACACAGTAACTGAGCAGGATAATCAGAAAAGCAATTGCCAAATAAAAAAAATAGAAATCTCTAAATAAGTTAATTTTATTTGAACATCGTTCAGTGTCAGGTTTTTTCATTTTAATATGAATATGGCAGGGCAGCCAGATGTCCAATAACGCTTGTTTAGCTATTTAAAAAAATAGCTTCAGGCAAAAAAAAAAAACCTCACTGGTGTGCACCAAAAAAAACCTAAATATAGTACCTTAACAGGATATACAGAAAAGGTATCGCCAATCGTAAAAGAAAAATCTCTTGAAATCTGTTGTTTTTATTGACGAGTCACATCTTTTAGTGTCCAGTTTTATCATCTGACTGAATTAATATGGCAGCCAAAGGTACAATAACATTTGTTTAGCTAATTTATTTAAATAAACTTGAACATAAAATACCTTCAGGAGTAAAAAAATCTCACTGTTGTGCACAAAACCCCCCCCCCACAAAAATCGAAATAAAGTAACCGGAAAAAAGGAAAGGCATCTTCAATCGTAAAAGAAAAATCTCTTGAAATCAGTTGTTTTATTGGCGTCAAATCTTTTAGAGGGTTATACATCTGAATTAATTAGCATGGCAGTCAGAGATCCAATTAAATTTGTTATGTATGTTAGCTCATTTAACTATATAAACATTAGCATACAAAATAAATAGAAATCTACTGCATAAACTACTACTAAAATAGTTTGTTATGTTCATCTTTTCATAAATGGAATAATGTCTTTTCAAATGTATTCTATATTTCAACAATAACAACAAGGATGCTCTATAAGGAAGTCAAAAATCAATAGGTAGCTTTAGATATATAGATCAGGATGCAAGTCAGAGATTGACCTTGAGGTCGTCTTAAAGACTGACTTTTGACACCCGTGTAATATCTCATAGCGTATTTAACACCAGAGCCATAGTGCAGATAGTATGTAAACAACAAGTAAACAAGCAGAGCAAAAAAACTAAAGTGTGGCATGACCTCTGATGCATCAAATTCAAAGTGTATGCGAAAGAGATAAACAACTCTCATCTCAGTATCTCGTTGGTCTGAGAAACAATATTGTAATTGGGTCAATAAATCCTAAAAGTATTTATCTATATATTATATGCCTAACAACTATCTTACTTTTTGTCTGTTTTTACATGTGTAGTAGCACTAATAGTGCTAATTTTGATATTATAAAAATATAAATGTGCTATTTTCATTCATATCTATTATATCAACGTATTAATAAGGCATAAAAAAACATAATTATTTTAAAAGCTTTTAGAACAGTAGTCCCCAAGGGAAATCCCCATGCTTTTTTCAATATAAACTGCTTATAATGATAAAGCGTTGCTTGCACAAAATGTTCTTCAGTGTTTTACATCAGAATGTCAACATATGGTTGAATAAATGATAAGAAATACAGTCAATCCGGATGCATAAAGCAATATATACACAATACGCACTGTAAAACCAAAATGCAAAGATGCACACACAAAAAAAAAATATATATATATATATATATACATTTAAAAGCCTTTTTTTCCTTTAATTTTTTTCTTCCATGATCTGCGTTATTGCTAAGTTCTAACCATACTCTCTTTTTTAACTTTAAGTTTAGAAATCTTAATTGTTAACTCATTGGTTGGGCAGTTCAGTACAACAAGGATAATGTTGAACGTTAAAATCTATGAAAAACATACAACTAATCTGTTTCTAAACATTTACATTTATGCATTTTGCAGACATTTTTGTCCAAAGCGACTTACATTAGGGGAGAGACAATATGCAATATGTTACACCGTCAAAGTCTATCTCAGCTTCTCATATTAGAAATTGTATCAACAGATCAATAAACCTAAGCAGTGAGGGAGTAGAGGAAGAAGATAAAGACAGAGGAGGAAAAAAAGGAAGTCTGTTTTTTTTTTTTTTAATAGTAGGTGTTCCCTGAAGAGAAGAGTTTTCAGTTGCTTTTTGAAAGCTGTTAGTGTTGCTGCTTTCCTGACTGGATCAGGAGTTTGTTCCACCAGTCAGGGACAGTGAGAGAGAAGGTTCTGCTAAGAGATCTTCTGCCCTTGTGGGACGAAACCAGGAGTCACTGTTCCTTCTCTGAGGACAGGCTTCTGGAGGGCATGTAGGAGTGTATGAGCTCATGGAGGTAGACAGGGGCTGATCTGGAGATAGTTTTGTATGCTAGCATTAGCGATTTGAATTTAACCAGAGCTGTAATGGGGAGCCAATGAAGAGTGATGAAGAGGGGAGTTTCATGAGCTTGCTTCGGTTCCTTGAAGATATTCTGATCTGGATCAGCGCATTTGCTGGAAGTCCTGCTAGGAGAATGTTGCAGTAGACCAAACACAGCTATTTTTAGAAAAATATAGGAAATGGGGGCTGCCTTTGAAGAAAAACTAAATATATAATTATATAGGGAACAGAATGGAAATCCAGTAACTTTATTCAAAGCTTCAAAGCTCTTTCATTTTTGTCATAAAAAAATGTTAAATGTTATACATTTTTCAGTCGTTTTTAGACATTTGCATAATTTTCTGAAATATCTACAATGCTTATAATAAGCAGATTAATAATATTAAACTCTGTAATTTGCACCAGTCTTTAAGATCAGCAGATGGTGCAGGAACTTGTGATACATCTGATATTGAGATCTATCCACTTTTTACTTCATTACTTTATTCATTTTCACAAACAATTTCATCAGTCAATCAATAAAGGACAAAACTAATTGAAAGTGAAAGGCTTTGAAAAATCAAGGAGAAGCTGAGCCCCGTTACAGTCAGTCCAACCCAGCGTCTCACTGGCTTCAGAGGCCTCGGAGGGGTTCGCGCTCGAATGAACACAGATGAGAAAACATGAGAGCTCTGCCCACAAGCATCAGTTTCACCTCACCTCACTTCAACTCACAGACAAGAAAGACAGATATGTATTGAAACAAAAGAAGCACTCTGTGTTCACCCGAATGTGCATTTGATTCATTAGTAAACACCATCATCATACTTGATATTAAATGAGCTTAAGCAGCAGAAGTAAAACTGTTGCATCTCACACAGACTTAAAGTTTGTACAGTTGTTACTTTATCATGCAGGAACTTATCTCAAACTTGTTGGTGAATGCAAGTTATTATCTCCATGTGATTGTTAGTAAACTTTAAAGAGCTAAGCCTTGTTGTGTAGCCTTTACACCGAGCAACAAACAAGAGACCAAAAGGACTCATCCATTGCTATCTGAAAGCTTTCAAACCCGGTGTTTACTCGAATGAAAATGCCAACTCCCTTCACTTACGAGAGTGAAGTGGGTCTAGGCTTGTCGGGAAAGAAACGGCAATCATAAATAAATGATAAATATCCTTTTTTATTTTCTATTTATTTATCCTCTTATGAAAAAAAATATTAGTCAGCTTAGCTTTAGCTAACATTGCGACAATATCAATACAGCTAGCTCAAGTTGAAATTACCAGATTCATCAACCTCCTCGCACACTGTATCCCAAACAAGGTCCATTTTATTTCTTCATGGATAATAACATGACGTCACGTTTTACAGTTCTTGGTGAACTGCGTGAACCTGTTTAAAAAACCTGTTTAACACACGTCATCAAGAACATTTATTTTTTATGTAAAAAAAGGGAATCATGATGTACATTAACAATACTCAATAGACAATAAATCACAGCATTTCAGGATATCACAGTTAAAATTACAATAACTAAACTTCAGAGCTTGCTGAGTGGCTCTCAGTTGACAACAATTTAATTTAGCAAAACTTTAAATCTTAATATGATGTAAAGAAAAAAAAAAGTCAGCCAGTGTTGTCAAAATGAGCGCTATAATAAAAACAAACTCATGTGAGCAGTGATTAGATGTGTGTATTTTAATGTTAAAAACAATAATTTTAACATATGGGTTTCAGATGAAATCTGCTTACTTCTGGAACCAGCCTCAAGTGGTCAGTCGAGAAATTACAATAAAGGGAAAACGGACCTGCGACATTTATTAGTTAAAATATGAATGTTTTATCATCTTTATGTGTTATTTGCTTCTATATTGTTTGAAGTTTGCAAAGCACTTCTGCCACTCAAGCTGTTGTGTTCCATAAATAACTTATGACTAAATAATGTAAACTGATTCAATAGTAAGATACAACTGCAGCTGACATTGAAATACACTTTTGATCTAAGATTTCTCATAAGGTACCTTTTTCCTTCACCAATCTGGTGTGCATGAGACTCAAGATCAAAGCGATGACACCAGAAGATCTCAGACTACCTACTCAAGCGCAAGATAGACAGGCAGCACTCGAGATGAAACATGTGTTCCATAGACGTGGTTTAATTGATTTAAGAGCAACATGATTCTTCTTGAGGGATGTGAGAATTGATTATGATTTCCTCACCAGTGAGTTGTAATCTCAGAGGTCAGAGCCATTGAACTCCGGCTAATATTGAATAAGGATCCATGTCAGAACTCGATGGCCTCACTCTCAGATTCACCACAATAAATATAATCAAATGTTTCAGCCTCTGAGACTCCAGATGCTTCTGGAATATAATGTCGTTTGGTTAATGACTCACCGGTTCATAAGTCTGATTTATTTTATGCATCCGAATCTTTTTTTTTTCAATCCAAAATAGAAACACAATCATAACGTAACAAAACGTAAGGTAACGTAACGTAACAAAAAAATGGACATTTAAAAAATATTTTCTATTCAAACTGATAAATTTATCCACACTTTGTGATGATTTTCTTCCAGATGAGTACTTTTAAACACCTTTGACGTGACTCAACACGTTCAGGGTGTCACACATTGTCACAGTCACACACTGGACCTATTAATTAGTAAGGGCTTAACTATTTATCCACCGTTGTGAGAGATGTTGCTCTGTCTGATTACTTCTGTGTTTATGCTCATGAGTCAATCTCCCGTGTCAAAATTGCAAAATCAATATCTGTTAGACCACCAGTGAGATGTTTATTCATGCCATATCTTAAACACCAAGCATCACTGATGTTACAGCCGACTTTCTTCTTGGTGCATTTACTTTAAAAATCAAGTCAGTTATAGACGACGTCCCAACTATAACTGTCAAGAAGAAACCTGGGAGACATAAAACATCCTGGAGAAATTCAACAAAAGTTCAAAGTGTGAAAAGACGTTGCAAGAGGCTGAAAGAAGGTGGAGAAAATCCAAACATGTCATCCACTATGACCTTTATAAGAGTCTTTGTGCTTTTATTCAGAATTAATCACAGCTGGCAAGAGTTTTATCTCAATCTAATCAATAACAATCTCAACATTACTCGAACTCTCTTTGGAACTGTAGAGAGGTTAACCAACCCACCAAACCAAACTCAAAGTGAGCTTCTGTCTGAGGATAAATGCAATGAGTTTGCTTCACTTTTCATCAATAAAATCAGTAACATCTAAAAAGGCATTGGTGCTTCCCCTGCAGGGCTGGGGATAGACATCCTCAGCCTCCACTCTCAATCTGCAATCTAATCGATAGCAAAACATTAATAGAGACAGTTCAGAGCCTTAGGACATCAACATGCAGTCTGGACACTCTACCAACAGTCTGTTTTAAAATGGTTCTTAAGAGTCTAGAAAAGGACCTCTTAGAATTTATAAACAACTCCTTTCCCAAAAAGACAAACTCAGATAATACTGTACTGAGCAACTACAGGCCCATCTCAAATCTCCCTTTTATTAGAAAAATTATGGAAAATATTCTGACAAAACAACTGAATGAATTCCTGACCCAAAATTAATACATGGATTGTTATCAGTTGGGTTTCAGAGCTCAGCACAGAGACAGCACTACTGAAAATAGTCAATGACATCCGGTTAAACACCGATTCAGAAAAAGTGACTGTCCTGGTTCTACTTGATCTGAGCGCTGCCTTCAACACAGTTGACCACAAAATCCTTCTCGATAGATTAGAAAACTATGTTGGTCTTTCAGGAACTGATCAAATGTTTCAGATCGTAGTTAGAAGAAAGAGGCTTCTATGTAAACATAGGTGATTACTTCTCGAAGTGGACTGCAGTGTCTTGTGGAGTCACTCAAGGCTCGATCCTTGCTCCTTTACTATTTAACCTGTACATGCTTCCACTGGGCCAAATTATGAGAAGGAACCAGATATCATACCATAGTTATGCTGATGATATACAAATGTATCTAGCTATCTCCATGAATGACTACAACCCCATAAACTCTCTCTGCAAATGTCTTGATGAGATTAAAAACTGGATGCAAAAACAACTTTATTCAATTAAACAAGGACAAAACTGAAGTCATTGCATTCGGAAGCAAAAGCGAGGTTAAGGTTAACACGTATCTCAATGCCAAGAGTCTAATAACTACAAATCAGGTCAGGAATCTGGGGGTGATTCTGGACTCTGATCTTAGTTTAAATAACCACATCAAAACAATGACAAAAACAGCTTATTATCATCTTAGAAACATTGCAAGATTCAGATGTTTTGTTTCCAGACAGGATTTAGAGAAACTGATTTCATCTCCAGTAGGCTGAGCTACTGTAATGCTCTTCTCACCGGTCTTCCCAAAAAGACCATTAAACAGCTACAGCTCATTCAAAAGGCAACGGCTCAAATTCTAAACAAAAGTAGAACGTCAGAACACATTTCTCCAGTTCTGAAGTCTCTACACTGGCTGCCGCTCTCCTTCAGAATAGATTTTAAAGTTCTGCTGCTCGTATATAAGTCCAAACATAACTTAGCACCTAAATACCTTACAGACATGCTCAGTGAATATACCTTAAACAGAGAGCTGAGATCCCTCAGATCAAATAAACGAGATCTACCCAGGGTAAAGTCCAAACAGGGTAAATACTCCTTTAGTTACCATGCGGCCCACAGATCAAGCTTCCAGAGGAGATCAAGGGTGCCAACACTTTAGTCATGATCCAGGCTAAAGACTCACCTGTTTAGTTGCGCTTTTGTCGACTGAGCACCAACGTCTGAACAACTATTTTATCTCTACACTTCACTATCTTAATCTATGTTTTAATCAACGTTTTCAATTGTCAGTGTTTAATCACTATGATTTTATTATGACCTTTTTATGCTTGATTTTATTTAATGTACTTTCTTTTTACTGTTTGTTTCTAATGTAAAGCACTTGTACTTTACCCTGTGTACGAAATGTGCTATACAAAATAAACTTGCCTTGCCTTATATTGTCTCAAATTTTAATTTGCATATCAAGGGAATTTTTCAATTCAAAATGGAGGCACTCAGCTTCTACGTTTGCGCACAGGACAAAAAAAAGATGTGGAAGCAGGAAAGATCAGTTTAAAGTAGAAGCCCTGCTCATGAATTCAGTTATAAGAAAACTTATAAGATGTCCCAATCAAAAAAAGGCCTTTCACATAAGCCAGATTTATTCACAATTTTTTATAATCTTGCTAGCCATATGCTGCATTTCAGCATAATTTTTTAAACGTTCAGAGTTTACCAGAGTTCTTTTTCATGATAGTTACGGCCACCTTTGAAGCCATCCCTGCATGTTCTGCATACCCAACACACACCATCTACACAAATGCCTGCCCACACATGCAGTATAACACATTAAACCATTGAAGTGACTCGATAACATTAACACATAAATAACCTTGCAAGTTTTACTATTTAAAACAGCCATGGTGAGAAATTGTGCGTCAAAACAAAACCTCTGCCATTTCTTTAAAAAGCTTCAGGTCTTAAAACTATATACAATAACGATTCATAAACAGCATTAAAATTCTCTTCAAAAATGAAAAACCGTATTGAAATATTTATTCAAGTGTGCGAGAACTTAACTCCTTTCCCATTCCTTCATTAAAAAAAAATATTCTAATAATAATGAGAACACTCTCTATATTGATCTTACTTATTTACGTGTTTCTTCTTTAAAAATAGGTCATATTACAGGGAGCTTGTTTATTTTATTCCAAAAGACACCTTCCACCCGAGCCAGTGTGGATTGTAGGTAATATTAGCAGGTTGAGTGTTCATGGATCTACACTTCAGAATTTAACCGGCAAAAGTACACATTCGAGACCCACTCAAACACTTTTTTGTTGTATACTATGGTTAGGGACACCCTAATTATCATTTCCCACTCATACGTGTGATTAGAAAAAGCTGATTGTTACACAGCATCCCTCTTGAGAGTGTATACATTAAACTTCAATGACTTTAAGGCTGCTAAATTGTTATCTTAAATCTATTATTTAATATACATAGATTGAATACCCATAAAACTGTAAAACAAAACAAACCATGTCAATTTTGTCTCTGTAAATAGACATTTTGCAGAAGCAATGTTAAACTTAAGCTGCAAGCAATGATAAAAGGGCTCTCACACCTTCGGCACGCTAACCCTCGTAGCCAATTCGTACGTGGCATGATCACTCGTTGCTTAAAAAAAATCTTTAAAAAATTGAGAAAAAAATGAGAATCTGATACGGTTTTATGGAGATTGTAAAGCTGGGCTTTGAAAACTTAAATTTGGACATTCTTTGGCTTCCACGGCCATGTCCTTTATCATATCCAAAAAAAACTTAGCAATTTACCATAATATATATATATTATATTATACTGGCAGAATATAGTGATTAACGTATAAAATCTGAAGAAGTTTTCAAGTAAAAAGTCTACTTTTGATAACCAGTTTCCTGTACAGTTTTAAAACACGTTCCAAAAGAATTTTTTTGAAGGAGTGTAAAAGGTGGCGCTACAACTGATAGTATGCCTGGTCATATGTATGTGTTCAGACTATGATGAAAATTAGATACATTTGAGCTTGTTCGTACCTTGTATGCTTCAGCGATAATAACTTCCTAGTTCAAACAGAAAATAGGACTTTCATTCATATACAACAAACTCGTGGTGCACCAGCAACTAATACGTGATGGATGGTGCTATAGAGCAATTTTCCCCAGGTCTGACGTGTGTGCAAAATTCTGGGACTTTTTGATTATGTTCTGGCCCTCCAACCAAAGACGGAATAATGTTTATTTTTTGTTTGTTTTTTCAACCTGAGCAATTACAAAAGGGCTAATGATACATTTTTCAGCAGAAATTTAAACCTTGATAACCTTCATAAATCTGAGCTTTGCTAATCTTATGTAGTTTTTGCATTAGCACATTATTGAATAGTCTTTCATGGAGCTATATTTGGCATCTTTAGAGTTTTGCCAGCTTACGGATATAAAATAAAACTTAAATCACCAGACAAAAACCCAAGATGTCCTTGAAATGCACATAAACTATAAAAGCTAAAAATAAAACACCTGTAAGGTCCCTTTTTTCCAGCCAGGCCTCGTGTTCAGAAAAAACAAATTGAAAAATGAGCCGGAGGACAAACATGCATTTAATCAGACATGTTTTATGAACCTCTGGCCTTTCTCTGCCCGTCCTTCATAAAACAAACACAGCAAAAGACAAACTGTGAATAATATTATTTCAATACACATCAATTATGAAAACGAATGAGTGTTAGCATGTGGGAGAGAAATGGAGGTGCGCTGAGAGAATGCGTCTTCAATCATAAATCCACTAATAGATTCAAAGGTGGAACACTATGGATTTTCGTCCTCAGAGAAAAACGTTTTCTGTGGGGTATATATAGCTGTGAATTGCTTGAGTGGGTTGACATTCAGACGTTCATTCTCTAAAACTAAAAGCCGCCCTTTAAGACCTTAAATAAAGCGGACTAAGTGGTACAAGTGGAACTGAACATAAAGGTTTGTGAGCTGTGGAAGATCAGAGAGATAATGAAGCAATTGCAACAGGTCTCCGACGAGTCACACAACGAGAAGATAGTTCCTGAGAAAAAGATTTTATTTCTACTCAAAACATGCTAATCTTATATACAACATAAACGATTCCTGCTATTTAACACTACACAATTACACTAAGTCATTAAGTAAATATTATTTACATTACATACTTTGCAGATTTAAATAAAAATAGATAACTGTAAATGTATCCAAGGAAAAATATGATGAACAGAAAGCCAACAAATAAATAAACTAATACATCTTAAGATGGACGATATAACTATATTATAGTTATATTATTAATATAAACATTAAAAACTAAGATAAATAAATACATCAAAATAAATGTAAAAAAAATTCTAATTGATGAGAAAACACAAAATAAACAACAATTTCAAACCAAACAAACTTCACAACATAAATTATATTATGAAAGTAAAAAAAACACAAAAGTAAAATATTGATCAAATTAAACAAATGGGCATTAAGTTTTAAAAATTTTCATAAAAAATACATCCACGGTAGACCAATTTTATGTGAAATTTATAAGTATAAAAAAAGAAGTGATCAAAAATCACATAAATTGCTAACAACTTTATAGATTCTCTCTCTAGTTGCTCTCTCTCCTCTCATGTTTCTCTCTCCTCACTGCTCTTCTCTCTCTCTCTCCGCTTTCTCCTCTCCTCTCTCTCTTTCCTCACTTTCTGCTCTCCTCTTCTCTCTCCCACTTTCTCTCTCCATCTTTCTTCCCCCATCTTTTTAAACACACAAGAATTTAACCAAGAATTTCACAATTAAATGTTTTTATGCTTGAGCTAGAGTTTTTGCTCTTTATTTGAGGCACCACTCAAGGGTGTTTACCCAAGTGACCAGATAGGCTAAGACTTCCAGAGTGAAAACACCTAGACAGGGACCCATCAAAAATTTTGAACAGAAAAGGATGTTTTTTTTTCATTATTTTCATTCTTTAGACAGCTGTAAGAAAAACGTGGCTTTGCAACTTTGGTCGAGCCATTTTGCATCATTAACACCTGAACTCTGACAGGCTCCACAAATTCCTCTCATTCCTGATACAGCATGTGTACACTGTACATTTGAGTAGAAGTGATGGAAAACAAAGAGAAAATAGCTCACTTAAGACTCAACTCAACACAAGTAGCTTTATTAACGAAACAGAAAACTCTAATTTCAACTGCTCTAAACGAAGCTCTTTTCCAGCGAGGTTTAGATGCGAAATTGAAAGTCCTTTATTCTCACGTAAGGTCTACATGACAGCAGGGGTGAGAGAGAGAGGTGACAGACAGGACCCCCATTGAAGCCAATTAGATGCCTGGAATAAGAATGAAAGTGTTCTGCACACTGTGAACTCAGGGTGAAACTCTGTAAGTAATTATGATGGAAACAGGAGTTGTTTGGCTTCGGGGGGCTTCGGGGGTGAAGAGGGTGAGGGTGTTTGGGGTTGAAATTTGCTCGGTAATGAGAGTGGATTCTGGGACGTGATGAAATGAGGAACTCCATCTATAGACCTGATGCCACTGAGAGCTACAGTTAGTATGGTGCAAATGTCATTTGTCAAAAACACAAAACTCTAGTTCAAGTAGAGCTGGTGATATAAAATAAATTAAATGAATACATTTTCGGGTTTATTCAATTCATACATTTATTCATCGATTATTAAAAGAATGCGAATTTGCGCAAACTAACAAGGATATTGTAGACTGCAAAATACAGCTGGCCCCTTGATACTTGAAAGCATGTGTGCTCATAATTTAACTTTTATAAAGTCAAGTGTTTAACAGTTATCGACACGTGCTCTGAATTCAAAAAGTTCTTTGTGGTAAAATGTACACTGCACAGCCTTGAACATAAAAGTTTTGCAGTAGGCATTTTGGTTCTCCTTAAAACTCCACCCATCTCTGCTGAATGCCGAATAGCATTCGCTGAATCTGGGGGTTTCACACATCCTTGGAAATCACGTCATTGTTTCTGTTCGAAGGACTGAACAGAAACAATGCACAAAAACAGTACTTGATTAAAAGAGTGTAAAAGTGAAAAGTGAAAGTGAGCAGTTGCCCAAATAGGGAGTGACCCATACCCGGTATTAGTGCTCTAAATGTAACCCATCATAGTGTAGACACACAGCAGTGAACAAACACAACGTGAACTTAAACCTGGAGCAGTGGGTAGCCGTGGCCTTGCTTGAGGGCTCTACAGCTGTGGTTGTTGAAGATGGAACGTTTTTCATCACTCACACCACCTTCAACTCTATGTATCTGGAGATCGAACCGGCAACCTTCTAATCACAAATGCATCACTCACTAACCAATCAGATGACATGCTAATGCAGCTCATCTCAGTAAAAAACATATGCACTTATCGACCCGGAAGTGAACTACAGCAGAAAAAAATTATAAACAATGAAAAGAAAGAGTTTTTTTGGATGTTACGGACCAAAAGTGTTTTAAGCTTACCAAAAGATGAATATAGCAGTCGGAAATAGGTTGGCTTTCTGTGTGCCAACAAAAAAAAACACACAAGGGGCATGGTGGAATCATATCATTGGGAGGAACAGGAGCTACATGGCTCGTTTAGTGGAGCAACACCATTTGAGGAGATTCAAAGACATTGTTTAAAATAAACACTGCTTTTAAAGGTTACTAAAGTTGCACTGATAGTCTAGAGGGGGTCAAATACTTAATATATAGTAAGAATAGTATAAGAGCAAGAAAGAAAGTTGCTATTGGAACATAATAACAATCTATGTAATTAAAATTCTCCTTGATCAAGAAAAACTATCTGCCAATGGAGTAAGCAAGTATAAATTGCTTGAAATGAAACTGTTCTTGAAAAAAAATCTAAATTCAGTAACAGTAATTCTATTAATTCTTGAATGTGAAGTTTATAGGTATAAAATCAGTATATGAATACATTTGGACTTTATTAATGAAGTTATACTGTTATAATCGCAAGAGTAACAAGTCAGCATGAGAACATTAACAGCATGAGCAAAAAAATAAATACCAACAATTAGACGTTTACAATGATTCCATTAGCCTCTGCATTTGACGCAGTGAACCAATCCAAGATAAGCTGTGAGTATCAAGATGTAAGTGCCAAGTATCATCAAGTCATAAACATCAGCATTGAAGAGCCCTTGATAATTGCATCAACCAATTAGGCACGTTCATTCTTAGATCAGTGGGTTACGAGGCTAATCAAGAATCTGCCTTAGAGAAGTGCTAATAATTTGCTACAGGCTTTGATGTTAGCAACACAAGCCTCATCTATAGACCATTTAAAAATAGCCACCAAGCTTCTAACTGCCACTCCTCATTGCTTCTCAAGCACAAATTAACCGCTCTTGATCTCAACAATCTCTGTTCGTCAAACAGAAGAAATGTTCTCATTATAAGAAGATGCTTTCTGTTGAAGGGTGGCAGCCAGGCAAGCTTAAGGAAAGGCTTGATGAATAAACAGCAGACTAAACTCTGGACTTTTTTGAAAATCAGATGAGAACTTGTCATACTCGTTAAAAGCTGACAGTTGCTCCGGAGATCCAGATGGTGAGTGATGCAAACCATTAACACGAGGCCACCATGACAGCAAGACTCCTACGCTTCAGCCATCCAAAAAAATAATAAACAGTCTAAAACACAGCACATTATACTGTTCTGAAAAAGAGCTTCCAACACATGAATGTTTGTGTAAAACAGGTGTAAAATGTAAACTTTGAGACTTGGGAAACTAAAATTTAAAAACTAATGCTTAAAAATGTACACAGTTTCAGTTTTCACTGTTTCCTGTTGTGGTTAACATACTTTAAACGAAGCATGAATAAGACTTAATGAAGACGAGAAGGCACAGAAGATGAATACATTACAGCATGCGAACCACATCGTGCTATATATATATATATATATATTCCAGTGTTAATTATTATTAAGTATTATCAATTATTCACAGAATCACATACATGCATGTATAAATATATATTAGTGCTGTCGATTGATAAAAAAAATTAAACTAATTAATCCCACAATTTTTCTAAATGAACCGCAATTAATCGCAATGACAAAACTGAAACTTTTTTTAAATCTATAATTGTAAAATGTAAATAATTAATGTAAATTGAAGATAAAATCTAATTATGATTGAATTTTTGGTTTAATTTATAACAGGTTTTGTCATAAAAACAACATACCTGCAATAAACTATCAATACCCTCCAAATTAACTTTTTGTTTTATATAATAGATTGATGATCTTCAAGAGGTAGTGTCCTGAAATGGTCTTCAGAAAAAGGGGGCATGACAGAAAATAATTGAGAAGCACTGGCCAACATTTTACTAAAACATTTAGGAAGTTAGGTGACTGAGTCTATGCATTTAGCTTAAAAATATGAGTGCTGTTAGCAATTCTTGTTTATTTTTTAAGACTCAACACACAAACACCATTAAAAAAAAGAATGACAGTAAGTTCAGCATTCCGGCTACACAGCATTACCCACTATTTTCACACCTCCAAATAATCCCAAATGTCTCCGTATCCTCACAATCAGTTCAGTACACCAGTGTGTGGAGTGTTCTGCTACAGACTGGAGGCTGCTACTGTACACTACAATGCAAGTGTTAAGTGATTTGATTGCTAAGAACAGAAATATATACATGTACAGAATTTGAGAAATTAGCCCATTTTAAGTCTGAATTGTTGCTTTAATACACAATGATTAATAAAAGAAGGTGAAAATAGCAAAACTGCATGAAGATATGGACCTGATGGCGTTCAGCTGAAAAAAAAAAAGATGTTTTTGTAGGGTGATACATTACCGGACTGGATGAGCAGAGCGCAACTGGCCATTTAATCAAAAGCCTCAGCAGTTATTCTGACCAGTGAATGCATCAGTGCATAAATCACGATGAAGAAACAGCAGTTACCATGGTGAAGATGAGAGAGCACTTTATTGTGTGTCCTGAGAGTATCGCGATTCCTCAAAAACAACACACATCTTTGTGCATTCATCCTTTCATTCCATTCCCAACAGGCTTCATGTGCCTCGCAAACGCTAGAAGGCAAGATTTGTCACTGGCATTCATTGCCTGTCACTTTAAACTCCAAAAATATCAAACGATGGAGAGACTATTTTTGTGTTAAGGTTTTATCTGCTACAAATACAGATTCAAAATTCCGTCGTCTGTAAATAATGATAAAAATCCAAAGGATTGAGTGAGTCGAAATCTTGTAACCGAAGAGGTCTTGCCTCGAGGCTTCAATATGAGTTCTGATTGCTGCCTCAAACCAACTTAAAAGTAACAAGACAACGTATTAAGCTTTCAAAGCCGTTTTTGTTTTTTTATTAATAGCTCTCAGAGATAGATCACATAGTTCTTTTGAAATGCAAATAGAGCCTCAATATATACGAGAAAACATCTTTCAGGAGATTTGAATCCTAAACTGTTATCCTCCTACATTATGTGAAACGTACAGTTTTAATTTTGCCATTACCATAAACATGACCTGTAGAGATAGGATTCATTTGCATTTATATTCGACACAAACAAAAACATTTATGATGAGGAAACACAAACAGAGATTGGCCGTCCCTGGAGAAATAGCGGAAAGCATTAATTTAATGAACACAGCCGTGTGGATTAATCCCAATAACCTTGCTGTCTATATAAATTTGGATGTGGAAAACAAGTGACGTTGACTCGCTTTCCATTTTTATTGAAACGATTTTAAGGTTGAAGGTAAGAAAATAAATATTAAATGATTAGCATACAGTCCATATTTGGAAGCATATGTGTGTGTGTTCTGCACTGCCTTGGACTTGAAGTCTTCGTGTCTGTGTGAAGAGGAGGATGGAAAGCAACAAAGGCATGTAGTAATTGTGTAGTAAGTTGTTGGGTAATACAAACACATTTTTGGCCGTCAGAAATAGCAAGTAAGGCCAAATAATGAAATGTCACGCAAGTTTGTTTAATTGCATCATTGATCTAGCGCCTTATTCAAAATGTGCAGAGGTATTTTTAAGTGACAGAGAGTAACAAACAAACAAACAAAAAACCGCAACGTGCAGTGAATGTGGAACTAAATTATCAAGAGGTGTGTACATCTGCTAAAACCTTTACCAACACTGTGTTAATATGTAATGTAAAAGCCCAGAACATCACAGCAAATACGAGAGACTGACTACCAAAGCAGCTGAATAGAAAGCTAGCAGTAACACAGCACATGTTCAGTTTTCTTAAGCACTTTATTTGTGGCTTGACAGACACAGCTGTTAATGTTTTATTTTGAAACTAAACTTGTTATTGACTCATTTGTCCTGGCTCTGTTGTGTCTTTGGATAAATGTTTTCTGTTTGTTTTATTATCTTATTTACTGCTTGTATAGATGCTTTTATAAACATCTACTTTATTTGAAAACATGGATAAAATGAATTCTTGGCTATGGATGCAATATTCAAGAAACTATAACAACTGATAACTATTCGGTACTTGTCCAAACATTTTAGCTACTATTACGTTTTGGCAATAACTTTCCATTTTGAAACATCCCTAATTACTTTTCATCTTCATAGGAAATAATTGGCTGCCCTCGTAGAGAATCAAGTGAGAGAGGTGAAAGAGTGAAAGTAGAAGGCCCTCTATGTGATAAAAAGGCAGCAGTAAAATTAACTCCTCATTACAACTGAAGGATTCAACTGAGGGACTCCAGAAGCAGAAACACACACCAGGTGCCACTTCTGTCTAACGGCGGAAAAACTATAATTTGCTTGTACGATTATAGTCTGAGGAATAATTATGGTTTTAGCATTATGATGCATACATAATTTCAAAACATTATTAGTTTCAAAAGGCACACGAAAACTCTTTACATGGGTAACCAAATAAAGCAGCATGAAATACGAATAAAAACAGATAAATAATAATATTCTCTCTGGGCTGAAAAAAAGTAGTTAATACAGGACCCCACTTAATACAAGAAATACTGTTTCAAATTATTTCAGCACATTATTTACTGTTCAGGTGAACATAGTTTTTCTAAAGTAGGAATAACATAGTCACTGCTTTATATATATATATCCATCCATTTTCTTGTCAGCTTACTTCCCTTTCGGGATATGCCCCTTCTGGCATATGTTTTATGTGCCGGATGCCCTTCCAGCCTTCCATATATATATGGTGTCACAGTGGGCCAGTTACAGTTTTTCTCAGTCGCTTTAGTACAATTCTCAGATCAGAATTGAAGTTTGAAAATATGTGTGTGCATTTCTCAAAACAATTTGTACAAACAGCAAAACACTATGGATTTCGTACAAAAGCCTGTAACTTGCTCAAAATCTTCAGTTCATCTCTCAAAACTAAGTCTTTATGTCATTAAACATGTCAGTGCCATCAGAATGTCAAGTCCTTGTGTCATTGTCTACGAACAAGACAGTCAAATTACTTAGTCATGTTGTCAATATAACTGTGTACTTTAGAGGGAGGTTCTGATGTAAACTATGGCTTAAGTTTTGATGACAATTATTGTAAAATGTAAGTTACACCTTTTTGTTTGATTGCAAGAGACTGGACAAGATTCACATATACACTTTTATTGTTTATATTGTAATTTGTTGACAGACCATGTCAAACCAACATAGAAAAAAACCCACTGCAAACAGTAACACAAAGGGAAAAAAAGATAGGACAATATTCTGTACAACAGTACAGGCAGTGCAGTAGGAATTGGTGTGGTCTTCCTACACCTCTTGTCGTTCCTGTATGTTAGGCCACAAATTCTCATCCACATCACAGCGAATATCCTCTCTTGCAATGCAGCGTGGAAAGAATCTTTTAGAGTGTCTTATCCAGCTTCTGCAGGTGTCTGCTGTGATGTCATCACACGCTGCATCCATGGCAGCCAGGAGGGTCATTTGTGTATGTGGCTGGCGATCATAAACTTTCCATCTCCATGCTGAGAAAAATTCCTCAATAGGGTTAAGGAATGGAGAGTAGGGTGAAATGAACTCCATCCGCATCTTGTTGTGGGCTGCAAACCATTGCCTGATGATGTTGGAGTGATGAAAACTCACATTGTCCCAAACTATCACATACGTTGGCAGGTGATGTCCACTCTGACCCCTCTCTTCTTCAGGGATGAGATCTCTGTGGAGAGTTTCTAGAAAGGTTATAAGATGTTCTGTGTTGTATGGACCTATTATGGAAATATGAGTAAGCACACCATTGTCACAGATGGCAGCACCCATGGTTATGTTCCCACCCCGTTGGCCTGGCACATCAACTGTAGCCCTGTGGCCGATGATATTTCGGCCACACCTTCTGCATTTTGTTAGGTTGAAGCCAGCCTCATCCATGTAGATGAAGCTGTGCGGCTGTTCACTTGCTTCCAGTTCCATCATACGCTATATACAGAAGACACAAAATGAGTTTTATGAATTACAAGAATTGTCATTTTGGCCAAGATAGAGTTACATCAAATGTATAAATCACATATTGAATTACTTTTCTTCAGCCATAGCGAATGTGTAAAGATTTGTGTAATGTGTAAAAACAGGCTTACTGTAATGTATGATATACATAGTGTTTATTGTGCAGTACAGTTGCTGCATGTCCATGCATGTTTTACCTGTACATACTGGTAGCGTAGTTCCTTCACTCTTTCACCATTTCTTTCAAATGGAACAGTGTAAAGCTGCTTCATTTTCATCTGGTGTCCTTTCAGCACTCTGTCAATGGTTGAGATGCTGACTGTTTGGATATTTGCAAATATGTTGTTGTCCTTTATAATGGCACTCTTTATCTCCCTTAGTCTTATCGCATTGTTTTCTACAACCATGGTGCAAATAGCCTCCTCCTGTTGAGCAGTGAAAAGGGGCCCTCTGCCGCCCCTGTGAAGTTGTCTTGCAGTCCTATGTGGAAAAGATACAGTAATGCAAAATACAAAATTCAGGAAGATAAAATGTCACTGTATAAAATGTAGGCCTACTTACAGTACTTACTGAATATTGCAAAAAACTTTACATATTGTAAACATACTGTAATATTGTATGAAGCATTACAGAACAGTTCATATTTTAGATTACATACCTGTTTTCTCGACGAAAGGTCTGAATGATTGAGGACACAGTTGTTCTCCCAACATTTGGCTGCACCCTTCTACCAGCCTCAGCCATTGTGAGCCCATGGTTGACAACATGGTCTACAAGTGTGGCTCTTATCTCATCAGGAACATGTACATGTCTTCGGCCTCTTCCTCGGTTTTGCCTCCTAACTCCTCCACCACGCAGCCTCACTCCTCTTCCTCTTCTTCTTCTCTCTGGCTGTTGACCCTGTCCAATTCCTTGTCCTTCCATTGTCAGACATAGAACATTGTGTTGTGCTTCAGCCATATACAGTATATACTTGCCCATTGATTGTCAATGAGATGCACCTTTGTTAGAGGAAGTCAAGTCATCTGAGAGCAATTTACCAATTCAGGACATATTTAGAATAAAACATATAATGGAGATGTATAGAAATATGTTTGTCACATTATGACAACTTGGTCAACCATTTTGCAGTTAATGACTTATACGATGAACTAATGACTTGGTGTTTTGAGGAGTAAGACTATTGCACAGTGAACTATATAATACATTTTGATCAACATGACATAAACAATTGATAATGTAGCAAAGAGCAGAGAATTGTACATAATCATTTGCATGGATGTACCAAAGCAATTGCAACTTGTTCAAAGAAGTGAGAAACTGCTTATATGATGTGCACAAGTGACATCATGATGTGAAGATTGAACAAATAGTTTTAAGAATTTCATTCTGATCTGAGAATTGTACTAAAGCGACTGAGAAAAACTGTAAAAGAACAATTTAGAAGAATTGTTTGCTTTTTATACAGAAAACTGAGTGCAGGTGTGTTCAATACAACAAGTCTTTGGACTTGTGGGGGAAACCGGAGAACCGGAAGTAAACCCACACGATCACGGGGAGAACATGCAAACTCCACACAGAAATGGCACCTGACTGAGGCTTGAGCCAGTGAACTTCTTGCTGTGAGACAAACATGCTACCAACTGTGCCACCATGATGCCCAATATAGAGGTATCTGATAGATAGACAGACAGACAGACATACCGTTAGATAGATAGATAGATAGATAGATAGATAGATAGATAGATAGATAGATAGATAGATAGATAGATAGATAGATAGATAGATAGATAGATAGATAGATAGATAGATAGATAGATAGATAGATAGATAGATAGATAGATAGATAGATAGATAGAAAGGTAACAGGCACTCAAAACACCAACACCAACAGAAGAGCATCTCTAAATATCTAACCTTAAGGAGGAAGGGCTACACCAGCTGAAGATCACACAGGACCACTCCTGTCAGCTAAGAACAGGAAACCAAGGCTAGACAGGCTGACCAAAATTAAAGAACAAAAAATAATAAAAGCATTGCCTGCTCTGATGACTTTTGTTGCAACTTTAGGATGGTAGACTCAGAATTCATACATCTCATACATGAAAGGCCTGTATCAGCAGTTCAGGCTGGTCCAATGGTGTAGGGGATTTTTCTTGGCACATTTTGGGTTTATTAGAACCAATTGAGCATCAGGAGTCTCCTGGAGTATTGCTGATGATTAGTGCTGATATCTATCCCTTTATGAGCACAGTGTACCATCTACTGATGCCACTTCCAACAGGATAATGCTTCATTTCAAAAAGCTGGAATCATCTCAGACTGGTTTCTTGGTCATGACATTGAGTTCACTGAACTAAAACATCCTCCACAGTCTCCAGATCTCAATCCAGTAGAGCAGCTTTGGGAAGTGGTGGAACGAGAGATTCTCATTATGGAAATTCAGCAGACAAATCTGTAGAAACTGTGTGATGCCATCATCTCAATATGGAGCTCACTCTCTGAGGAATGTTTACAGTGTCTAGTTAAATTTATGTCACAAAGAATTAAAGTAGTTCTGAAGGCAAAAAGGGGTCCAACCCAGTACTAGCAAAGTCTGTGAGTATGTATTAATTTAAATGACATATGCAACATATGCCAACATATGCAACAATTTCATTCTACATTGGAATATTCATCCAAAAAGACATTGTGGGAACCGCTTAAGTGTAGCATACAATTTTTAACATTCATTAATTAAAAAAAAATATTGGATTATTTTGAGGAAAAATCTGAATGGCTGAGAAAAGAAGAGGTTAGATGCTTTTATGAACTAATGTACAAAAACATTTTCCCCCTAAACTCACAACAAGAGTAATGTATGATATGTCTCCTTTGAAAAATACAAGTGTATGTATGTGATGACTAGTGTCGCAAAACATTTTGGAAGGCATTTAAGGACATTTTTCTAGTGCATTAGTGTCCTTGTAGTCAAAAACTGCTCGTCCGCTATCTACAGAAATTACTTTGAAAATAGAGTCCCCAAAACAAAAGAAAAGAAGAAAAAAGAGGACAGTTAAATGATGACAGAACTGTGGCATTTTAGAGAAACTAGTCTGCTGTATCCTTTAGATTAAAACAATTCCACAAGCTAAATCAAAGATGAAGTTTTCAGGAAAATAACAATCATATGTTAATGTTCAGTTATTTAGAAGCAAACTCTGAGAGTGTTTAAACTCAAAAGAATAGATATCCGGGCTCTCCAACACAGATGCCAGTCGACTTCAAACCAAAGAAGGTAACAACACCGTAGCGAATCTTCAAGCACGGCTATTTTGAGTGATGGGCGAGAGGGCGTCAAAGCATCACGCGATGGTGAACAGATGGTGTGTTTCTGTGAAGACGTTGAAAGAATCCACCTTTGAGGGACAAAACGTGAAAATAATTTGTCAAGCTGTTGAGCATTCAACTATGTACTTCCTTTCTATGTACAATGCCAGACATTGAAAGGAGAAAAAAAGTAGGTTTCTTTCTAAAAAGCGAAATGGAACACTTTGATATTGGGATCGAGCAGTGGTGCATTCTTGAGATCAGAAATAATTCATTTTTAAGGTTTTACCTTTAGGCTCCAAGTGGACGGAGCCAGGGTTGGAAGTGTGTCACCTCCCACTAATCACGGAGACACCAAGTTCCTCAGATGGCATGAGGTGGAATTGAACGACTTCAGACGGATCCCGCGTGACCCTCCACAAGTGTTATGAATCAACAAATATCATTTTTTCAGCTCCGAAGTTGTTCAGTTTCAACACGAGAGTGAATGAGAACCTGCTCACTTCTGGAGTCAACCTCAAATGGCTGGGCAAGGAACTGCAGTTCAGTCCCCCTTCCTTTTTACGCAACGAGAGGGAAAATGGGAAGATGGTGCTTGGATAAAACATGTCAGCACACTAACTGTAAACACAAAGGTGATGTTACAATATGAAAGTAAATTTTCTTTTTAAGGCGTCATGGTGGCGCAGTGGGTAGCACAGTCGTCTCACAGCAAGAAGGTCGCTGGTTCTAGGCTCTGCTGGGGCAGGTGGCATTTCTGTGTGGAGTTTGCATGTTCTCCCCGTGATCGCGTGGGTTTTCTCCGGGTGCTCCGGTTTCCCCACAAGTCCAAAGATATGTGGTATAAGAGAATTGAGTAAGAACAATTGCCCATAGTGTTAAAGAGTGAATGTGTGTGTGAAGGTTGTGGCTGGAAGGGCATCCGCCGCGTAAAACATATGCCAGAGAGTTGGCGGTTCATTCCGCTGTGGAAAAGTCTTTTTGGACTTGCACCAAATTTATGTAATTTAACTAGAACTAATAAGAAAATACTCTTTACTCGATACCTCTAGTAACATTTTTACATACTGCACCTTTAAAAACCTTCAGATTTACATTCAGAAACATGACAAAATATGAATTTAGTTTGAATCTTTCAGGAAAGATTGGACATACCATGCATCCTCTCCAGCTCAGATAATCAGCATCACATAACCTTTACCTGATGATGCAGACTGAAGCGAGATGTTACAGTACACATGCATTCAAAACCATGCAAACACAGCTAATGCAAGAAACAATACCACACATTTAGCTTCTTCCTGTTGGGTTTTTAAAACCATTTAAACTCAAAGTCAAGCCTTCCAAGAAATCTGAGTTAGATGATAAAAATAAAAACCGTGTGAGTAGGGTACTTTTATCAAAAATCGTTTTACATATTTATCCCAAATAAAGACCTTACATCAGTTAACTGATGTAAATAAAAAATGAATAAAAAAACAAGACAAAAAAACTCATTTTTGAAAAAGACGACGACTGTCTGAAAAAAAAAACATTTATTCTGAACATGCTAAAACAAACAAAGCATTGATCAAATGTTACAATAATATCTTAGAAAAAAACAGCAAATCTGCTTACAAGAGATTTTTCAGCATCTAAATAATAAAAAAGTGAAATACACTATTCACATCTTTAGATGTGTGGAATTACAAAAAGAGACATAAAACTCGTTTTACAGCTTGAAAAAAAAGGAAAAAAGTTCACTGACTATTTTTAGTTCATTAGGTCTGAATAAGCAATGCCTTACTTTAAACATGCTAACTCATCAACATTGCAATGAATAATTTAATCAAGAAAAACTGGTAATAAAAAAGAAAATTTTGAATCTAAATGAAAAAAAGGGTTAAATATACTATTCACATCTTCAGAGGGGCTAATAATAGAGCTTGAGATGGTTTGGACAGGGCTGGAGGAGAGCAGGAGCTCCCCTGAAGAAGCTGAAACGCTCTGATCAGCTCTCTACAGCTTAATCAAGCTCAAAAACTCAAATGCACTGAGTTTAGATGAATAAATGGGTCAGTTTTGCTACTAAAAGATGAGTGTTAGCTGTGTAGCAGGCTATTGTACAAATCTTGTTACGATTCAAAGTGAGCTTTCAGGACACTGGGGCAGCTCAAATCTGTTGCGAGTTGGAGATTGAGGTAAGGGGACTCGATGAATTAGAAGAATTCTTTGCTTTTTATACAGAAAACTGAGTGCAGGTGTGTTCAACAGCAATACAGCTATCATGAGTAATTAAAATTTACAAGAAAAAAACAGCAAAAAAATGCCTTTAGCTTTTGTTAAGGAGGGGTTCAAAGTGTGACATTTTCACACTGTATTTATGATGTTTTGCAAAATTTGCTCATCAAATACTCTGTAGCCTTTGATTACCTAAATAACTATAAAAATATCACTGTAATCGATCAATTGGTTGATTAATGACATGTTTTTTCTCTTTTTGATCCCTTGATGTTTAATAAAAGCTCCTGCACTATAGTTTGAACTTAAAACTGTCCAAACCATTTCAATTCATAAGAAATTACATTGTCTAATAAAATAAATATGTTTATTATACTCATAGTAGATATTTCACAACAATACGCATGTTTTTAGGAACATTTCAGTGTTTTAATGAAGAATAAATTAATCCTATGGTAAGGTTAAAGCATTTTGAGGTAAGTGAAGAAATGTTTGTGCTTTTCTGTACACAATATAGTTATATATAGTTAATAATTCCCATAATTCACTTACAAATAAAGTTAAAAAGTAAAGTATTTATGTTTGAACAGATTATAGCTTTCAGCAAGTAACAGCTTTTAACTGATCTTCAGAAAGGTTTAAAGTGAGATTATTAAACTGTATTTCAGATGTTTTGCTGAATCTCTGCTCTTCAACTGCTCTGTGGCTTTCGATTACTTAAATAAATCATTGATATATCCCAGTAACCAATCGATTAACTGATTACTGATACATCTGTGTCTTGTTTTTTCATCTCGATGTATAAAATAAACTAAAGTTCAATCTTTTGAAAAAACAGATTGAATTAATCATAAATTACAATGTATAATAAAATAAACATATTTATCATACTCACAGTAGATGTTTCACAACAATACGCAATTTTTTAAGAACATTTAAACAATAGGCATGTTTTTATGATGAATAATTTAATCCTATGGGGAGGTTAAAGCATTGTGAGGTTGTGAGTGAATAAATGTATCATCAGTTTTTATTTCTAACAATAAAAATACTGACAGAATTCTATTGTTAATAATATATTGTGTCCTTCTGCCATTATAAGTCTTAAGAATAAAAATGTCAGATATAATAATAACGGCTTGAAAATAAATCAGGTTGGAAGGGGTGAATCTACACTTTAGTTTGTTGGATTTTTATGGACTTAAATATTAATTTTCACCGGGAGTTTTAAGGGTTCATGGCTGTAAGGTCAAAAAATAAACTATAACAGTCATGTGATTGCATTCTTAACTGAATTTAGTTTTTATTTATATATTTTTATTTCACATACTTTTACTTATATCAATCGTTGCATCACAGGCTTTAATTGCATTTACATTTATGTTTAGCTAAATATTGTTCTAAGATTACAACGATTTGTTACTCATCACTGTTGGTGGAAAATACAACAGAAAAAGTTTAGAAAAAAATTATCATGATTGTGAAAAATATTTACATTTCTATTCATTTTAATCAATCATTCAGCCTTTGTTACTGCTGACCGTAAAGTTTAGCCTCAACAGGCAACAGATCACAGGAGGAAAACCGTAAACATAAAATATTTAATTCCCTGCTCTGCTCAGATAATCAGACGTGTAGATCGAGCAAACACGAGCTCATCCTGCCTTCATCCTCGCACTGCCTCAGTTTAAAAATCCTAATATAAACAAAGTTTCAATTCCCAAAAATGTCAATTAATTATTCTTTTAATAGTTTAAGTTGGATAATTTGGTTGTTATGGCTCAATGATGTTATAGGCTCTGGGCCATAAATTGAGATTGAGACACTGGTTGGAATGGCAAATGAACATAGGCACACACAAGGTGGATGTATTTAACAAGATTTATTTACAATTAATGGTGAACTACTTACAACGCAAAATCCCTATTACATGGGGATTATTCAGAAAGCCAATAAGAGGTGCCAGAAATCAACAAATCAATAAAATATAAGTCCAACCAAATAAGGGCCAAGCCTTTTACCTATTCTTCTAAATAAAAATATTAATTAAAAACTGATTTCTTCAGCGTAGACAACGTTCTAGTCTCATAGAACATAAATACAAACTGTCACTTCTTTTACCCAACTGGTGTGTGTAGACAAAGGCAACAACTGTGTATGGTGCGATTGCAGCTTACTAACTCTCACAAAAAACAAATGCGTTTGAATGATCCAACACAAGCTAAAGATCGTAAACCAACCACGAAGAAGAGAATTAGAACAAAGTTAACCACAAGTCAAGCTTTCAATACTATGCAACAGAGTTAATCAAACCACAGCTGTTCTCAAACTGATCAAAGACCACTCGCAAAATTTGCCACCTTATCCGCCCTGAATCTCTCATGTACAACGCTGCTCCCCACTAGTGATGTGTCGTTCATGAACGATTCGTTCTTTTTGAACGAATAAATGTGACTCCGTAAGAACGAATCGTGTCGGAGAGGGATTCGTTCAGTGGCGCATGCGCAACATAACGCGCTCATCATTAATGACAAGAGAACGAAGGGAGCCAAAGGACTCGGGGAAAGAACGAAACTTTTCTGTTTCCGGATCAAACTGCATTTGGTTAAAATTAGGGAGCGCCACGCGACAGAAGAACGAAAGGAGCCGGAAGGACTTGGGGAAAGAACGAATCTTGTAGGTTTCCGGCTTATATTGTGTTGGTAAATATTAGGGAGCGTCATGTGACAGAAGGCCCCGGGGCCGGACTGCACTCGTTACCATCAGAGAGAAGAAATGTGAGGAACGAATGAGACTTTAACCTAAAGACAGATGAGCTGAATCAGACTAAAAGACCCAGGTAGGGTTAGTTAAAACATGTTTTTTGTCTTCTAGCATTATAGTTTTGTCTTATTTGTAGTGTGATTCGGGTTTGTATATATACTAAATGTGTTACGGAAGAAACACACTAAATTTTATTGGTATTTTACTAAAAATGAATGAAATGACTCGAAAAAAGATTTGTTAATTTTGCTGAACGGGACTCAGTCCGAGTCGGTGAAATGATCAGAACTTCCCATCACTACTCCCCACTAAGCATTTAACTGGCTGTTATAGAGGTGTGCGACTTTAAAGAGATGACGTCACAGGGTGGTTTCAACCAGGTCAGTTTGCAACTGACTGCAAGTGATGGCTGAGACACGCTGCTCCGCATCTTCAGCAACCCCATTGGCTGACGGAGAATGAAACCACCAATCAGCAAGCCTGCTTGTATTTGCATAAAAAGAAAATTAAGGAAGCAAAACGCACAGTTTGTTTTTAATACACGTTAATTACTAAATATCACAGTAAAGTAAGGAACCTCTGGATCAATTCTCTTCACAAAGAGCTTCAGAGCCAGACTAATCACCGGATCTGCATCTCCATGATCTGTTTTTCACTCAGTGCAGTTTACTAAACATCTTTTTTTATTTATCTTGTGTTTCAGAGTGTTCCCGAGTGTTTCCCAGTGTTTAGAGCAAGTTTAGCATCCACTATGAGTGCGAGGTCCAAATCCAGCCCTTCACCTTCCCAGAATGACATCGCTCGATCGACCAAGAGCCTCCTCTACGAGTGCCTGATGGTTCTGATGCTCCTCTACGAGAGCCTGAAGTTTCTGATGCTCCTCAACGAGAGCCTTCAGCAGCACGCTTCTCAATTAGTGAGGCCCAAAGACAAGCGTTCCTAGTGGAGCTAGAAGAGGAGAACACTAGACAGCTGAGACAGAGGGAGAGAAAAGGGCACCGTAAGAGGATGCGACAGATGCTGGCTTCGAATTCTGCTCCCAAGGACAGGTTCTAGCTTCACCGGAGGAGATCAGAGCTTAGCTTTCTCTATAAACTACTTTCACTACCATTAAAAGTACAACCACAGAACTGCTGTCTGTCTCGAACATATCCGCATCAAGTATCATTTTACGAGGACTCTTGATTTCATGTTTGCAGGTAATTAATGGTCCTCTCTGTGAAGGTATCCCACCTACTCCAATGCAGGGGCATCAGAAGGAAATGGATGATCTCCAGAAAAAGAGGGAAATGTTGGCGTCTAATTGCCCTCTGCTGGAGATGTTTAAGCTTCACCGGCGATGAGCACCAGTTAGTGTCAGCTCTGACTAAAATGTTCTTTCACTTCAACTAAAAAAAAAACACTTTAAAGCTCACTGAAGTGAATCCTTTCTCATAATCTAAAATATATCAACTGATGTACAAGAAGCTGTCTCTGAAAGAGTTCTCTCTCTGTTTCTCCAAGAGGATGGCTCAGACAGCGGGAGAAACAGAAACTAGCAGCTTAAACGAGAGTTCATGTGTATTACTATATAAACTTTCAATAAAAAAAACTAAAGTGTTTGAGTGTTTGCTCGCCACAAAAACATTTAAAGTTCAGATGTTTCAAATCTTCAGATCACCCGAGTGTCTCAAGATCATGCTGTCCAGCAGAGACTCCCTTTAGTTCATTAAGCAGAAGAGATTTTTATTCAAAACCAACATAATAAACAGAAATGGACATTGTGTTGGATAGATTTAAAAGGTTCAATATTTGGTTTTGTATCCAACAACAGGTTGATATGCATTCAAGGTCAAAAACACTTTTCTTGTCTTTTAATATGCGTTCATTTACTCTACGATGACTCCCTATTTGAGTAGTTCTTCTAAACCCTGTCTTTGTGTGACAATCAGAGCTGCCACGGAGCTGTTATAATAATCGCGATCGGGCAGATAGAGTTAAAATAGAAATAAAAATAATAAAAACAACACAGAAACCATCATCGTCAAACCTAGTATCATCAACACAGCACAACAGAAATATCTCAAACAGCGCTTAATAGAGTAAAGAGGCCTCATCGAGACAACCTAGGAGCTCTGGTCTAATAAAACAGCTCCGGTATCATGTTACACCACAAAGAACATGTTCAGACTCCAGCAATCACACACTAAGAAGCGATCTCTCTGCCGGTTGTTTCACGCAAACTATCTGCAAATATTTATCGCATGGAAAGAATTCAAGGGCTTCGCAACCACCATAATAACACCTCTCAAGCATGCTAATCTCCGTGCTAGGCTAGCAAAAACGATGCTCTCAAGATCCCTTTTATTTAACACCTAAACATAGATATGACAATACAATTTGGGGGGAAAGTCTGTATTTATACTCATAATATTCTTTTTAACATAGTTTAAAATAAAGTAAAATTTTACATTACATTTCATTTATGCATTTGGCAGACGCTTTTGTCCAAAGCGACTTGCATTAGGGGAGAGACAATATGCAATTTGTTACACCGTCAAAGTCTATCTCAGCTTCTCATAATATAATTGTATCAACTGATCAATAAACCAAAGCAGTGAGGAAGTAGAGGAAGAAGATAAAGACAGAGGAGGGAAAAAAGAAGGTAGTAGGATTTTTTTATAGTAGGTGTTCTCTGTTATGCTGCTTTAGACATTTGTCAACAAAATAGCACAAAGAAAACTTCTCAACACCCAAACACTTTACATACATTCTTCAAGTAGCAGGTCAAGTAAGTACAGTAAGAGGATCATTGATAGAATTTTTTAGATTTACGTCACCTACAGGTTGTGAGGGGGAAGAAGAAGCTTATGAAGATGAAAAGGGAACTGGTGTATACTATAAAAACATTTCAAAAACATTTAGTGAATACAGCATTGTATGTAGATCTATGCAATATAGCATTATGAAAATGCAGGGAACACTGCAGAAGGTTGGTATTATATGGTCCTGGTGTGGTATGTTGTGAAAGCTCTGATTTCTCAATGCTGCAGAGAAAATAAATATGTAAAACTCTTACAAAAGCTATCCCTTTCAGTATGATGCAACGCTAATCCACAATGGACAGCCATGTCTCTTCCATAACAAAACATTTTAGTTACTCTGAACCAATTCTTTATTATTAAACACATTAACTCAATATGCAAAGTACTTTCAGATTCAAACCTCTAACCGGGTGCACTTTATTAAACCACAAAAAAAGTATAAGAAAACAAGTCAGCACACTGCAAAAAATTAAATCTAAGCAAAACTGAAAATGCTTAAAATTTGATTGAAAATCTTGATTATCTTATTTTACGAAGAATTTTCTTATTTAAACTTTTTGGGTATAGACTATTTATCTTATTTTGAGAAAATATCACTTACATTTTCTTGAGGAGAAAATGTCTTGTCTTGGTCATTTATTTTCTTGAATTAAGAAACTAAGAACAAGAATTAAGAACTAGTTGCCGATTTTGCCATTGATCTTAAATCAAGAATCTTAAAACAAGAATTTTTACTAAACATATTCTTACTTCAAGTATTAAGAAATCAATATTAAATACTGGTAAAAACATGCATCTTGGAACTAGAAAAAAAAACTTAAATCTAGTTCTAGTCTTTTTAGATCAAGTAAAATATCTGATAATGGGGTAAGAACATTTGAATTCTTGAAATAAGACTCAAATGCTTGTGAAAAGAAAACAAGAAAAAGAAAATACACCATATATAGATAAACTCTTCCTAGATCAAGCAAAAGATTCTGCTAATGGGGTAAGCAAATTTGACTTGGCAAGTATTCTTAAAATTAGCAAAAATCTTGTCTTAAAAATAGACAAAAACTGACAAAACAAGTCTTTCAAAGCTGTAAAAACGCATTGAAACTAGAATATTCCAACTTGTATCTAGTCACTAGTGGTCTTAAAACTAGACAATCTGTCTTAAAACTAGAAAGATATTTACTTGTCAGCACTGATAGTGTTCAGAGCGCTGGCACATGGAGCCAATGTGACTGGGGTTCGAATCCTGCCTTGATCCTCCACCGAACATCTCCATTCATCTCAGAACTGTGCTATCTAAAAATGAGCCTAAGTAATATATAATAAAATATTTAAAATTGAAATTTTAAGCTAGAATTTCTAGTTTTAAGACTCTATATTATACTTTAGAAATTAAAATTAAGCACAAACTGTCTTAATTTCAGGTCATATATACTTATTTTAATACAAAATTTTCTGTTATTCTTAAATAAAAGAGAAAACATTCTAGTTTTAAGACAGATTGTCTAGTTTTAAGACCACTCGAGACTAGATACAAGTTGAAATATTGTTTTAACGCATTTTACAGCTTGTTTTGAGAGTTTTTGTCTATTTTCAAGATCCAACAGTTTTTGTTATCAGCTGGAAGGTTTTTTTTTTTCTAATTTTAAGAATTCTTGACAAGTCAAATTTGCTTACACCATTGGCAGATTGTTTTGCTTGATATAGGAAGAGTTTAACTTTATTTAAGTTTTTTTTTTGTTCCAAGATTGCATTTTTTGCAGTGCACATTTGCATCGGCACTCTATGATCTTATTATTTTTGTTACATTCTTTTCTACTAAAGGCCCTTTAAGTGTGCAAGTCATTTTCAATTTAAAAATATTATGGGAAAACTAAATGTTGAACATTTGGCATTTAAATAATCACAAAAAAGTTGCATTTGTAGTTTAATATGGTAAACAAAGAATTCTTGAGTCTGGTTATTATATTATTGTTCAATTTCTTTCTACCAGAGGGCTTTAAAGTGCCCGTGTCAATTTCATTTAAACATTTTCATGTAAAAATCCTAATTTAAAAAATGTTGTGAAAATTAAGTGTTGAAAGTTTGCACTTTATTTATCATAAAAAGATATGAAAACAAGAGAGTGCAGTAGCACTTATGCACCAAATAATGATTTCTTGTGTCTGGTTATAATATTTTTGCTCAAATAATTTTTTCAAAGGGCCTTTAAGAGTCCAAGTCAATTTAAATTAAAAACAATAATCAATTCATGTTGAATGTCTGGTTAAAATTTTTTGTTCAAATATTTTCTACTTGAGGGCCCAAGTCACTTTAAACTAAAAAAACAAAATAAAAAATGTAATTAAAAATATTAAATAATTCATAAAAAAAAAATCTATATTGATTAAAAAAAATGTTGAATAGCTATTTTTTTTTCAAATCATTTCTACAAGGGACCTTTGAGTGTCAAAGTCCATTTCAATTAAGAAAAAAAGAAGGAAAGAATGTTTTAAAATGGAGGCTTTTACATGAAACTTTAACATTCATAATTATTATTTTAAAATTCAAAGTTTCCACTGTATTAATCACAAAAAAAGTGTAAGAAAACGAAGTCCAAATAATGAGATCTTGTGGTATATTATACTTAAGTTCAAATAGTTTATAATAAGATGGCTTTTAAGTGTCCAGGCAAAAGTAAATTAAAAATAAATAAATAAAACTTTAAAATTCAATGTAAAAATCTAAATCAAAATTTAGAAATCGGAAATTTGTACAAGATGATTTTGCCCATCTTTACACGTACAAAAATGCTATATTATCCAACTGCTTCTTGAAAAGAGCTAATGCGATGATCTGTTGAACCCTAAATTGGTTCAGGAAGAACTTTGACGCAATATATTTTGAACTGCAGCAGAATGCTACCCTACACACGAGAAAACTAAAGAGAGCAGGTCTGTGATACGAGAGAGATGTTTATTTGATTAGAAGAGAAGCTCAGTCCAGCCAGAGGGATACAAGCACTCAGAATCCCAGAATCAGCCCTCATTCCAATCCCCGCGCAAACAAACGGAGAACACACATCTATTCAAAGTGACACGCTAAACCTAAAGCGGCATAAACAGATTAAGCTCCCCGGGCGCTCTGCATCCAATTTGAATGTTCATATTTTCCCGGCCGCTTTCTCTGAAGCTTCTTATAAAAAGTGACTGGATTTCAGTGCTGTCGTTTCCCGAGGCGTCTGAACATCCGCCTGGCAGCGGCGTGCTGGAAAAATGCCACCACACATCCAGAGCAGGACACCAAATCTGCTGGAACGTTCTGGACTGCAGGCAGGACGAGCAGAATCTGACAAACACTGCAGACAGCCGTCGCGTTTGTGCAGGATAAGAAGTAAACAAGCTAGAGCCTATGGGAGATAACAGTGCTGATGACGCGTGAGGGACTATTAGAAACATTTTTGAACTCGTTTGAGAACAGGTCATGCTATTTTGTCCTTGGAGTTTAATATGAATTTTGAGCATGGCTTCAAAACCTCAACATGACTGCGTTTTGCTTGATTATTGCCCATTAGATGAAGAAAACAACAACAGAAATATTGTAATGGAACACAACCGGAGGAATTTTTGTTCCACGCTGATCAGAAGACAAACCAACACTATTTTATATGTTTTAAAAAACAATAATAACTAAACTAATCATGCGAAGCATCTTCAAACCAATTTATATTTTGGTTTGTGAGTGAACAAATAACACTGTAAAAAGCAGCTATAATGGCAGGCTTTAAAAGCTTTATTTGTTTTGGGTTTTTTTAAGGATGGCACATTCCTCAATTTTATACCGAAGCGTTAAGTACGTTGTCCTTGGTTTACTACACACATATGGACAGCGGATTTTAACTTCATTTGAATTACTCCTGCATGTAACATTATTTCAACAAACCTGTAAAACTACTTGTTTACAGAAGTCAACATGAACATTAGGGCTGTAGCCAGCGAATATTTTAGTCATCTGGTACTCTACTGAAGATGCACAGATCAAACATAGATACAAAGCCTCGACGCAATAGAGGAAGCGTCGCCTTCAGGAAAAAGTGGGTGCCCAAAATCTAAGTGTGAAATAACTTCTCATTAAACACTCCTTAGAAGATGGTGTGTTGGTATTTCGGATGAAGTAACATCAGTAGAGTATGTAGATCTAGATCTATGGGCTACTTGCACAACTACTTCTGTGTTCTATCTAGTATAGCGCAGTTCTATCAGCAAAGGCAATGGCCATGGCTCAATAGCTTGAGATATAAGTGATGATAATAAACATATAAGAGCTCTTTGTGATCTGTATAACATAGCCAGCAAGTTACAAAGCCGTTTGAGCAGAAATTATCCTTCTTCAGAGATCACAGAAATGTATTTTTGGGGTCAGTTCTTTGCAGGTGCTCCTTCGGCCGTCTCCTCTCAGCTGCTCATAAAATGACAGCAATACATTTCTGCGATCTCTAAAAAGAATTATTTCTGCTCACACAGATTTGTAGCTTGTTGACTATGTTACACAGATAACAAAGAGCTGTCACACCAAATTTTGAAAATTCCTGCAGCGAGCGATTGAAAAAGCCATCGACTCTGCTATAACCGGAAGAACCTGTGCTGTTCTAGACAGAACACAAAAGTAGTTTGTCCCAACCGCTCATTCACTTCAGTAGTTCACTTGCAACTCGATAGCATTACTCTGCGCAATCGCCTCATGAGAAATAGTGATTAGTCAAATGGTGCTACTTTAAATGAGCTTAAATAAAAAGGTTGTGAATAACAGTAGAATATTAAATTTAGTATTTGTTGTGATTTATTAGTGAATGCAGGTAACAGTTTATTTGTACACCAATGAATATTATTCTTTCTTTTCATTTTAATCAAGACTATTAGCTAATTTATAGAGTTTTTATTTATAGTTCACAACAAAGTTAACTTCGTAACTACCAAATCTGTTTTTACAATTAATTGTTTAACAAGTGTTTTGCTCTTTATTTATTTATTCATATATTTATTTAGATTTTTAGTTTTACATTTCAAGAACAAACTTTGTTTTTATTTTAGGCTTAAAAATTCAGTTTACGTCTATACATAAATAATACCCTGATTTATGGTTTTATATAGTTATCAGTAAAACATCTAATAAAAAATGCATTTAGTTTTATCCAATTAATCGAAAAAATAATCGGCCAACTAATCTATTATCAAAATAATTGTTAGTTGCAGTCCTAAAATGAAGTGAATTATAAAAAAACAACTATTTTAGTGATTTGCACACAGGAGATTTATGTACTGTATTTTTTATGAATTAAAATGTAAATAAATACCAAAATTAAAAATAGAGACAAATTTAAAATATAATATAATATAAAAGTTTTCAGTAATAACAGACTGGTACCTAAATGCTGCTAATGTAAAACTTAATTAAAAAATAAATTAATTAATTCATTCATTAAAAAATTTTAAAAGGAGGGCAACTATTAGTTGGCTAGCTCTTCGTTTGGTTATTGAATCCACTGCCAAAACTTCCTGAATAACCATTTCTTATTCAGAGCTTCATCGACATGCACTTCCCCATCTCTGTCTAATCATCCTACATCAAGGCCTGAGAAGAACTGAGAAAAAGAGATTCCACACTTTCCCATCATGCCAATCTTCACACGGGCCCCAATGTTGAGACCCACTTCTGGATTAATGCACTTTGCAACCTGAATGCTAAATCAAACACTAGCTCCTAAATGAGAGCCGGGAGGCTAACTAAGCAGGGAGAGAGAGAGGATAATGAAAGGGATGGTGGAGGGGGGGGGGGGCTGATAGAGAAAGAAAAAGCTACAGAGAGGGTGAGAGAAAGAGAAGAGTCCATATTGAAAAGTTTCACTTTCTATCCAAATTTAAATATCATAATATTAAGATGAATTGGACCAGACGTTATATTTCATATTTCTTAGCTGAATGAAGATACAAGGGTTGGGCAATGTTGTCCAATTTGGCATCAGTGATGTACAATGAGAAAGATAGCCTTGTCTATTGAGAACATAAAATTCAGCCTTTTGGTTTTGACCTTCCTTTCCTCATTTTCAGCTTTCAGTCTCAGTGCAACGTTACTGTTGTGGCTAACATTGACGCTTTATTGTTGTAACACTTCAAATATTACCATTTCTTGGCCAATTTTTAACTTTTATAAATGAGAAAAAAAAGACTTACATTTGAGGGTCTCTTACATTGCACTGGCAGCCTTCTTTGTTAAACAATATTGTTTCAGCATCCGGCAGCGCATCCTGGAAAATCCTCGATCTGGAAGTGTGGGTCCAACCCTTTTGCTATAGGCCTTCCTGTTTGTTCAAAAGAGAAATGGGAGACACCTTTCCCTCATGTGAATCTGCAAAATGGAGGGTTAGGGGTAAGGGTTATTATTGGAAGGCAACCTTAATCTACGTAAATATAAAGTGCTTCTCAATTCTTTTAAGATTTGGGATACACAAGTTAGAATGAACAACTAATTAAACAGACTAGACAGTGCCGTTTTAATAACCCCGATATTCTGATGTATTCATGATTAGCTGTGTGCAATTACATCCCATCAAACAACTTAGCTAAACTAATTCCAAAAGGTAAAACGAACACACTACTTCAATTTTAATTTAACAAATGCATTATTAATAAAACAAAGTTTGAACAAAAAAATGAGAAGAAGTCAGGTAATGTTCTAATTAACCGTTGAATATGAGGTCAAACCAACCTTTCTTGTTTTACAAGGAGCTTTGCAACTCGCAGAAAGTGGGAAAATTAGAGAGGAAGGAAGAGAGAAGTCCTCGGAGAGTAATTAATGATTTCCGTGATCCTGCCTTGAAGGTGGAACTTTCTAAATTGCATCTCTAATCAGTATAAGCACTGTTTGTGTCAGCAATAACTGCCTTCAAATTAGCAGTTCTATCATCATTAGAGCTCTTTCCCATCACGACACGGAAAGAGATCAAGGCCTGAAACCATGTCCTTGGAGATGATCTTTTATCTGCCAGGCTTTGAGAAGATGGGAGAAAACTCAGCAAAGGTGCAGGAAAAGGGAAAGTGCACACCGCTTGGAAGTCAAACAGGTTGTGCAACAATATGAAATATATCCATCAGCAGCTCATCCCTGATGCAGATCTTCATTTTTTTTCTTCACAAATAGACTCACGATATATAATAACACAACAAGATTGTAGAAGATAAGTTAACAATACTTTTGGGAAGTTTCAGGCCTTGTGAATATAAAGTGAAGGAGTAAATACACAAGAAATCACAGCAAGTCTTGCAAACTGCCCTCAAAACCAATACAACATAACCTCATGATAGTTCCTTTAGCTTTTAAAGTGATGCTTTAAGGTTATGTTATAAACCAGAAACTTAAGAGTCTTAAAAACACTAGCTATACCAGCAAGAAAAAAAGGCTACAAGAGTGTGTACAATCTTAAAGGGGGGTGAAGTAAGGATCCTAAATGTTTTCGATATCTTACATACACAAGCTTAAGCAACAATAAAACAACACAACATTTCAAAGTGGAGCAGCACGGTGGCGCAGTGGGTAGCACAGCAAGAAGGTCACTGGTTTGAGCATCGGCTGGTTCAGTTGGCATTTCTGTGTGGAGTTTACATGTTATCCCCATGATCTTGTGGGTTTACTCCAGGTCCAAAGACATGTGGTACAAGTCAATTGTGTAAAAAATAATTGTGAATCAGTGTCTGTGTGCCTGTGTGGATTTTTCCAGCAATGAGTTGCGGCTGGAAGGGCATCCACGGCATAAAACAAATGCCAGAGGAGTTGGCTATTCATTCTACTGTGGCTTCCCCCGAAAGGGAAGAAAGCCGACAAGAAAATGGATGGAACGTTTCAAAGCTCGAAATGTTTTAGTATATAAATGAAATTAATTTACTTACAGCCAGAGATGAAGAGTTCAGCGACGTCAGGATACCATTTCAGCCCAACTTTGAAACTGAAAAACAAAACATGTTTACACGCCTGGTGCTGTTATATTCTTTTATTTAGATTGGTAGTTTTGACCTTCATGAACACTCTGAGGAGTGAATTATTTTTACATTTTTTTGTTTAAGATATATAAAATGTAAACTTTTTCAGACATCTGTGTTACGCTTATGTCCCGCCTCTCTTGACCCATATTTGGTTACCCGGGAAGTGATGCACTTCCACGAAGGCTATGGCTGGCTAGGTCCATTTTTAGCTTGTTTCATTGATCATACAAAATGTCGAGTCTGCTGTGTCCATGTAATATATATGTTTTAAACATGAGCTAGCAACACCTGCCGCATAACGTTGGTTAGCAGAGTAACTAACGTTAACGCTGGCTTGAGACGTGAAACGCTATAACACAAATTTAAGCCCCAATCTCAATCTCTGCACTCCCTCATAGAGCATCCTCAATAACAAGAGACTTAATATTGTTAAACTTCAAGGCTGGAGCATTAAGCTAATTTATGGTTGTATAAATGTTTCTTCTGTGTTGTTTTTTCTTTCTTTATTTATGTATTAGAAAGGATTGGATCGGGACTCTGTGTGAGCGGATGCTCAAAATCAAATGACTCAAACTTGAGAGAAAAAAAACCTGATCAGGACATCGCTAACGTATACTATTTTTTTTTACAGTTGAGATGCCCATCATCTTAAACATGGCATATTACGCCCCTTCATTAATAATAAACACTTCAGACCTCAAACTACCACTGAACTCTTAACAACCTTAATATATTGCATGTTAATGTGTGACTGGCAGGACATTTACCGTCTCTTGCAATAATACCAGTGTCATTTGAGATTTTCTAAAATAGTGACAATAAAGGGTCACTAAAAGAGCGACAAAAAAGAGAAAGCTTCTGTATCAGCTTTTGGGCCACGTCCTTGACACATGTACAGCTACATAAACAATAACAGAAAAACAAACAGGGAAACCAAATATGGGTACACAACAAAAAGGAACAACAGAAGATGTAAACCAAGCTATGAATATTTACTGAACTTTATTTACTAAAAACAAACTAGAGTAAGATCTCATTCTGTAAAAAGTACAAAATATGAGCCCTTTAAATGATGTTATTCTGTGTTTGAAATCAAACAACGCTTTGAGCATTTTACTCTCTATTTCAAGTATTAATAGTCTCTCCTGTAGTCTACCGTGTGAGGTTATTTTATAAAGAGGAGACCTCAAAGTGAGTAAAGTGCTCAAAGGGAGCCCTTTCTTTGCCCTTCTAGTGTCTGATGATCTGAGTTTCTGCAGACACAGCAAACCTTTTTCTATACTCTCTACTGCTCACCTCTGCCCTTGAGAACCTTAACTATTTTTTTCTAAAGTTACAATTACTTAAATCCACATAACACACAGGGAAAATAATGTGCCGGTTATGTGAAAAACAATGAAAACAAGATGGATTAAAAAAACCCTATTAAGAGAAAAGCGCTCCACTGAAACAGTGGAGAAAAGTAATTTAGGCTGGAGCAGTGTGACCTTGGTGCTTGAGTAAGTTGCCTTGCTCCGCACTAGAATTGAGAAATGAAGAAATGAGCTGTTGCTCTGGCTGCAGTCCTTCCACGATGCCAATTATCCAATAACCCCAAAGCAAGCTAAAAAAGCCTCCAGAAAGACCAGCCTGATAGAATACACTGTTGAATTCACTTCAAACCTGATGGAACAGATTGGCTCGGGAACCTTATATTGAATAATAATATAATTCACAGTACACAGTTTGACCCGCACACTATTAAAAAAAGAGCAGCTAGCATTATTGTGTTTTGTTATTATAAGGGCATATGTTGTACAGCACCCAATTAACCAAACACACATTCATGGATTGGTAGAGAAAATTGGTAGAGAGTAAACCAAAGCACAAAAACTTCTTGATAACAAAATAATCCCACAAGAAATCAGTCAGAAATCTCCCAAGACATTAAGGCAAGGGCTTACAGGTGCATACCTGCACAGGTGGCTCATAAACACCATGGAGAAAGGATCAATACAGATTACAAAGACTGTATGCAAGGCAGCTTTTTGTTTCCTTCTGTTATTTGAAGCAGCTAAAAATTGCATGAGAAATTCAGCTTCAATATCAGAATCCGTTAGCATCTATCAAACATTGACATTTGTTTTTGAATACACTTTGTATTTTGATAGAATTTAACAAATTAACAATAACTTGCAAATATACGCATTTCCTAGAAAATAAATCTTACTAATTTACACTACAACGTGCCAATTGACTTGTAAACGATTCAACCACTCCCAGTCAATATACAATATTAAAAAAAAAACAGCATTTCCATACAATTCAATGGCTGCGAAAGAGTAATATTCACATATGAACAACTTGCATCGCACGTGTGGAAATGCTAATACTGTTAGCATAAGTCTAGGGCGTAAGCATAAGCTTCTGAGCTAGCGGTCTTTTACCATGAGAAAATACCAATATATGAGTTTTTAAAATAATGTTACTCACCAATGAAGCCAAAAAGCATGTAAATCCTTTGAGAGTTGAACACGGCAGGTTTAAACTAAAAGTTTAGTTAGTTCAGACAATTAAAAAGAAAGAAAGAAAGAGAGGAGGAAAAAGTACAATTCAGACATCAGTTTTGCAGGGGGTTACTACAAATTAAATCACGGATGTTTTTCAGAAAGTTGACTAGTATGAAAGCCTTCTTGTCCACCAGGGTGCATAGTGAAGAAGTAGCTTAGGTCATTCAGGAAGTGTATGAAGGAAGGAGGTGTTTTCAAAAAGCAACATTTGGATTAGGATAAGAGTGTTCAGTAAGAAGGGTTGGATGTAGTCTTTTATCAGCACTCCAAATTTAATATGTTTAAAGGTAATGCATTCAATGTCAATATTACTCGATGAAAAACTATTATGCAAATATTCACATATATTAACGACTTGCATCGCAGTTTAGCTATGCTAATATTTTAGCGTACGTCGTTTTACATTTAAACCGTTAGCTTCTGAGCTAACAGTCTTTTACAGCGAGAAAAAACGATATAAGATTATTTTTTTATAATTGTACACAGCATTGAAGCGAAAAGCACGTAACTCTCCCAAGAGTGGAACACAGCAATATTCCGCTAAAACTTCAATTTGTCAAAGGAGATACTAAGAGTCTCCAACGGCTGAAAGAAGGAGGTGATTGGCTGCAGCAAAAAATACACACGATTGGTTCTGTACACAGGGTCGAAAAGCAGGAACTTTGTGATAAATCAGTGAAATATATACCTAATTCGCTTTAAGCCCATTCTCCAAAAATAATTAACGTTTTACAATGGAGCGAATGAGAACTTGCTCTTTTTGGAGTCAGCCTCAAGCGGCTGCTCTGAGAACTGCAGGTCAGCCACTTCCTATCAAGCTTCAAGCGGGAAAGGAGGAGGTTGCCCTCCTTTTGCATTTTGCTGCTCTATAAGTGGCTAATTAATATAGAAATGGGGCAGGCCCTCCTCCGATAGTAAGGACATTGTTCGATCGAATTTTACTAGTGTAAGATATGCATACTGCGCATATGTAGACACAAAGTTGTTGTTTTTTAGCACTTTTAATATTTTTCTAGAATATATTGTTTATTATTTTTCTAGAATTATTTGCGTCATACTGTATTTTATGGAGCATCAATGTTTTAAACACTTTCCAAGTTTTGATTTATTTACTAAACAGCAATTGCTTACATTACATTAACATTATTAAAGCCATTTCATAAAAAAAAAAACTTTTATTAACTTTTAATTTAAGATTTTACTTATCAGAGAATTTAAAACATGTATGTACAATTTAAGTAAATCCCAATGTTGTGATTAATGAACATTTTTATGTTAAATACTATTGCACTCATTTTAAAGGAATGATAGGAAAATCTGGGGTAGAAAATACAGTAAAACAACGATGTGTTCCCATTATTGATTGCATTCGCCGTTTACTTTTTTAGTTAGATGTTATATGTACATGCACTTTCTTACTCATTTCATGCTCATTCTGCAGGTTCCAATAAGCTGAAGAGTTTCACAACAAATGAAAGATAATTTTTAAAAATCCACAAAAGGCTTTTATAGTGTTTATACTCATTGTATAAAGGAGTATGTCATATCCTGTATTTCAAAGCTACACAATTCACCTCAGAATTAGAACATGCTAAGACCTTGAGGCAACATGTGCTTGCTGTGATTTCTGTTCTTTCTGAAGAAAGGGGCTCTAGGGGACAGAGAAGGTCTCGGGATTACTTTACCAGCTTTTTCCAAAACCCTTGCCATTGTAACAGAGAGACAGAAAACAGAAAGATGAATCTATCTTCAGAATGTAAGGGGATTTGGGGGTCTTAGATAGTGAGCACAATAAAGAATACAGCCACAGGAAGTGCTGAGGGAATTCATGTAGCGCTTAAATGGAAAGATTCCAAGAGGCTAGAACACGGGGTGAAGAGATCAGGAGGGAAGTACATGAAAACAATCCTCTTCTTTTATTTTGTCTTGCACAATATGAGATTATAGATAGGAATACTGAGTAGAAAATGATGCACAAACAACATATTAGAATAGTTTCCTATTAATTACCAAACTAAGTGAAACTAAGAAAAAAAAACTCTGTCAACCATATATGGGGTTAATTTTCTTTATTCTAGAAACTCACTTTAACCTCCAAAGTATGACCTCTTTACTGCTCTGCAGAGCAAAAGAAAAACATATTTACTTAATTCCTGATTTCAAATTTTGGTGCTATATAAATCCAAACGAAAGTGCCAAACAACCACAATGAAAGTTATATTAACACTATCAAAGTTTGAGGTCATGCCCACACATACCTGTTATTTGTATGCACAGTTTTTCTTACCCTATTTACAAAAAAAATCAAGCACTGATAGAAAAACAATGCTAAAAATGCAAAAATGTCTGAAGTTAATGTTATATGATACACCACCTTTAAGCCTCGTGTTTGTGAGACTGTTTTGAAGCAGTCACCAAAAATCTCTATAAATAAACTATTTTTAAGACTGTCAGGTGTTGAGTGTATTTTGACAAGCAAAAGAACACAACGAACTGAATTCAAAGACAAATAAAATAAACATAAACTAAGAATAATCATTATAAACAAAGTGTAAAAACACAACCTAGGGTCTGAGAAAAACAGCAAGCTATTTTGAAGAGATGGTTTTGTACTGAAAATAACAAACTTGATTTGAGAGAGAAACAAAATTATTTTACCGAAACACAAAACTGTGCAAGCAAACAGGGGAACGCTAAACTTGATTACTAATCAATGAAACGCTTTTCACACAGAAGACAGCGTGCGGAGTTATTACAACCTCTCAAATTAATAAGTTGAAATGTTGAGGTACTCTGCCTGAAGGATATTTATATTGCCTCAAAGTTGATGAAATTAATATAGTTTTTAATATTGTTGGTGTGTGTGTGTGCGTGTGTGTGTGGGCCAAGAAGCAGCAGGTTGTCATCATGCACGGAACACGTCTCCTGTGCAAAATGAAATCCGCAGCATACCCACAAGGCATCTCGACTGAGCAAATACAATAATTTAATTTAGCTTTCAATTACACAGGCTCCCCGACTTTCTCTTACCATTTAATTAAACTGTTGTAAACCAAGGCGGCAAACAACCTTGACTTTATCAAATTAGATCCATTACATGCAGAAATATGATGACAAAAGTGTGCAAATAAACATACTGAACGAATCATGCTAAAAAAAATCCATTAAATTATTTTCACAGCAGAAAACATTGTAGCTCATCATCTTTCAGTTAGATCTTCATTTAAAAATGCTCACATGCTTTTTTAAGATTGAAATGAAATCTCCCTCTCCTGCCAGCTACCAAAATATTATCAAAATGCAAAATTAATCTTGTAATAGCAACAAGAAAAGACACATTTTGGATTGCAGAAGGTGGTCAGAAAAACCATTCGCCAGCTGGGACAGTAAAGTTTCTGCTTTGGGATTTATACCTTTCTGAAACACAACCACAAAAAACATATCATTTATTATTAATAACTTACATGTTGTAAAAAAATCCCACAGCATTTCATTAGATGATAGACGGCAGGTCCGAAAGCGCCTGGGGATGTCAAACTTAACGAACAGATTAGAAAAACCATTAGGTGGCACTGAGATCACAAAGTGTTTTGGAGGTTTTCGTTAAATTCTTAAAAGTCATTTGTGCATAAATTTAAAAACTGCTAAGAGAATCAAATTTCTTTTGTTAACTTTTGGTCAGCAGTCTCTAAAGTTGATTTGATCCAAGTTTTGTGGAAATCAAACTTTTGTCAAGGAGAAGTTTCAAATGTAGGTTACTTGGACATTCTATCAAGATGTGTTTAATAGATAAAATACATTTGCAATGTCTACATAAAGGCATTGCCTCTCTTTTAAAAGAAAACTATGAGTTAGTCTTGAGTGGCCAATTCGACATCTGGTTATAATATTCCATCTCTTCTGGTTCTTAAAATTGTTTGATTTCCTTCTAGCTCTGGATAGCTCTTCATATAACAATATGAACTGATAATGAACACACAGGAATAGTTTTCATTACTGCACACACATTGGGTAATAGAGTAGTCTACAACCACGCACTGATAAAAAAAACATTGACATAAATATACATGAGTTTACAGCAATTAAAACCATATTAGAATTGCTCTGGAAAAGGACATTGACGCCAGCAGATGCACAGCTACAGAATGGAGATGTAATTTCTTTCCCATGCTGAGGAATGCTATAGTTTCTGACTTTATTGCTTCACTAATTAAACCGTCTTTCTCTTTTTTTTCGCTCAAATTAAACAGCTAATCCTGCTCTGGAGAGAATCTGTTTCCTCACAGAGCTTGTTGAAGGCCATCTTGAAGTTACTCACTGCTATTACAGAACCTGCTGCAGCTTTCTGCTGGCTGGAAAATAATTAGAAACGCTTCAACAAAACCAATCTCCATCTTGATGTTATCTTATAATTTATGGGCGGCCAAGAAAAGGAGGAAAAAAGTCCTCGTTTTCTCCGCGCTCCCCAAAGGAAAGCAGAGGTAGAAGAGCAAGGGAGCTTCTTTCTTGGCTTTCACCCACTCGTTCGAGCTCTTCGTGCTCTTTATCGTGCAGGATGGCAGATGATTAGCATGCTAAACATCTCATCAAGGGCTGCTAAAGTCGGGCCGGTATCTGGCTCGTAAAGCTCGTAAAATAAAAGAGCTGCTGATATTCAAACCCTCGTCTCGCTCGCCTACGTCTCAGACAGTAGGCCTTCCTTTCTTTTTCAGGCTAATCAAGGAAAATAAAATAATCCCTCGGGGTGGTTGGAGCGGATGAAGCTAAGAGAGACTTTATTTGCCAGGTACCCACATGGTTTGGAACTAGAATGTTAAAATTTGAAGAATTAGACTCCCGAGGATCTGAGTGACCTTTTAACATGTTACACCCCAAATTATTCTGCATTCTCAAGAGAGTCTTTTAAGCTTTTGTCTTTTCAACACTTTTCTCTTATCGGGTTTGTTTTAAAATAATTTTTTACCTCTGCTCGAGTTAATAAATTGTGTTTATTAACATTTAAACATTTTTGGATCTGTTCAACCGTACGCATCCAGCATAGTTTAGCATAGATCATTGATTCAGATTGGACTAGTACACAGTAAAATCATTTGAGCAAAATTAACTCTATTCAAAGTAAGACCACATACACTGTGAATAGTGTACCAATGACACACTTAATAAGTTAAAATATCTATGAAGTTGTCATCTCAAACACCAAAACTAAATGTGATAAATATTTCACAAGTTCGCTTTTGCTCATAATTGCCAAGTACCACAAGCGTGGTTGGCGAGAAATGGAGCTGTCCGAGTATTAGTCATGGATCCTTTAGGCAATGTAGGCCTGGAGAATACCCCCCTAGATTTCCAACTATTAGCGCAGTTTAAATGAGGAATAGACCATCTTACGCAAAGTAATAAGCGGCGAAAAATACATGGTGAGTGGCGAAGGGGTGGAAGGAGGGATAGCTTGCATGATGTAGATATAAGCTCTTTGGTCGTGTCTTATGTACTGTAGATTATATGGGTAGATGGGACCATATGATTAGATGATGACTAGTCAATTATCAGCCAAGCTACTCCCGAACCTGTGTTAATCAGATGGTTAACCTTATTTGTCTTCCGCTATTCAAAAATCCCCACAACTGTTTTTTCCCTCCTCCACAATGAAAAAACTATTTGACTTGATACATTTTTAGGATTCAAGTTGAGAGGCTCAGTGTTAATTAAACTCTATTTTTACTTCTATTTAACTAGATTTTACCATGTAGCATTGTAATCTCAGAACCATGTAGCATTGAGTAAGAGTACAACGTAGCACTTGAGTAAGAGTAAAACGTATCTAATGAAAAATGTACTTGAGTAGATAGTTATTGGTTACTTATGATCTTGGTGTATTTTCCAATCTTAAATAACTACAACACTTGATCATGAACCAGCAGAGTACATTGCATTATTGAGCAAATGAACGACTTCGTGGTGAGCATTTCCCAAAAGCATTGTTTCTTTGACAGAGCTCCAGAGTTCGAACCATATCATCCCTTTACAGGGATTAAAAAGAAATATATATAATTTCAAATTTTGTCTGTTGTATTTGTTGTGTTTTTCATGCTATATTTCATTAACCCTCCGGTCGTGTTCGCATTCAGCCCCCTACTTTAGTGTTCCCGGTCAAAATTGACCGGTCTGTTTTAACTGCTCTTAAATTAGCACACAAAAAAAATTTCACCTCCAATTTTTTTATTAAACATTCTTTAGTTGAGAACAACATTTAAAAGTAGTGTCTAACAACAATTTGTAGATGTAAACATTAAATAACATCAGTGAAAATACAATTGGGCACTGAAAATGAACTACAAAATGAACATATAATACAAAAAATAAATGGAAAACCAAACACCAAACTCAACAGGGTGTGTGTGTGTGTGTGTGTGTGTGTGCGTGGTGTGTGTGTGTGTGTTTTGTGTGTATTCATTCCCTCAATGGACTCTGGTAAAAAGAGTTGGAAGCTGGACTTGATGTCATCCACACGAGATGCTGCATAACGCGTTGGTCCTGGTGTCATCTTTATGATGTTTTCCACTCTCGCTCTACCTCCTCGGTCCTGGGGGGATGATGACCAGAGCAAGTGTCCACTTTTGGACTGAAATGTTTCCTCAGGTGCCTGTTCTTCAGGTGCCTCTCCCTCTCCATCTGTTGACTGGTCAGTCTCCTCAGAGTCTGGTTCAAAATCTGTGATGTCTTCCAATTCCGAGACATCCTCCTCTATCTCTGGTTCAATTTCAGTGCCCTCTTCATCATGCCCAAGAACCTGGACCAGAACCTCTTCCACAGAAAAACGCTTCAGTCGTCTACTCATTGTGCTCAGAGTAAAAGGAATGCAAGGCAAACATCGAGCTATATATAGTATGGGGTTGTGTAAAAATGATACATTGATTAGTCTGGAAGGTGTGGTTCACGTGTGATAGGTACAGAAGCGTGGGAAAGAAATGGGTTCACATAATAGACACCTGTCTAGTCTGTGTAAACATATGATACATTGTATCATTAGGAAGTTGGTTCACCTGAGAGGATCAGCACATAAGCAGAAAGACATGTGTACCCACAAAAGACATTGTGTGTGTGTGAGTGTGTGCGTGTGTGGTGTGTGTGTGTGGTGAGTGTGGTGTGGTGTGAGAGAGTGTGTGAGTGAGCTGGGGCAGTGTGTATGGGGATGTTTTCTGTATGTTGAATGAATTTACTCTGGATACCCATTCATTTCCTATGACGGTCACTTTTGACCGGGAACACCACAGGTGTAACAATGTTGATTAAAACACTCAAAATTGAATGAAATAGGTGATCATCACTTTTATATGTTCAAGTACACAGTGTAAAGGATATCATAAGGTCTTGAGGTAATCAGATGTAAAACATAATATTTATGAGTATTATAAGTTGTAAAACGGTCAGATTTGACCCGAACACGACAGGAGGGTTAAACTGTTTTATGAAATCAAAATGTACTATAAGAGATTACTATAAAGAAACAGCACACATGTTTTCGTCTCCATGCTGTGGATTTTAACGGACTTCTCAAACACACATCAAACCATTGATAATCTCTTACAAGTCAAATTCTAGTTCAACATCTTATTTTCTCGTTATTTCTTTTTATTTAATGATATAGAATATCATACTACACTAGAGGTCGCATTTACAAAACAAACAGGAACTAGTGTTACACAAGCAGGATTTGTAAATGCATGTGTGTCTCATGTCACATGACCACGAGGACGACGTGACATAGTTTATACCTAGTTAGGTTAGAAGTAGAAAAAGTTGTACAATTTTAGTAAAGTTTGACCAAATCTCTCATTTGATTTTTGAGTTATTTTTATATACACCCTTACTTAAGTAGCATTCACTTTTTTAGAAAAAGATGAAAATGATGAAAATTTTACTTTGTTGAAAAAAAAAGTGCAAAATGAAAGCAATGATATTAATGTTTTCTTGTTTGCAAAACGTTGAAGTTGGAAATTGCTTAACAACTGAAAAAGATTTAGATGAAGTCATTAAATGTTAATAGCCTCTGTTCTGATATTGTATGTATTGTATGAATTAAGCGACCGCAGTTTGTATCCCAGTGCTTTATTGAGCTTCCTGTCTCAATTCTAACACACCATTTTATTCAATAAAGGTGTATAAAACGCACACACACGCACACCCACGCACACACACACACGCGCACGCACACACACGCACACACACCAACGCGCGCACACACACGCACACACACACACCTTAAAAAGGGGAAAAAGCGGATATTAGCCATCCTGACACCCAATGAGGTGAACCTTTGGCATCTTTTCCTTTATTTTCCTTTCTTTTTTCAGAGTTCTTGTTATATACTCCACTATATCAACTTTATTTCTGTATACTTTTTAATCGCTGAAATATTCTACTGTCTCTGGAATAATCAAATTAAATATTTGTTAAAAAGTCATTAACATTGAATAAAGAAAGTAATTAATTTTTTTATGTTTTAAAACCTTATTTAACGATTTACAGAAACAAGTAATGTAGTACAGTATTAATTCACTAGAGGTTGCATTTACAAAACAAACAGGCACCAGTGTTACACGAGCAGGATTTGTAAACACAGGGTTACACAACAGATGTCTCAGGTCACATGACCTCTAGGATAACGTGACACGAGGTTCATTACTAATCATTACAGGCTTATAACAGTTTCAACTTAATTGTGACGAAAAAAACATTAAAAAAGTTATTATAGTTACTCACATTTTCACATTTTATTTCTAGCTTTTGTCTAAATTCTTGTTCATAAACGGCATTCACTCCGTTTCTGTATTCTATTTCATTGCCGAAAAAATCTACTGTCAGAGGAATAATTAAATAAATACATTTTAAATGCATTGATATTGAATAAAGAAAGAGTGGGTTATAAATCTACATCCCAACCAGAAACCTCAGTATTTCTTCTGCTAGATAACTCCATGTGCTAAGTATCTGTGGGATACTTCACACATTAGGCCGGAGAAACGGAAACACGAGGCTCGGGTTCACGCCGCGCTATCACGGTTCATCAGAGCAGGTGTCGTTTCACTGAGAAATGCAGATGAATCACTTCAGATGATGCTGCAAGTGACACGACCCATGATGCTGTACCACATCCAAGCAAAAGCAGCTAAAAGGGACTTACAGCACAGTGAAACTCACAAAATCTTTGTGTCGGTGTAGAAACAAAGATAGAAATAAACGAGGAAAATTAAATGTCCTGATGCCCTCGATGAGAACGTCCTCCAGCAAAACAATGCTTTGAGATTAGTAGCTAGCTGGGTGAGCTCTGTGGAAACTGAATTTTTAATACTGGCACAGTTTTTTTTTTTCATATTCTGAGTTTTTAGCTGATGAAACTAGCATTTTATGTCATTTCAATAAACACTGAACATGCTCTCTTGATTTAATGTGGCCTTCCGGGGATCTTTAAGCTGCATAAGCTGAATATTTTTTAAATAAATAAAATTAAATATGTAACCTTGTGAGAGATGAGAGTAAGAGATAGAGAGAGAGAAGAAAGAGAGAAAGTGAGAGGGGAAAGAGGAGAGAAGAGAGAGATATGAGACAGGAGAGATAGAGAGCGACACTAGAGAGAAAGAGAGAGGGGGAGGAGAAAAGAGAGAGATTGAGGAGAGAGAGAGAGAAAGAAAGTGAAGGAAGAGAGAGAGAGAGAACCGAGAGACAAAGAGAGTGGGGGAGAAGAGAAGAAAATGAGAGAGGAGAGATAGAGAGAGAAATGTAAGAGAAAGAGAGAAGGGGGACAGTAGAAGAGAGAAAAGCAAGTTTATTTTAAGCTAAAGTAGTAGTTTATTTTGCATAAGAAACATAATAGTTTAAAAAATGTTTGTCTTTATTTCCTTTGACTTAATTCAAAGTAAAAAGTTTAGTCTAAACACATAAATGGAAAACTTTCCATAACACTTCTATTAGCAGCAGCTGAGAGAGTCACCTCGAATCAGAGCTGAAACGGATTGCTGTGTGGGGTGATGTGGTATATTTTACTGCTCTCTGCATCGGGTAGTTAAACAGGTCACTAAACCTCAGCACAGCGAGGGCAGCTTGTGTTCAGGCCGTAATCTTCTTTACGCCTGCCATTGACCTTGCTACTTTCAGCTAGTCAAAGCAATAACACTCCAACAAGATGCAACTCGACAAACGTTCCTCCATAAAAACCCTAAAGAACAACACTAAACATTTAACTGGAAAATATAAAGCAACAAAAACTAATGGCACTTTCCCTTTGAATGGCACAGCGTGACTCATGATGGGATTTTATTTTTTCAAAGTGATCATTCTGCAGTGCTGAAGCAAAGCAAGGAAAGTCGAGAGAGAAACAAGCAAAAACATTACTTGAAATCGATCACAATTTGCTAAATTACTACTGCTTGTATTAATCACCTTATGATACGTTATGGAAATCGCAGCATGTCTAACTCACTGCAAATTCTGTGTTTAATATCACAGAAAACAGAGAGTCACAAAAACTATGATTGTAAAGACGGAAGCCTTTCTCTCAGATAAGGGGCTAATTGTACATTTTCAAGGTAGCAGTAGCTCCGAAGTGTGATAAGACTTTCTGTGCTCGCGAAAGACAAAGAGAGAGAAAAAAAGGAAATAAAGCTAGATGTGTGATGTGAGAAAGCAAACTCGTCAAAAGATGCCTCACATTAGGAGTGGGATTTCAGTGATAATACAAGAGAAGCCATGAGAGAGAGAGAGAGAGAGAGAGAGAGAGGAGAGAGAGAGAGAGAGAGAGAGAGAGAGAGAGAGAGAAGAGAGAGAAGAGAGGAAGAAGAGAGAGGAGAGGGAGAGAGAAGAGAGGGAGAGAGAGAAAGAAGAGAGAGAGAGCGAGAGAGAGAGAGACAGAGAGGGAGAGAGAGAGGGAAGAGATGAGAGGGAGGAAACAGAGAGAGGAGAGTTGAGAGGGGAGAGAGAAAGGGAGAGATGAGACACAGAGCGAGTGGGAGGGAGAGAGATAGAAAGGAGAAAAGGGGAGAGATCCAAGAGAGCAGAGAGGATGGGAAAGGAGAGATATGAGATAGAGAAATGAGAGAGAAGAGGGAGATATGTGAGAGAGGTGAGAGGGAGAGGTGAGAGAGAAATAAAGAAGGAGAGAGAAGAAAGAAGAGAGAGAAGAAAGAAGAGAGAAGAGAGATGGAGAGGGTGAGAAAAAAGAGAGAGGAGGTTGATGAGAGAGAGAAATATTAGAGTGGGGAGATAGAAAGAGAGAGGCGGGAGAGATTCCAAGATAATGTAGAAAAGAGAGAGAACAAAACAAACTACAATGCTATACGGGCCTAAAAAAACGAGACTACAGCGCAGCAGAGTATCTGAGCAGAGTAAAGAAGAACCACAGCAGAAAGAGGCAGGCACAGGCAATGCTGACTCCCGAGAGAGAGCTGGACCTGCCAGCACTGCACCCTGGGAGAGGTGGAGAACTTCCTCACACGCTGCTCCCTCTACCAGGAAATCAGGTTGGAGTTCTTCCCCAGAATCACTGCTCTACAACCGCTATTCACAGAGACACAGCTCTGGTGCTTACTGGGAGAAAAACTCAAGTGCCTCAATCTCGCTGTGGAGTATATCACTGCCTGCCATATATAAAGAGAGAGAGAGAGAGAGAGAGAGAGAGAGAGAGGCGAGAGAGGATCAGACATCCCTCAATATCTCCATCCATCTTCATGTCGGCTTTATTCCCTTTCGGGGTCGCCACAGCGGAATGAACCGCCAACTCACTGGCATATGTTTTACGCAGCGGATGCCCTTCCCTGCCGCAACCCATTGCTGGGAAACATTCACACACACATTCACACTATGGGCAATTGTTCTTATTCAATTCACTTATTCCGCATGTCTTTGGACTTGTGGGGAAACCGGAGCACCCGGAGAAAACCCACGCGATCACGGGGTGAACATGCAAACTCCACACAGAAATGCCACCTGCCCCAGCCGAGCCTAGAACCAGCGACCTTCTTGCTGTGAGACAACCGTGCTACCCACTGCGCCACCGTGACGCTGTTCCCTCAATATCTCATCTCATTAAATATAGGCTACTGTTTTGATTATTTACATTATTAGAATGTATTATAGCATACACTATTAGTGTTACTCCAAAATTATGATGTATTATATGTAGTAACACTACTGTATTAGTAAAATATTATTGTTATCATATTTTAAGATATTAATAATACTAATAATATTATACTATTGTTATTATTGTTGTTATTATTAGTATTATTAGTATAAGTATGTTTTATTTTATTTCATCTAATGTTTGTTGGTTGTTTTGTTGCCTAAATGAATGTTCATATATATATATATATTAATATATATAATACAGCATCCTCACCACTCCTTCCCTCCGTCCTGTTCCTCCTGCTCATGTAGATGGCGAGCTTAGTTTCACCTAGGAGGAAGTTTAGCAGCTGCCATTTCCCTGATTTTGCCTTCCGTTACCCTGCACCCAGATTAAAACTGTTCCCTGAGAACTTCTCATTAAAACAATTAAAAATCATTTTAAAAAATTGTGTGCTATCTGCACTCCAATAAGCAATGAAAAACAATCTCGAGTCTGTGAGTGGCCAGAAAGGGCATTTGTTTGGGGCCTGGGGGTCCAGCACATGGATGAACGAATTCACTGTGACGGCTCCATGTAGAATCATCCACTGCAGATCCGGGGAATCAATGAAGATCACGACTGTGCTGTTCATTCAGGCAGCTGATCTGATACTCCCGTATCCGGGAAACACCCGAGCACGGGAAACCTGCGGAGATCTTTACTCTGTGTCAGCCTGTCAGGTGAGTGTAGTGTGCGGCCATCACTCCAACAAACACCCGGTGCACGAGGCGCTGATGCCCGTCCCTGTCAAACAACTATACCCCTATACACCCCCACACCCGTAAAACTACCTACTCTACACCCCAAACAACTGAAATACTGATATATCCACTGTTAGAAAGAAATGAATAGAGAAAAGTTAGTAACTTTCAATCACTCAAGAGCTTTGTTACTCGTGCTTCAGTCGCTCCTCACACCACTTCACGCATGCGCAGAGAGAGAGACAGAAATGAAAGAGATATGAGAGAGAGAGAGAGAGGAGAGACCAGTGAGAAGTAGAGGTAAGAGATAAAAAGAGAATAGAGGTGCGAGAGAGAAGAGGAGTAAAGAGGGAAAGAGAGGAGAAAGAGGAGAGATGAGACAGAGAGAGGAGAGACAGGCGAGGAGAGGTAAGAGATAAAAAAAGAAAACAGAGGAGAAAGGAGGAAAGTGGGAAAGAGAGCAGAAAGCTTAGAGAGAGAGAGAGAGATATTATTCCTCAAACACATACAGTGCAGCCCCTGCAACACAATTACACTCTTCCATACATGTCAACTGTTTTTCTCTTCTAATCCTTTCAAGGCCATAAATAAAGTACTATTTCTTCTGTTCAAGACAATGAGAGGAGATGGAAGATGTCTCTCCTCTCGTTCTCACCCTCACCCACTTCTGAATACACACGTTTATCCAGAGGTCTGCCTGTAGCCGCTCATGAGCCTCGACCTGGGAGCTGCTTCAGCACTTTCTTCAGAGCTGCTCCTAAACTGCTTCATCTTCAAAAAGAAACAAAAAGGAAGGAGAAGTGGGCCTGGAAAACCCTCTTCAGGAAGGGAAGCAGATAACTGAGCAAAAAGAAGCAAAACACTTTTCATGGCTGAATTTGTAGATTAGGAATTAGAAATGGACAGATATTTCAGCCTTTTGTTGAACATGTATATGCATTTGTGACTCAGAGAGAGCCAATCGAAGCACACCATGTCACACGCTCCCTGCTAATGTTTAACTGTTTTTAAAAGATTGCTGTCATTTTGGGGTATAAAAGGTGAGATCAATATAAATGGTGTTATGCCCCAAATGTGGTTTTAAATTATAATGTGGACTAAAAGAGGAGTGTTGCACTTTTTCTTAGATATTTTTTACTTTTTCTGTTCATTTGACTATTTATTTAGTGCTTAATGTTTAGATTTTATATATATATATATATATATATATATATATATATATATATATATATTATATTTTTTTTTTTTTTTTATTTTTTTATTTTTTTTTATTTATTTATTTTTTTTTTTTCTAGCTCCTCAAAATATATATATATAAATATATACATATATTACAACATGTGTTTTGTTTTGTCTATTGTAAGCAGTGATGAATTATAGAACTATATTTATTGGGTGAAACATGTTAAATAACCGGCTTCCTCTCAACTTTCGAAACTCGTTCCAATTCACTTTTTTTAGGTTTAGGTGCAACTGTTCTAACTCCTCCAAAATTTTATTTATCTGTATTATATTTTGTGACAGTTTAAATTTAAGGTTTTTATTTAATGAGTGCATAATTTATGTAATATAAAAATGTTCATCTTTACAATGTGTTTTATTCTAGCCTCTTTTTTGAGCAGTGTATGGTGTACATGAATAAAATTTGTCGCATGGAGTACATTTTTCATCCAATAAATGTAGATATATAAATAGTTACATGAAATAAATCTATTTAACAAAAACTAGCATTTGCCACAAAACTCAGCTAGTATATTCCTAAGGAATGTACAATGTTAAGATAGAGATAGAAAGACATTTCGGCCCTTTATTCAAAATACATGCACATTTGTGACACGGAAAGTGCAATAAATCACAATGAAGGACTTCCACATCATATTAGCATCCGATCACAGCAAAGGAAAGGTTGAACTCAGTTCACAAAAGCTTTGGGGTAAAGCTGCTGTTTTCTTGTGCAACCGAAGCACACCGACTTACACTCTCGCTGCTATTTTTAACCGTTTTTAAAAGATCAGCATTATTTTGGGGCGTAAAAGGTGAGATCGATACAAACCACAGTTGTGGTTATGCCACAGTTGTGGTTTTAAATGATAATGTGTAAAAGTATTTAATAAAAGTTCATTTGAGTATTTATTTAGTGCTTAATGTATATAATTTAACAATATTATCAGCTTTACAAAATTTTTTCTTAATTTATTTAGTCTATTTTGAGCCGTGGTTGAAAAATGTAAAATAACTGACTTCCTGTCAACATTAGAAACTCCTCCCAATGCACTTTTTTTGTAGGTTTTGGTATCCTTATAGGCGCGAATAATTTTATTTATGCATGATAACAAAACCTACAAAAAGTAAATTGGGTAAAATTGTGTGCTTTAATAGACTGGTCTTGCATTCTATTTCTTGCAAAATTCCCTAAAAATGTACTTATTTGCCATTTAAGTGCACTTTTTCATACAGATTTCAATTTATTGTTATATGATCACATTACACCGATTCTGTGCTCTCTTCATTGGCTTCCTGTAAAATATCACATTGACTATAAGATACTGCTCCTTGCCTTTAAGGCGCTGAATGGCTTGGCTCCAGCCTACCCGAGCAGTCTCCGATCACGATATATTCCAGCTCACTTTCTTCCACCACAAGAAGCAGGACTATTGATTATTCCGAAGATTAGTAAATCCACACGAGGAGCAAGAGCATTCTCATATAGAGCCCCAAAGCTCTGGAAAAAATGCTGTTTCGTGATGTTCAGTAGCGTAGAAAGGGATGACGTCATTACTGACTATCCCAGGGGGCTCCCAGGGGCCTCACAGAGGGAACTCCTATTTACTCTACCTGTTCCACACTAGGACTTTGTGAAGCTGCTTTGAAAGCAACTGATAAAAAAGCGCTAAAATAAAAACATAGTGATTGATTGATTGATAACGAAAGTTTTTTTTCATGTGTGTTTGGCAACTGTTGCTGAAGACCTCCAAAATCACATTAGAACCTTTCAAAATTACAATAGGAGTACTTTAATCACCACCGGCGACATTTAAGTTGGTAATACATGTTCCTATGGAGTGAATTTAATGCAGTAAATGTCACACATGTAAATCGGGTTTTGTGAATTGTAAAATTATTTTGTACTTATATCTTAGTGTTTGAACAAAAAATCAGATTTCACACGAGTCAAGAATTTCTCACAAATTCGCTGTTACAAAAAAAATGTAATTTGTCAATCTCATTCTGCAGATGCAAACACTTCTACATGATTGAATATTTTCTTGCTTCTTGTTGATATTCTCCCGCGAACAAGAACTGCGTGGGTATGCAAAGAATGTGACTGACAGAAAACGATGGCCAATCAGCGAACAGCACAGGTTAACCTTAACGATAGGGTAGCCCGGGGGCTCCATAAAGTAAGAAATCCTATTCAAGAAGTCAAACCAAATTTACAAGTACAATTCTTAAGCTGAAAGCTATAAATCTACAAATCATATTGTGCAAAAAATATTCACTTCTGTGTTTTCTACATGGAATTCACTCCAAAAAAAAGTCAAATCTGTTTAAATCAAATCCACCAAGCTCTTAAATTTAGCACGCTGTGTTTTAGTTTTACAGCCTGAAGCATTTTTAATCTAGATATTTCATCTTGTTCTGCGTTTACAGTAGTTAAGGATGGAATATTTTTCTGTGATGTTTTCTAAATGACTTCTCGTCCCAGTACAGCGCATGGTTTGTTTACAAGGACATCACTGCACTTCTGAACTCGCTGAGCCGTGACGTGCTGCTTTAATTCTAGAAGATTCTGAATTCACATTTCACTGGCTGCAGAGTTTTTAATTAGGGAGGGGCCAAAGGCAACTCATTAGCATATCATTTGCATCATCACATCTTATGCCATTCCGCATGTGAAAAATAATTGAGTGCGGAAGCCTTTAAAGCGATCGTCTGGAAGCGCTATTGAGAGATTTGGGAATATCTGCCCACATCCTCATCAAAAGCTGCTCTGCTGCTAAAAATACTCAAGAACCTCTAGAGCTTCTTGAGATATGTTGGGTAAATCTCTCTGGAAGAGAACGGGAAATAATACAAGATTTGTTCCAAAAGGACAAAAGTGTGCATGGAAAAACAGTCAAGGTGCCCCTGCGCTACACCTAAACGCTTTTGTATGTTGACACACTTTCTCCAGCTGTCCAATACTCCTTTTTTCAATGTTAAAAGGCTTGATGTGTTCTGCAGGGTTGGAGACTGCTGCTATCAGTCCCTCCTGCCCTTTACTCAGATCGTTATCGCTGAGGCTCAGCTGAGAAATGTGATCATGACAGTTAATGATTATGATCTTTTGGTTTCATCCAGAGAGGATCCATGTAAACATTAATGCTAATTAATGCTATTACGTTCAGCGTAGAGCCCTGGATGATATTTTTTTCTTTTTGGTGAAAACCAAAATATTTTGGAGGTGTTTTTTCATATTAAAAATAACATACACCTCATATTAGTCAGGTATGTGAACAGAATGTGGCAGGCATGAGCAGAAGAGGACTAGAATTAGCGGAACTAGCGGAACACAAATGCATACCAGCCATTTTATTATTTATTTAAATCTAATAACTAAACTTTGGAGCAAATAACTTACAATCACTACATGCGAGAAGAGTAAAAGACAAGGTGACAATGAGTGACAATTAATGAAGCAGATCACCTGAAATGTAAATAATGAGGGAAAACGGGTGAATCCACTAAACACAAACGAGCAGTCTGAAACAGGACAGATGATGATAGCTGCGTGCTCTAAACAAACGCAGACTAAGTGTAGACAAAAGTGTTAAGACAAATGAAAATACTAATAAGGTAAACAGTGGAACAGAAGTAACACTATATTACTTCATCTGGGTTTTCTCCTTGATTTAATTCTATTTTAGGCAAAACTTGTTTGTCTATTCGTATTAATCAGACAAAATAAAAAAGTGACCAACAGATGTCATGTGATGATGTGAAGCAATTGCAACATGAGAAAAAAATTAGTGGATTTGTGCAGCCCTCAGAAACAACATGCTAGCTAGTGCAAAGTTGCCAACTTGGTGACTTTGTCACCAGATTTAGCGACTTTTCATACCCTTAGAGACTTAAAAAAATCTAGCAACCAGTGATAAATCTAGTGATTTCTCCTGCCATTTTTGTTGACTTTTAGCAACTTCTGATGTCATTGTTTAATCTTAATGAGCCAGGCATTATACACAGATATGCTGGACATAAGCTTATCATAGTCTAAAACCAAAGTTTAGAACATAAGTATTTTTCAAGCAGTCACACACTGACTTAAACAAGCTTGTTTGATATTTTCACTTTAAAATGTATGTGAAACGTCATGTGAAATATGTAAAAAAAAATTGGTCCAGGAGAAACCCTGAAATGTTCTAATTTTGTCCACACATACCCATGAATCATCAAGAGCTCTGCGCTTGATGATCCAGTATGAGTGTGAAGCGTTAATTTGAGGTTAAACTTCAAAGTTAAGTCTATCAAAGTTAGTTACTCTTGCTCAGATTCAGATGTATACTGGCAAATACATGATAGTCAAGCCATATCTGACAGAGGTTTGGAGCATTAAGTGTACAATGGAAAGATGCTCCAAGCATGACACCAGGGTTAACAGGTCTAATTACAGTAGTAGCAACCAAGCTAATGAAAGGGCCCAGATAGCAAAACTATTTGGTCCAGATCTGGCCCAGATCCTACCCAGCTAACAGTGAACGTTCTCATAACTTCTTTAAAGGTTGTCAAATGTTAGCTCATAAAGTTTCCAAAAGAGAATTCTAGTAACATTCTAATAACGGTAAATAAAAAATGTGTCTAAACAACATTCACAGAACATTCCTAGAACATTTTTTGTGAGTGATGAATGTTCTAAAAACATTTTAATAACCTTGAGAGAATGTTCACAGAAAAAAACCTGTACATACTAACGTTTATGCAACATTAGTGGTAATGTTCCTAGAAGGTTCTTGTAACATAAATTTGTTAGCTGGGTACTTCCAGTTTCGCACCAGTTTGGGCTGAGTCATGGCTCTGATCCTGTTTATGACTGTTATTCCTGCGTGCTGAATACTAGTTTGTGCCGGATCCATTTTACTGATTTGATAAGCGGTTTGAAAATAGACTTGGCACTAAGTCAGCTGCTGTCTGGGCTCTTGCACTAGCATTTTGAGGGTAGTTTTTGGCTGGTTGATAAGGGCTTGATAAGGTCAACCTGTGATCGGAAAGTCCTCGGTTCGATACACAGATCCACCGAGTTGAAGGTGGTGTGAGTGATGAAACACTTGCTCTCCATCTTCAACAACCACAGCTGTGGAGCCCTCGAGCAAGGCACCAGTTTCCCGACTGCTCCCCGAGCACCGCAGCCATGGCTGCCCACTGCTCCGGGTGTGTGTTCACGGTGTGTTTGTTCACTGCTGTGTGTGTACACTGGGATGGGTTACATGCAGAGCACAAGTTCTGGGTATGGGTCACTCCATATATGATTAACTGTTCATTTTTACGCTTTCGCTAGTTAATGAAAAATAATAACTAGTTACAGTTACTAGCTACGGCGTCACGGTGGCGCAGTGGGTAGCACGGTCGTCTCACAGCAAGAAGGTTGCTGGTTCTAGGCTCGGCTGGGGCAGGTGGCATTTCTGTGTGGAGTTTGCATGTTCTCCCCGTGATCGCGTGGGTTTTCTCCGGGTGCTCCGGTTTCCCCACAAGTCCAAAGACATGCGGAATAAGTGAATTGAACAAGAACAATTGCCCATAGTGTTAAAGTGTGAATGAATGTGTGTGTGAGTGTTTCCCAGCGATGGGTTGCGGCAGGGAAGGGCATCCGCTGCATAAAACAGATGCCAGAGAGTTGGCGGTTCATTCCGCTGTGGCGACCCCGAAAGGGAATAAAGCCGACATGAAGATGAATGAATGAGTTACTAGCTACTTAATTTAAAAATAACTAAATTCATTTCCTTATTATTTACACTAAAAAGTAAGAAGTTAATTTTAAAAGTACTTTTCAGAACATGTTTTGAAGACCCATTAATGCCGTTATTGTTTATTTTCACTGCTGTGTGTAAAAAAATGCTTTTATAGATCAACTTAACTAGCTTTATTTATTTGTTTAATAATTTATTTTACACTGTATGCTAAGTATTATGGTCAATATGAACTAACAAACATATTACATAACTATAAATGTTAATGCATTTAATTCAGACCAGCAGAAACTGAAAATATAAAAAAATAACATAAAACAGTTTGAATAATACATTCAAAACATAAAAAAACAAGTTATTTGCCCTAAAGACCCTAATGTAATTTTTAGCTCATTTTCTATTTTAAAATATTCGTTATCCAAGTATTTTGAGAACGTTTATTTCTCGTTCATAAACTAACGTTATATAATGTGTATATTTTCACTCAGAAAAACTGGTTTTGCTCTCGTGAGATGACAGAGATATGCTAACAACGATAGAGTTGACATTCATCAATCGAAAATGCCTTTTCTTCTTCTTTACGTACATCAGCGTCCGACATTTAATGTAAACAGTAACACAATAACAACGTAGACATTAATAACAATAACATAGTTATTTTATTTTAAAATTATGCATTAGCGTATTAGTTACTGGAAAAAGCCTCAACAATATAATAATGCCTTATTGGTAACACGTTACTGCCCAACACTGGTTATTTGTGACGTGAAATCTTTTCGGAAAGATTATTCAGTTCTTTTATTTAATTTGTGGTTGGAAGTTGTCTTGTTTGGAAAAAGATTGTATAAAACTCTGCTAGGACACAGTGTGGCTCTGACATCTACCACTGTTACATAGAACAGACTTTAAAAGCTACAGAAACTTAATAAAAACATAATTTTGTGTGGAGAGCACCTTTAAAATAAAAAAAAGTTTACCACAAGAATGTTCTTTTGAGATTTTCTTTTGATTACAGTATCCTAGTTTGTGTTGTAAGGATAAAGCATTGATATTTCTGACTCTGAGACATGCGAGATTTCCCGTGATCTATACCTTTAAATGGTTGGTTGCCCTTTTACCTCTCGAGTCCAGCGAAGAGAAGAGTTCGGCACACAGCCGTCTAAAAGTCTCTTAAGTAACTTTCCTTGTACACATGTTCATCCTTCATAGACGACTGAGAGCGAGGGAGTACTCGGCTGAAAACACACATTCTCAAAAATACATTTGTATCAGCTTCACTAGCTTTGAAAGTGTAATAACACAATTTGTATTCCTTACATGGCGTATACATTTTTCATGCTGTCCAATGTCACGTAAAAACCTCCAGTTACTCACTAATAATTCGTTTTTGAAGACAGCTTGTAATTTCCTCTGATCTCAGCGTTTGAAGTCTTTAATGATCATTCTAGAAGATTCAGATTCAAATAAAAAGCGGTGCTGGGTTTTTGAAACTCAATTCTAAAAAGAACGAGGAGTAGAAATTCCGTGTTGCAGTCACACCTGTGTTTAAGTGGAAGATAAAAAGCATTTTTATTATTTTAATTTGAGAAAAATGTTACCTAATTACTTTTCATAAATATTGTGTTTAACAGTTTTAGGTGTATAATAAAAAAATTTAATAAATTCTCACAACCTTTGAGAACTTTTAAAAATATATCTATTTTCTCATTTACTTAGATGATAATGATGGTGTCTTTTGTACACATGGCTTGTTGGTGTGCAGAGTTAGCCAGTGATATTGAGTTGCCAACTATGCTTTAAGTTCATGTTTCAAATCTTTTTTTGTGTGTTTTCTGTAAAAAAATTTTGTTATTTGGGACTGTTCATCCTTTAAACCAGGGGTCTCAAATTCAATTCCAGGAGGGCCGCAGCTCCTGCAAATTTTTGTTCCAACCTTTTTCAAGAGACACACCAATAGCTTCAAACAAGCCAAAATGAGCTTAATTAGTGGAATCAGGTGTGTTCATTTAAGGTTGGAGAGAAACACCAGAAATTGCTTTAAACCGTAATGTGTAGTTGGCGATGCATTTCACAAACCAATTGTTACTCAAAATTGGCTTTTAAATGGTTTAACTATTTAGAAAACAAAGCAATTACAAAAACTGACTTGACTTAACCTACAAAGTGTTGAGCAAAAAAGTTCCACAGAAATTTCACTTCGAGCCAATTTTGTAGCATCACTCTTGACTTTTTGGAAGACTTTTTTAGTTTGAACTCAATTATGAAATATAAATTCTGTCAACAACTCTCCAACAAAAATTAGTTGAATTTTTACAGTATAGTAACTATTTTAGAAAGAGAAATTGGTCAGTTGTAAAATCCATCATTACTGGGTAGTATGGCCAAAAAATATAACACATTTTTATATTTTTCATATCAGAAAACATTTATAATTCTCAATATTGTTATATTTTTATTTCTGGTACAAATATAAGCGAGTTTTCAACTGTTTTTTATTACCAAAACAAGGCAAACATCTATACATCCATTCATCTTCTTGTCGGCTTTGTCCCTTTCGGAGTCACCACAGAGGAATGAACTCATCTAGCATATGTTTTACGCAGCGGATGCCCTCCCAGCCGGCAACCACACATAACATCCACACATACTCTATGGACAATCTAGCTTATCCAATTCACCTGTACTGCATGTCTTTGGAGTTGTGAGGGAAACCGGAACACCCGGGTAAACCCACGTGATTACAGGAGAACATGCAAACTCCACACAGAATTGCCAACTTGTCCAGCCGAGGCTCAAACCAGCGAAATTCTCGCTGTGAGACAATTGTGCTACCCACTGTGCCACCATGATGCCCCAAGGCAAACATTTTTATGTATAATCAAAATAATTACATTAGGTGAATATGTTTAAATACATGGAAATTTAACTACGATTAATAAGTTCTTTTTTTTCTAATAAAACGGTTCGTAATGTCAATAATATGAAGCGAATTATGTGCTCAAATTCACATTCACATTCACATCATATTCACAAAAGGAAAACAGAATTTTTACTTCCTGTGATGCATGCCTTCCTTAAAGAGATCATTTGGACAAATTAGTATAAATTCCCTTTCCAGTTAAATCATATTTCAGATGCAGACAATCACTTAATCAAAGACGAATTTACTTTATATTCTTAATAGATCACTTGATGCAGACTGGTACCAATGTAACTGGTTATTATCATCTTCAAAACAATGAATTAAACACTGCATGACCACATTTGTGAGAAGATCCAAGATTTGTTCAAATACATGGGGGTCTATGTGCCAAAATTCATGAAAATCTTGTCAAAAAATGTTTACAACATTGATTTTATGCTGCAAATTGGTTTCAGTTTGTTTACAGGTAGAGTTCAGTTTATGTTTAAACACGTTTATATTTGCAAACAGGTTTCAGTTTATTTGCAAGTCAAGTTATCCTTTGCAAAACAGGTCGCATTTGTTTGAAGAACAGTTCTATTTGTATGTGAATTTGGCACATAATTTCCTCTATATGATAATCCTCATTTTTTTCAACAAAACCCTCTGCAATTAGAGCCCTTAACTATAAAGTGTCTTCTAAACGTTAGGTGCCACAACCGTGCTGGTTTCGGGGCTTAGTTTTGACATGCTCCTCCTCTGCCTGGAGTCTGTGTGTCTCTGCTGTTTTTTTGTGACAGATGTCATTAGTGGCACGTAGAGAGATAAACATGAGGTCTCATCACCTGCCTTGTGACATATATTAAATTATATTTCTGTTTCGCTATTTCCTCTACAAATCCTTAAAAAGGGCATTTTAATCCTGATTGATTCCGTTGTTACAGTATGTTGAAATAGATTTGCAAAACATTTATCCCAAAAAAAAGGAAAAGTGTGTCTAAAAATAAGTGAACTCCTGTCCTGAAGTCTCGTTAACGGCTGACTGCTCACCAACTGCATCTTTTCTCCAGCGTGTCTGTCACTTTTTGATTTCTCTCTCTCTCTCTCTCTCTCCTCCTCTCTCTCTTCTCTCTCTCTCCTCCTCTCTCTCTCCTGTGTGTTTGAATGCAAACCATGATGAACAGCCGTCTTGGCTGGCCAACAGAAGCCAGAATCCCCTCTTGACCACGGTTTAAGTTCATTCACTGCCGGCCTTTCATGAGCGGCCATATTGTGTGTGTCTTTGATGTGGCTTTAGTGGCGGCGTTTCGCTCCCTACCTGGAAAAGCATCCAGATGGAGAGAAAGGAGAGAGAAAGTGGAGAGAACGTGAGAGAGCTTGTGTCAGCTTGCCATCTGGCCTCAATCTGGCAAGATGTTCCTCTCATGGAGAACGCAAACATTCGGTTATTCTGCTGAGGTCCTCGAGGGAACAGAAAGTTTATTTCCATGTGATTTTTGTGTATCTTTGTAGTTGACTTATAGAATATATTTTGGTTACATTGTCACATAGAAAAAAAAATAAAAATAAAAGTTTTTCTAACCCAATGTTCTCTTTTTCATTTCGCAGTCAATTTACAAAAAGTTTGTGTGATTTGTCACATCTGCAACTTCCTGTTTTCTTTAAAAGAGCAATATCACCTAAACTGGACTTACGGAACATTTCTTTTATGTTTTTGTTTTGATCCTTCATCAAGAATATGCCTCAGATCGATTCATGCATGTTTGTGTAATCCGGTTTTGTTTTTCTGGGAGCTCAAAATGACTCAATAGCTGTAGCCACGCCCATTGGTTGAATCTCCACCCACTAACCAATCAGATGAAGTGCTAATGCAGCTCATCTCAATGAAGAATGTATACGCTGGCTGACCCAGAAGTGAACAGATAATGAAAATAACAATGACGAGAAAGTGTGTTTTTGGATATTCTGGACCGAAACAGTTTTATAGTCTCTATTAAGGTTATTAAGAACATTTAATAGATGCTTTGTATAATTTGTATAATATAGAAACAATGCTTTATAAAGCATTGCTAATTCTTAATTGATGATTTGTAGTGTGTAGCTATTCATTTTACTTTCAACTACTGTCAGACTGTCAGATCATTTTACCAGTGAATCTAAATGTTCTTGCATTGTCATTCTCCAAAAAAAAACAATAAAAAAAACAATAAACAAATAAATAAAAAGTTGTAGATAAATACTTAATAATAGTAATAATATAACAATAATAACAACAACAACTATTTCCCTTCCTTCAGGTTTACCAAGTGTGAATCGAAGGAACTCCTCTCTCAGATTCCACAAATTCCTCTATTTCCTCTTTTTCTGGCACAAAATTGATCTAAAAGTTGTTATAACTGCTCGACTATTGATTCTCTGTTTTGCTTGCCATATTTCCTCTCTTCTGCCTCAATTAGAGAGAAAAGGGTAATTATACAGACTCCTATTTCGGACGGCAAACGCCTGCCTGCTTTAATCAATACAGTTTGTCCGACGATAATGTGTGTATTTAGTAACTTGACTCGGAAAATGAATTAAAAGCTCAGAGTGACCAGACCAGTGGACCACGCTGTATTTAAGCGAGGAAGCTGTAGCTTGATATTGGTAATAAATGTTCAGGGATTGAGAACTGTGTGTTTTTCTTCTGAACTGTGAGCAACGGATGGATTAAGAGAGAAAATGGTGCTTTATTAGATTGGATAATTACAGGACTGTGAACTATTTTTAATGAGACTGAGAGAGCAAATGTGTTTTCTAACATGTAAATGTGTCTTTTATTTCAAACGTAGACTGGTGTGGTCCTATCGTTTGATTATCTGAGTCTTTGGGTGCTATTTTTTTGGGCGCGCACTTTTTTTAAGACCCATTGTCTTTTTAGGATTGTAATTCACTCAATCAAGACATTTTCTGTTAAATTACTTAAAAGTATATTTACTTTAGCCAAAAAACAAGTGATATAAATAGCAAATATACTTTATTTATTGTTCTTTAACCTTATTTCTTCCCATTTAAATACTTGTTAAACACGTGTTCTTGTTATTGTTACTTTGAAAGGGTTGTATAGAATTTTATACAAAAATGTCAAATTTTATATTTATGTGTTATTTATGTTTGTGTGGGAAGACAGAATAAAGCTACATAATCTACCATTTTACCACCTTTACATACTCCCGGTCTAGTAGAGCCGAACCTGTTGCACTTGCTCCTTATTATGCTCATGTGTGCCTAATTTCATCATTAGTTACTTTATGCATTCTTTCTCTTTTCTGTTCATGTTATTGGTGAAACTTTTGTTATCTTGGTTGTGACCTAAAGTGTTCTGCTTCCCTGCTACTTCACCCTGAAGACGGTGACTGATGTAGTCATTCTGAAATTCTGAACTCACTGCTCTTAGGTCTGCATCTGTTATAGCCTAACAGTACCATAAACGTCTAAGGGGGCATACCTGTGTCTTATCTTGATTAATTGCTCTAGTGTGTTTATGTATGGCTGTTTTTTCTGAATTATTGCTTACTTACACTGTTGTTTTATCTCAGTCCTAGAACGTTTAGTCCTGTCTATTGTGATGGTTGATTGTTTAATGTTATTTTTGCATGTTCGTTGGCTCACCTTCGGTTGTCTGCAGACCAGCTCTGGAGCCTGTGCTGTGTGGTGCTGTCCTCGCCAAGACCAGTTCCTTCATTTTACGACCCCAGGAGGGGTGTATTAAGTTCTATTTTTGGAGATTGCCTGGAGGGACTTTTTGGTTGTCATTCTACCTTGGAGCTGGAGGAGAGCGACCTGTTTTCTTTGTGATTGACTTTGTTTTGGTTCTGCTGTTCCTAACAAATTAAGTTCCTTTTCTCTACCTACTCTTGGGTCCTTGTCTTCCCAAAATCCTGACATTGACGCATCAAGTCAATTGGATTGTTATTAATTGCATAATTATTATTTCATGGAAACGGTACAATTGGCAAATGTAGGTTTTTTTTTTTTGTCAGGGAGGTGATCTTTACACCTGGTTCCCAAACGCAGAGACAGCTGACATTTTCTCACTTTTTCTCAGAATTGTGAGCCAACATTAAGACGCTAAAGACTTCCTGAAAAACTAAAAAAGCAAAGCAAGATAGTCAGCGTGAGACAATGTAGATAAGTATCTCATCAGCATTTGTTGAGACTAACATGAATATTTATAAGAGGACCGTCTTCTTTCCACTTACGTCCCTGCTTGATAAGTACACAGTGCTGTTGACCATGCATGTACAGCTTGATTTCCAAGCATCCACATCTCAGTTTGCATATTTGTGCTCAGCGTGTTTCTGGCCTGAGATCACTGCTAACAAATATTGACTAAGAAGCTAAGAGTGCTTACTGGAATGTTAACAAGAACATCAGATAGGACTGGCTGCCAACAGCTCTCGGTGCTTCAAGGTTCTCTTCTCAGAGCACACGCATGCACGCAGAGTCTCCACCTGGAGTTTCAACAGAGGAATCAGACAGACTCTCGGCTCGTCTGCTCAGAATTTACATCTATTTGAAATGTTTGGCCAAACATGTCATTTACATACTTAGCTGAAAAGTAAATAAACATGTTATCAACGGCTTACCATGCATTACACAGATTGTATGCTGGATTGAAAAAGAGTAATGCACAGAGGAGAGAAATAAAAAGTGCTTTAAACTCCAGAGCACACGTTGATCTTCTAGTGTTCTATAGATTTCTGTTGCAGCACATGAGAAAAGCAAAAGCTTTTTTCTTCACTGAATTTTTTAACTTTTCGGCTCCTTTTGCTTTGTAAAAGACATTTTTTATAAATGAAACACCAATTACAGTATGGTATCCTTGTTAGTTAAAGACTCCTGTTTCAGACTTTAAAGAAATAAATAAAGCACCTCACCACACACGTTTCAACACATTGCTGTATCCCTCAAGAAAGTATTTACACCACTGGTACACACTGGAGGTTATAGGGTTTATACGAGTTGAAAATTAAATAAATTAACTGTCAGGGTTCTATGTTTTTGTTTTCGTGTATTAACTAAACTGTCTTTAACTTTATTGTATTTTTTCATTCAGTCCTGTTATTTTCTGTCTTCTTCTCATTGGTTGGTCTCTGTCTTAACTGCTTCCCTCTTGTTAGCTTTAGTTGCTGATCAGGAGCCAAGTCTCTGCACCTGCTGCAGCTTGTAAACTTATAATCATTCTCCCTTTATAATGCCTTCCTTTGCTTTATTAATTATTTGTCACAGCATTAGTCTACTTCTCCCTCTGTTTTCTGTGAGTGATTTATTTGAAGTGATATATTTGTTTAGTTGCTGTTTGTTCAACATTGTTATTTAGTTCAGGTTCAGGTGTCTTACTTTTCCCTCTTATGGGATTTGTGTTATGTTCTACAAAGTAATTTACTTGATGTAAGTTTTCCCACATGTAATTTCTGGTCAGTTTGTTTTGTTGTTTAAATAAAATAACTTTCTTGGATCCCTGGCTGCTGTGCAGGAGTTGTGCTACCTCAAATCCTCACATCAATAATATGTTTATCTAAATGACTAAATTATGGGTTGATTAATAAAAATGTCAACCGTTAAGGCTACATTTACTCTATGACAGCCAACATGAATTGTTTACAACGTGTTATGAAGGAACTCTGACATTAAGAACTTAAATAATTCTGGGTGAAAGTTTGTTGTTTCCATGTATGATCTTCGCTTCATAATGTAGAAAAAATTTTTTTTGTCTGCACTCTATTTTGATAATTTGGTTTCCTAGTTTATACAGTGTCCTTCCTCCACAACATTAATGGTGTTGCGAACAGGAACAGAGAAATGTCGAAAACAGGCAAAGCTAAAGATGTAACTGAGAAAACGATCAAATAAATAAATAAAAACAGACATACCATTAGACAAAGCCTAACTGTAACTGGCTTGGGCCGCCAACATTTTAGGGACCCTTTACTATGGTTTGCCACCGAATCGTTATATGTATAGAAATATACAATTGTATTAAACTAATTCCATTATCAAATTGCTTGGATGTTACCCGTCAAGGAAGATGGATCAATTTTGTCACATACAGAACATCGAAACTTTAAAATGGATGAAGTTTTAAATTTACATTTACGCATTTGGCAGACGCTTTTGTCCAAAGCGACTTACATTAGGGGAGAGACAATATGCAATTTGTTACACCGTCAAAGTCTATCTCATAATAGAAATTGTATCAGCTGATCAATAAACCAAAACAGTGAGGAAGTAGAGGAAGAAGATAAAGAAGATTTTTATTTTTTTTATAGTAGGTGTTCCCTGAAGAGAAGAGTTTTCAGTTGCTTTTTGAAAGCTGTTAGTGTTGTTGCTTTCCTGACTGGATCAGGGAGTTTGTTCCACCATCCAGGAACAGTGAAAGAGAAGGTTCTGCTGAGTGATCTTCTGCCCTTGTGGGATAGAACCACAAGTCGCTGTTCCTTTATCATCTCAACCACAAATTCAAAAAATTCTCAGGAAGCTTGTAGTCTTTAAATGCGAGTTTTTTTTCATGGAAGAGATGTGACCACACTGCAAAAAATGAATTTTAAGCAAAGCTGAAAAAGCTTAAAATTAGATTGAAAATCTTGATTTTCTAATTTTAGGAAGAATTTTCTAATTTAAACCTTTTGGGTATAGATTACTTAGCTTATTTTGAGAAAATAACACTTATATTTTCTTGAGGAGAAAAAAATCCTTATTCTGGTCATTTATTTTCTTGAATTAAGAAACTATGTGAAACAAGTTGCCGATTTCGCCACTGATCTTAAAACAAGAATCTTAAAACAAGATTTTTGACTCAACATATTCTTATTTCAAGAATGTTATCGATATTTTATTTTAAGAAATCAATTTTAAATACTGGTAAAAAGATGCATCTTGGAACAAGAAAAAAAAATCTTAAATCTAGTTCTAGTCTAGATCAAGTAAAATATCTGACAATGGGGTAAGAACATTTGATTTCTTGAAACAAGACTCAAATGTTTGTGAAAAGAAAAGAAGAAAAAGGATTTACACCATAAATTAAATAATCAATACCCCAAACCTTAAAACCCGTCCAGTTGTGATCTAACTTTGATGGAAGAGATCTGTACTTCAAAAAAAGCACTCTTGAAACAAGAAAAAAAAACAAATATAGATAAACTCTTCTTAGATCAAGCAAAAGATTCTGCTAATAGGGTGAGCAAATTTCAGTTGGTAAGAATTCTTAAAATTTGCAAAAACTTCTAGCTGATAACATATGCTGTTGGATCTTAAAAAAAATGGAAAAACTCGCAAAACAAGTCTCTCCAAGCTGTGAAAAATGCATTGAAACTAGAATATTCCAACCTGTATCTAGTCACTAGTGGTCTTAAAACTAGAAAATCTGTCTTAAAATAAGAATGTTTTCTCTTTTAGTGTTAGATACGTTATCAGAACCAAAAAATCTCGTCAGCACTGATAGTGTAGTGGTCAGAACGCTGGCATGTGAAGCTGAAGTCTGGTGACGTGGGTTCGAATCCAGCTCTGCTCCTTCACTGATCTTCTCCCAAGAGCTCTACTAAGTGTTCTTCCTCTCTCCTATCAAAACTGTAATAACTAAAAAGTCATCAATAGCCCTAAGTAATATATAATATAATTAATTTAAATTACATTTTTAAGCTAGAATTTCTAGTTTTAAGAACTTTAAGAACTAAAATTAAGCACAAACTTTCTTAATTTAAGGTCATATATACTTATTTTAATACTACATTTTCTAAGTTAGTCTTAAATAAAAGAGAAAACATCCTAGTTTTAAAACAGATTGTCTAGTTTTAAGACCACTAGAGACTAGATACAAGTTGAAATATTCTAGTTTTCGTCTATTTATCAGCTAGAATTTTTTTCTAATTTTAACAATCTTGACAAGTCAAATTTGCTTAACCCATTGGCAGATTTTTTTGCTTGATCTAGGAAGAGTTTAACTTTATTTAAGGCTTTTTTTTCTTGTTCCAAGAGTGCATTTTTTGCAGTGCACCCTCCAGGATACACAGTTTTACTCCACAAATGTATGTTTTTAAATCTGAAAATGAACAGAACAAATCACACAAAACAACATTCAAAGAGTATTTGGATCTTGTAAATTTACAAATATGGTTAAAACACATTCACATTGACAGAGAACAATCTAGAAACCTGTGCAGTGATTCATAGCCAACCAGTTATTGCCAGCCAATCAGAATTCAGTATACATAAAGACCCAGGCATACATTAAACCAGATCTGGTGACTTCACATCAAACTCACAGCTCAATACGTCTATTTACCTTGGGTTAATTACAGATAGCTCCAGCCTGTTCGAAGCCCAGCCGGGCCGTCATCATCATCATCATCACGAGGTCAGAAACTGTTCACTTCTAGCCCATTAGTGAGCTTTTTTCCAGGCATGGCTTTCTGGCAGATATACTGAATGCCTTTAAGTCTAGCATTGACCTCATTTACTCCATAAGTTGGGGTTTTAAATTATTCCAAAGAGTAAAAAGCCATTTACACAAGCCTCTGGAGCGATTTATCACAGAGGAATTAAGGTGTGCTGTCGGCAGCGCTTGCAACTCAAAGTAAAGACACAATCCACAGTTTAACTTGTTAGAAATGAAGAATAATATGTAAAATAATCTCCTTTTATGAAAGAGATGGATTTAATATCCCGTGTGGAGCCGTTCGACAGCTTGACTTAATGACTAGCTTCTAAGCCTAAAAAAGTTCATGAATAATGAGCAATATAGCAGCAGATCTTTTGATTTTCTTAACCATAAGAGAGTTAAACTGCCTACTTTAACAGTGGCAAGCTTTAAAACTTGGCTCAGAAAGAGAAAAGTCGCAGGTGGAGGTTTTCCACTAGAAGATGGGTGGAAAAAAAGGAAATCAGGTGACAAAAGAGAACAATAAAAGGAAACGAGTGGAGCATTATGTAAAGTTGGCTTGGAAAGAACTCTTGGCTGTTTTAAATCCTCCGCTTTTTATGCTCGATGAGGCTGAAATGAGACGATTTTAGACTCCCGTTGTCCTGTTGTATTTGTGAATTGATCTGATTGAGGTGGCTGCACTGCTCAAAAGGAAATCTAAAACCCTATTTACACCTGATATTAGCATCCATCTGGAGGTGATGAGAGCACACGGTCAGCTGAGACGCATCACCATTTACACCTGGTATTTCAGTCGCTCTCTGGTGAACCCATGAACGTGTGAAGAACATCTTGATGACTTATTACTGTTGTGAAAAAAGCTTGCATCTTAAACAGCTGCCTTGAAACCATGAGGTCTTTATTGAAGTATTTAGTATTTTTATTTCAGAATTAGATTTTAAGCATTGATTCTTTAATATTAAAATAATCTACTCTGTGTCAGAGTATGCCCTGTTATTTTTGCGGTAAGTTTCTTTGTAACGTGGACTTACAATGTTCCAGACACTCAACCTCTAGCCTCATTTCTAGAAATAAATTCTTCTAGGTCAAAGTTCATTTTCTTTCCTTCTCCGCTATCAGAGAGGGTTTCTGTATGTTTCAGAAGGTCAAACTTAAGAGCATTTAGGATCCAATTTAAGACCTATTTTAAATTTATATACTTCAAATACATAATTTGAAACCAACACTTTTATATTTTTGAGCATTTACGAAGATTTTCTCAAACTCTGGCAACCCTAACAATCCCATTTATATATTTTAACAGTCTTATATCAATATCTGATTACCATAACAACCACTTGTAAGATCACAAACTGACAACCCTAACCATGACTTGTATGTTTTTGAGCATTCAAGAACATTTTCTCAGACTATGGCAACCCTAACCACCATTTTTTTTAGCATTTTAGCATTTCAGATGAGCATTACATAAAGATCTGAAAAATGAAAAACTGTAAATATAAGACTTTTAAGTCCTAAAATTTTGAGGTTTTGAGACTTTATAATACCTGCAAAATATGCAAAATTTATTTTGTCAAGAACAACCCAAAACACTTTTTTCATTGTTTATCGACGTGGTTCTGCTATGGTTTACTTCCGGGTCAGCACGTTCTTCATTGAGACGAGCTACATTAAAGTTTAGTATTTTTATTGGTTTTGGAGGGAACACATCAATGAGCCACATTTCTGTCCAAGTGTTCAGTGTTCTTTGCAAGAAAATCTTTATGATTCAGCATCAGGACTTCATGCAAAAGCAGCCTGAGTTGAATTAAGGTATAAAAAAATCTATGTGACAATATCTAATACAGGTCACATACTGCTTGGAGTAAAAAGGCTACACGGTCTGAACATAGCTTATACAGAAAGAAAAACCATCCACAAAAATGAATGGAAATCTCAATCAAAATGATCAGGGCTCGTTCTCAATGTAACAGAGTAAAAGATGTCAGACATAAAACACTAGAGAGAAAACACTGTAATTACCGCTCACACATCAACTGTAACCTTGTTTACTACAGCCATTCCTTTCATTATCTGGAGCCTCATTGTAAAACTCAGATAGACTTGTCCTGTTTTTGAAAATGCCATGTTTACAGTATCCCCGAGGACATTGTATCCTCTTTTCATTAAAGTACTTCTATTAAATCTGCCTGTGCACTGACAAGGACCGGGAAAAATGGTCTCTTCTAATACTTCAAAAACAAAAGAACAATAGTAGAAAAAGCATCTTTTCACAAGAGACCAGACTCTCATGCAATGGTTTTTTTCCACAGAACCCGAGCTAGCATCAGCAACACCGATTTTTCTGCTCTTCACCTCCAACAAACCATTTCCCCACCAGCTCCTGTACCTGCTTATCCGTAATCAACTTACGTACAAGACAACCAAATAAAGAAAGAGTGCGAGAGAGACGAGAAATCAATAGACTCTGGTGATTTCACTGTCAGAGCCATGCAATAAATACACTTGGCTTACCTCAGTAAATTTTCCAGCAGTGTTCGGCTCGGGTCGTTAATGAGAGAGTCTGAAACCAACACAAACACACGCAGTGTCATTACTGGGAGACCTTGACGACGGTGTTCATTATTAAGGCTTCGTTAGAAACGTACAGAACCATTGCTTCAGATTAGCTGATGCAAATAGATACAGCAGGGAAAGCCAACTCGGTCTGTTTTTTATCTTCAAATGTTTTCTCAAAGACGGGGAGCTAGAATTTGAAAGAAGAAGCTGTGGCTGTAAGAATCTGTCTCAGATAGAAAGTAAGAAATTGATAACTGCTGTAGAGTATGCAATAACTACTTTGTTATTTAAAAAAAGTGACATTTAAAACAATGCATATATTATATTTTCTTGTTTTTTTTCTGTGAAAACATTGTTAAATATAGGGAAACCATTCCTTTTTAGCAATTAAAATTTTTTTTTTGTTTATTGTTTATGATCACACACTATATCCAATGACAAAAGCCAAGCCCACAATAAAAATAAAATTCACAAAAATCACAAAAAGAAACTTCCATAAGTCATGTGATAAAACACAAATCACATGAGTGGTGAATACAAAATCAATTAGGCAAAGAAAATATATTTTTTTAAGAATTTAATGATTCTATTTTGATGTGTTTATGGATTTTTTACATTTGTGTCTGTCTGTCATCACATGAAGAACTAAATTGATAAGTCAATTGGTTTGCAATTCTCTTAAAGTTCTCTTAGTTTTCAGCAGAAGAAAGATTTGTTTTTGAATGGCTCGTCTTTAAAAAATTAAAGCTCTCTTGTTTTAGCCTTGTAAAATAATTACACATTGGCTATTCGAGTATCATCATGAATAATGCATGGCACAAGCTTAGCATTAGTTATTTTTAAGCATGATTCTTCTAAAATATTCTAGGTAGAACATGGCTTCCTAAACAATTAAAATGGAATCCCTCTCCTGCACTGGCCGAATGAAATATTCACGAGTTGACTACCTCAATGTTTTCTCAGCTGTCAACATTATGAAAGGCTTCCAAATGCAACACGACAAGGCCGAGAATTCCTGTCCGTGTTCACAGTGTTTGATTGTATTATTCATTTATGTTTATTTATTTATTTATTTCAGATGGAGAGACTCAGATTTTTTTGGATATTCTATTTATATGATCAGTATCCTCATATCCACTTAATGATTAACTTTTGAAAAATTGAAGAGCATTTTAAAGTACAGCAGTTGAAAAAAAAAACACATTTGAAAATAAATCCGTAAAAACTCAGATGAGTTTTTCTCCAACAGTAATGCGCGATCCATCACCGGAGGAAAAGCTAGAGAATCTAGGCTATATTTCCAAGTGACCCTGATGATGTGACTAAGGCTTGATGGAATGTAAGCTCGAGTGTCCTCGTCCCACCCTTCTTAAGAGGACACATTGGAGTCGAGGCAAAAATCCATTCATCAAAACAATGTAGGAGAAAAAAACGCTTCTGGGCTGCTGAGACATGAGCTGGCAATAGAATTGAGTGACTGGCAGCGACTGGTTAATACCAAGCCTGTTCCAACACCCGCCAGGAGACAAGGACCTTTTTCAGCTCTTTCTTCCTCCATGGCAGGATTTCCCAAAGGTGACAACCAAATGAGCGCAAGGCGGCCAGAAGTGTCTGTAATTAAGAGCGTTGATTAAACTGACGGGAAAAAGGACAAACTGAGAGGAAAAGAAGATTCTGAAGACAATAGTGGGAAGCACTAAATACAACATGGAGTTTTAAAATAATGATACAAAAATGTAACCCTAATTTGATAAATTTGTGATTATGTATTTGATGTTAATGCATCAAAACACTATTGAGTTGCTGTTTTTTCAGAAAGGAATGACTTTGAAATTACGCTAGGCTGGGCAATATGGCAAAAATGTGTCACTATATATTTTTTCGTATTAGTTAATATAAATAATTATCAGGATAATGTCAATTCTTTATTTCTGGTACAAATAAAAGCAGGGTTTTCCTCTGGAGTGATAGTTGGAGTGATAGTACCAACCTGATCCTTAACTAGTTGAGGTTTTCAATTATTTTTTTATTGTCAAAACAAAAAAAAATTAACAGTTCTAAACATGAACAGTGTAAAGGTAATATTGTAAAATTAAAATAATCATAATTTGTGCCAAATTACTTTTTTTAACGAGGGTGTCACACAGAAAGGATGAGACAATGATGAGAGATCTAAATTATTATAAATTAAGAATCTAAATAGATTTATTGAATAGAAACTTTCAAGTAAACAAAAATCCAAAAGCAAAACTAAATTCTCTTCAACTGTAACGATTCATCACTCAAGTAGGGATTCATGTGCAGGCTTTATTAAAGATATAGTCAAATAAGAAGCAGGTAGTCAGGGCAGGCGGCAAACAGGCAGTATCAGAGATCAGCGAGAGTAGTACAACAGGCAGACGGCTAGGATCGTAAACGGTAAACAGGCAGGGTCACAACAGGCAGGAAGGCAGGCAGACAAACAGGAGAAAAGCTCAGAATTGCAGCAGAGAGACAAACAAGACTTCGCGATGAACAACGGGAATCAGTCTGTTTAAACAGTGCTAGTAATGTTCTTCAGCTGGGTGAGTAATCAAGATGCCCCTGGGGTGTATGGGGAATGTAGTGTGGTGTAGGGAGATGAGCAGTGGTTAGTGAAACGAGGGTGCCCTCTGTTGGTCAGAAGAGGGAGTGATGAGGTTGGCCTCTGTGACAGAGCCCCCCCCCCCTTGCGAGCGACTCCTGGCGCGAGGAGGCAGCCGGCGATGGGGTCTCCCACATGGTCGAGGAGCCGATTTGTTCGGGTGGTTGTGGTGGAAGGTCTCCGTGAGGCCTGGGTCGAGAATGTCCCTTGCGTCCACCCAAGAGCGTTCCTCTGGGCCGTATCCCTCCCAGTCGGCCAGGTATTGTAAGGTTCTACCCCGACGCCTTGTTTGTAGGGCCGTGGGGAGTTTGGGTAGTGGTTATGTCCCACTGGATGGGTGCAACCGTGAGAGTGGGAGGTAGGATGTACTCAGGGTCTTGCGGGGTTTGGTCATCCTCAAATTGTCTCGACAGGGCATCTGGCTTGGTGTTCTTGGATCCAGGACGATAGGTTACAGTGAATCTGAAGCGACTGAAGAACAGTGACCAGCGTGCTTGCCTGGAATTGAGTCTCTTGGCTGTTCTGAGGTACTCCAGGTTTTTGTGATCTGTCAGGACTTTAAAAGGGTGTGTGGCTACCTCTAGCCAGTGACGCCACTCCTCGAGGGCTGATTTCATGGCCAGTAACTCTCGATCGCCCACGTCATAATTTCTCTCAGCTGGATTTAACTTTCTAGAGTAGAAAGCGCAGGAAAATAGTTTGGGACGTGACCCCTGTCTCTGTGAGAGTACAGCACCAACTCCTGTATTTGAGGCATCTACTTCGACGATAAAAGGGTGGTCAGGGTCGGGGTGGTGGAGGATGGGGGCCATGCTGAACCGTTGCTTTAATTGTTAAAAAATGCTTGTGTGGCAGGACTGGACCATTGGAGCCGATGGACACCCCTCTCAACCATGGAAGTTAAGGGATGTGCGACTGTGCTAAAGTTCCTAATGAAGCATCTGTAGAAGTTTGCGAAGCCAAGAAAACGTTGGCGTTCCTTCAGGGTCGAGGGTTGAGGCCATTTGAGGATTGCGTTCACCTTTCGCTCGTCCATGGCTACTCCCTCCTGGTTAATGATATATCCCAGGAACGACGTTGAGGTCTGATGGAATTCACACTTCTCTGCTTTCACGTACAGTTGGTGTTCGATGAGGCATTTGAGCACGGTACGCACGTGGTGGACGTGCTCCTCTAAGGTGTCGGAATATATAAGGATGTCGTCTATGTACACTATGACTGAGCGGTTCAGGAGATCTCTGAAGATGTCATTGATGAATGAGTGGGAGACGGATGGACTGTTGGCCAGACCGAAAGGCATGACCCGGTACTTATAATGTCCCGTGCTGGTTGAGAACCCGGTCTTCCACTCGTCTCCTCTCCGGATACAGATGAGGTTGTAAGCATTTTGGAGGTCCAGCTTGGTGTAGTACTTGGCCATTCTGAGTTGCTCCAGAGCTGCAGGTACGAGGGGTAGAGGGTACCGAAAGTGGACGGTGATCTCGTTAAGACCTCCATAATCGATACATGGACGAAGTTCTCCATCCTTCTTCTGAACGAAGAAAAACCCTGCTGATGCGGGCGAGGTTGAAGGTCATATAAACCCCTTCCTTAGTTCCTCGGTGATGTATTTCTCCATGGCCTCTGTTTCGGGTTTAGATAATGGGTAGATCCGTGCCTTGGGAGGCATTGTTGCTGGTCGGAGGTCAATAGCGCAGTCGCAGCTGCGATGAGGAGGCAGCTTCATGGCCCTGGTCTTGCTGAAGGCCAGAGACAGGTCGGCGTATTCAGGTGGGAGGTTGGTGTTACTCTCCGCCGAGACAGCAACAGCTTGGATCTGCAGGGGTGAAACGGGAGCGATGCAGCCGAGAAAGCAGGATTCGTTACATCTGGTGATCTGTCCCGTTCTCCAAGAGATGTGTGGATTGTGTCTCAGCAACCAGGGTAGCCCTAAGATAATTGGAGTCCGGTGTGTGGGGAGAACGTAAAATTGGATCCTCTCTCGATGGAGCATGCCGGTGTGCATCTCCAGCTCCTGGGTTCGGTGTGAGATCTTTCCCGAACCGAGGGGGCATCCATCTATTGCCTCCACTGTTAACGGAGAATAACAGGGAGTTAGGGGTATCTGGTGTCGGAGAGCGAACTCCTTTGACATGAAGTTCCCTGCTGCTCCTGAATCTAACAGCGCTTTGGTTCTTATGTCTCTGTCCCTTAATTTAATGGTGATACGTAGGGTGACACACATATCAGGGTTTAAGGAGTGGACCGAGAAGCTCACCCTATCCTGAAGGCTGGGACTTGGTCTAGAGGGAGATGAGGTTCATAGGTGACCTGGTTCACCACAATACAGGCAGAGTCGTTGAGCCAGGCGACGGTGTCATTCTTCCGAGGAGAGGTGGTACCGGTTGACTTGCATGGGTTCTGGATCAGCGGTGGCCCTGGGAGCAGACATTCGGTGAACATCAAGGGAAGCCGGTCGTCGTGGCGCCCTGATGAGGTTATTGATCTGGATGGTGAGCGTTATGAACTGATTTAGATCCCGTCCCTCATCACGACAGGGCAGCTCGGACTGTAATTCATGGGTCAATCCTCTTCTGAATAGTGCCTTAAGCGTGTCGTCCACCCACGCCGTTTGTGCCGCGAGCGTGCGGAAGGTGAGGGAGTAATCTGCTGCGGTCATTCGGCCCTGTGATAACTCCAGCAATTTATCGCCTGCGCTCTTGCCCTCGTGGGGGTGATCAAACGTCATGCTGAAGCTCTCTGTGAATTCCAGAAACGTTGGAAACACTGTGCCGTCTCTCCTCCATACAGCTGTGGCCCATTCCAGTGCCCTCCCGGTTAATAGAGATTAAACAAACACGATCTTACTGGAGTCCGTGGTGTAGAGCACGGGTTGTTGGTTCACGAAAAGAGAGCATTGCAGCAAAAATCCCTTGCACTTCGTCAGATCCCCGTCAAACTTCTCGGGAAAGGCGAGGCGAGGGCTGACCTGCGGCACATCCATGGCGGCGGAAGCTGCGTGAGCGCTTGTTGACGTCATGGCTGCCGCTAGGGAAGGAACATGCAAATTCTGAAGCGCTTTTACCAATTCCTCGGGGAGGGATGTCAGGCGATTCAGGTGATGTTGGTGCGCAGCGAGTTGATTCGCCTGCGTAGACAGCGCTGAGGACAGTTGCGAGGAAGCCGTTGGATCGTAAGGCGGCGAAGTCTTCTGTAACGATTCATCACTAGAGTAGGGATCCATGTGCACGCTTTATTAAAGATGTAGTCAAATAACAGGCAGGTAGTCAGGGCAGGCGGCAAACAGGCAGTATCAGATATCAGAGAGAGTAGTACAACAGGCAGGCGGCTACGATCGTAAACGGTCAACAGGCAGGGTCACAACAGGCAGGAAGGCAGGCAGACAAACAGGAGAAAAGCTCAGAATAGCAGCAGAGAGACAAACAAGACTTCGCGATGAACAACGGGAATCAGTCTGTTTAAATAGTGCTAGTAATGTTCTTCAGCTGGGTGAGTAATCAAGATGCCCCTGGGGTGTATGGGGAATGTAGTGTGGTGTAGGGAGATGAGCAGTGATTAGTGAAACGAGGGTGCCCTCTGTTGGTCAGAGGAGGGAGTGATGAGTTTGGCCTCTGTGACATCAACTCAAGTATAAATTCAGGCACAAGCAAACCAGAGTTCTGTGAGCGAGACTGGACAAGAATGGAGTAAGGCAGAGTTAAATAGGGCTGAGATGGTTTAATGGTGCAGGTTGTTCAGTATTCTGAGGATTGTGATATTGAAGGATGGTTAAATGGTTGATTGGTTTCAGCCGATCTAGGTAGATTCCCGATAGAGGGGAATTTACTTTTTTTATTTGATTTGGAGACAGTTTCAGATGAATTGTTATTAAAAATGTATTCATAACGTGTAAAAAATATCAAACATTAAGTAAGTATTTGTATTTAGTCATGACTAATTATTATTTTTTGTACCAATTATTTGTATATATAAAATGAGTTCATGAGATTCCCTCTTACATGGAAACATATTAAACTAAGTTTTGTTTATCAAAGTAGTAGTTTTTCAACTTTCAGCTCATCTTTACTCTCTCTAATGAAGAGCTGATGATCATCTCTTAATGTTTCTCTTAATGTGTTGCACATCTTCATGATAAGAAAAAATTTAATCTGAGCTCAAGAGAACGAGCCGCTGTGATAAACTCACATGTGTTTCCACTTCAGATAAACTCTGGAGCTGAGGCATTTCTGAACGTTTCTCTTTGCTGTTAGTGTGAGCACATGTCTCCAGAGGTAACAAAAGATGTCAGTCAATGAGCTAAACCAATAAGAAGGAAGAGTTTCCTGCAAAGCCTGGCTTCTGATTGGTCTTCTTATTGACCGCGTCAATAGGATGTGTTTAGCATGCGTGAACATGCGAAATAGAGAGAAAATAGCTTTTGTTTGAGGAAAAAAAAAAAGATAAAAGTGCAGCGTGAATAGTGTGCATCTGTTACCTCACATGACTCTGGAGCTAATATAAACACGGAAATACGATCCTGTGCGCAAAACCCAGAAGTACTGTTAGAAACAGTTATTGACCTCCCTTTCTAGATTGTTCCACAGGATGAAACAAATAACGTTAACTTGCATGGGACAAACTCAAAAAATCTAATCAAAATAACCCCATTCATTATCATTTCATTCCAGATAATTAAAATGTAAATGATTATTTTACATAGTAAGGATCACAAATGTATTGTTTTTACTTCCTGTGACGCATAAAGACCTGTTACAGCCGAATTTAGGAGCTGCAGGCGACCGCAATGTCCTCTTCACAAAAAATTAGTGAAGTTTGATTGGTGAATTAATATAAAAGATACTGTATTATTGACACATTACACCACATATTGACGCACATATCAGATTTAAAAACTTTGTGGAGCATCAGATCTATACTGTGCTCTTGCAGTCTTCACCAGATGATCATGCCTAGGAAGAGTACCAAAAGTGCTGTACTTTCTCCATTTGTAGACAGTCTGTCTTACCATGGACAAATGAAGAGCCAGAGTTTTGTAACCTTTTCCAGCTTGATGCTAGTCAATCGTTCTTGATCGTAGCTCTTCTAAGAGCTCTTTTCAGGCAGTGCTTCTTGAAACCAGTAAACTCAAAGCTGAGGAGTGTTTTAAAACGCTTTCAGCAACACATCCAATATCATCACACTGATTGAACTAAAGGTAGGCTCATCCTGGATCCAATTGAGCCAATTGAAGAAGTCAATAGGCTAGCGGTTCACATATTTTTTCCACCCTGCCCTGTGAATATTTGCACGTTCTCTTAAATAAAAACATGAAAACGTATAACTTTTGTGTAATCTTGCTTTAAGCAGAATTAGTTTTTCTATAACTGTGAGTTTGATAAAAAACAGAGCACATTTTATGACCAATTCATGCAAAACTCCTTTTAATCCTAAAAGTTCACATACTTATTCTTGCAACTGTATTTTCACTTAAAGAGTGAAAAGTCTTTTGGTATACTTTCGATGTCATTATCTTTGGTATGTCTGTGTGTTATTGACATCAATCTTTAGCAGCTAAAGTCACAATTTTTTGTTTTGTTTTTGTAAAATTCCTGTACATTGTGTGTGATTACAGTTTTTTTCAATACAAGAAATTTCTCTTTCATCCTTCACATTTTTTCTTCATCCTCATTCAAAGCTCAGCACTCTAATGTAAAGATTTTCTCTGGAAAATTGTGTAATTTTTAAAAATGTATATAAACTTTCAGGTGTCTTTTTAAAGGCTCTACAAAATGCAGGACTAACACCACCCAAGAAGAAATCTAGGAAAACACCCCTGAACAACCACAGGCTGATCTGAGATCTTCCATTTACTGGGGAAATATTTAAAAGCTTTTATTAAACCAGTTTTCTCGTCTCCCGTTAATGAATCCGAGTCAGAACCTGCTCAAATCACTAGCTAGAAAATCCATTGCTTAAAGCCTATAGACGCGCCCTGCGAGGGCACTTTTATGAGCAGAAAAGAAAAGACAGAGATAAAAATTAAGACAGACGAAGGGATGGCCTCACCAATGGCAGAGCGCTGTAGATGAGGCTGCGTTTATAAGAAAGGATTCAGACAAAAGCCCTTGCAGCAAGATGACAAGCGACCTTGATCGGACTTCAGCGAGAAGCAGATAAGTTGTGTTTTATTCAGAGGACTATACAGATGACAGAAAAGGTTCTCTGAAAAAAAAGCTTAACGCGAGGGCGGAGGATTTAGACAGCACGCAGTTCGCCTCTGGTGATGGCGTTTCTGGATGATGGTGTCAGGAAGATAATGGGTTTTCAGTTCAAGGGTACCTAATAGTACATATACCAAACATTGTGAATATTGGTGATAGTTATCTGGATCTGAATCTAATTTACAGGACTAAAACTTAAATGTCATAATTTTTAAAACTGTATTGTACAGCCTCTCAGAAGAGGTTTAAACCACTCTAGTTTAATCATAATCAGAACGTCAGTACTTCGATATATAGTGACGACATAGGTGGTTTCAAGGTGGGTAGTAACTAGTTACATTTACTTGACAAGGGTAAAAATGTTAGGGTAACTAGTAACTTTAGAGTACTGTTAAAAGTCTGTACTTTTACTTAAGTAAATATTTTGTGAAAAATTTGAGTTTCATTTTAGTTACATTTCGGCTGGATTTACCCATTGATATCATGGAAATAAATCTAAATTAAGATGTTTTTGACAGTATCAAGTTTTGTGAGATATTGAGACTAATAACTGTAGCTCTTCGAATCAACGGTGGCAGATGGAGAGCGTCCTCGATGCAGACTGTAGCTCGCTGATGTCATGCGTCATACCTCATGCAGCAGACAGAGGACGTCTGCACAGATAAATGTGGATTTCACAGAGCGCATAATCTGTAAAATGTGATTGTAGAGATATAAAACGTCTTTTTGCTGCATACATCGCCTTCGTAATATAGGTTTGATTATAGTTTGTAATCGACTTTACATTATTTTCTTCTTAGGAAAAAACTATAGTAATCTACAGGAAATGCTATTTAATAGCTTGCGATTTTGCTTTGAATCTTTCAGATCAGAAGTAACAAGGTATTTGAGTACATTTTGTTTATGTAATTGGGAGTATGGAGTGACTCTTACTCTTACTTGAGTAAATATTTTCACAAGTACTTTTATTGTTTTGGGATACTCTTCCCACCTCTGGTTTTAGACTCTTACTCTTAGCACATCTAAAACTAAACCATTGTACATATAACCATTACACATCTAACCATATAGTTGTCTGGTCAATGTTTGAGGAGCTGAAACAGTCGAGTTCATTCTGTTTGTTTGTTTGTTTGTTTGTTTTTTAATGCCATGTCAGCAACACAGTCTATCTTCATGGCAAAATGGTTGTCACAAAATCAAATATCAGTATTCATACAAATACTTAAAAACATCAATACAATTTTAAAAATAATTTTTCCGTCTCAGATGGGCTAAAAAGCTTTTATTAAAAGTTCTTTAAAAGTATGTCCATCATAAAATAGTTTTCTTCTTAAACTTAGGTAAACACAATCCAGTAGAATATGCTTTTCAGAGAGCGGGTGCTGGCAGTGAGGACACAGTGGGGCTTCGTCTCATTTAGTAAAAAACTCTGTGTGAGTCTTGTGTGTCCAAATCGACATCTAGTTAAAACTACTTGGTCAACTCTATTCTTAAATTGTATGATTTGTGTAAGGACATGGAGGCTGAAGCTGTGTTGAAATCCATTTGCAGAAGTTTAATCAGAAAACAGATCAGTAAACTTAAACAATCCAACCAGCAATAGCACACATGGGTAATCCAAAATGCAAAAACTAGAGAGGCAGGCAAAAAGGTCATACACGTGGCAATCAAAAAAAGTCAACAAGGACCGTTCAGTAAGGCAGCAGAACAAGCAATACTCTGCAAAGGCTCTTTGGCCCTGGTCATGCTTTAATGGCCGCCAAACAAGAAGTGATAGCGGAAGAAGCAGAGGGAGTGAAGCTAGTCAATATTCAGGTGAGGGCTCCTCTCTGCTGGTGTGGCGTTCCAATTTGCCTGTTTCTGACTTCCGTTTGGATTTCATATAATTTGCTGTTTTTACAATTTCCCATTCCTTTCCCCACTTAACCAGGACATAAGATGAAATTAAAGGTTTTAAAGCATCTGGAGGAAAGGGACAATCCGTAACTTCTTGGTAACAGCGTGTATAGCATGACCCACATGACCAGGGATCCAGCAGAAGATTATTGTTTTTGTAGTTGGTAGACTTTTAAAAGGATTTCATTTACAAGTGGATGTTCACATTTTGATCCTTCCAAGGCTTGGAGGCATGATTTGGAGGCTGTAACTATGATTGAGTTTTTACTTTTGGTTTCTTTGATATGGTCCAAAGCTAAAACTAGTACATGTGCTTAATAGAGCATTGTTTGGGCAGGCGAGTTTTATGTTGATGTTGACCTGTTACCATAGTTGCAGTTACTCCTTTTTCTGTTTTGGACCCATCTGTAAATATAGGGATGTAAGAAGAAAAACGGCTTCTTATGTTCAGATTTTCTTGTCTGTATTGTAGAAGAAGGGGTCGGTCATCTTTTTCTTCCAATGAGTCAGACTCATTTCAATGTGAGGGTTTATTAGTGTCCAGTAAGGGACTGTGCTATATTGTATTTGACTTATAGAATGTAGGTTGACATTTAAGTTTATTAAATGAGGTTTGATACGGATACCTAAAGGTATGACATTTTTTGGTTTGCTCTCATATAATAGAGTATTTTGAGGATGAAAAACTGTGCTGTAGGCTGGATTATTTTTATTTGCTTTTAGTTTGATGGAATATTTTAAGGCTAGCTTTAGTCTTCGATTCTGTAGAGATGATTCGATTTCATTCTGTAGAGACGAAGCAGATAATTCTCTCATTTTAGTTTTTTCCTTGTTTTTAGCTGTCCTTCTCTGTTTATTCTTCTCTTCTCTGTTTTCCTTCGCCACCTCCAGTCACAAGGCTCAGGCCATGTAACTGACGTTGGCCATCTTTGATTTGTTTTGTCTGTTTGAAGCACGTGGTCTTGTTATTTTTCCTACATTTCCCCGCCCTTCTCATCTTCCCCGGCTGGGTTTTCCTCTCTTTCTAGTCCTACATTACTCCTTATCTGTGCATTGTTCCTGGTGTGCTGCTTCTGTTTGTAGTTATTCTTAGTTGCTTTTGTGCTGTTATTTAGTCTTTCTGTTTTATCCAGTCTTTAGTTTGTAAATTGTTCATTGTTTCCCTCATTGTGGGTTTTGCTTTGCTTGCCCTACCTTCCCCCCGGCTTCTTATTAGTTTCTTTAATAAACTTTTATTTAAAGACTTTTATGCAATTGGGGTCTGCATTCTTCTGTTAGCCACTGTACCCTGACATATCTATATATATATATATATATATATATATTTATATATAAATATATATATATATATATATATATTTCCCAGCGATGGGTTGCGGCTGGAAGGGCATCCGCCGCGTAAAACATATGCCAGAGAGTTGGCGGTTCATTCCGCTGTGGCGACCCCGAAATGGAAGAAAGTCGACATGAAGATGAATGAATGAATATATATATATATTAGCCACCTTTTGCTTTGATTAAGCCCTCTGTTGCAGTTGTTTTGATGATCGTCGAGAGGTAGTCTCCTGAAATGCTCTTCACTTCACAGGTGAGCCCTGTCAGGTTTAATAAGTGGGATTTCCTCCCTTATAAATGGGGTTCAGGACCATCAGTTGTGTTGTGCAGAAGTCAGGTGGATACACAACTGATAGTCCCACTGAATAGATTGTTAGAATTAGTATACTTTAAGAAATGAAGATCAGTCAGTCCAAAAAACTTTTTTGAATGAGAAGGTGGGTCCAAACTTTTGGTCTGTACTGTATATATATATGTATATATATGTATATATAAAATTGGTATTTAAAACTCTTCAGATAATTATTCTTCCTGATCTCAGAAAGGACCCTAAAAGCATTAAGGTAGCAGTATATGGTAGTTATATTTCTACTCCTAGAATTATCCCATTCTACTATTAATCCACACTAGGCACTTGATTGATTAAAGAGTATTATAATGTGTTAATTATAGAAAATTACAATTTTTTCACTGTGGTCTGGAATTAAAAACAGAAATCAGAAACGGTGTTTAAAACTGAATGTTTCACATAAGAAAAGCTTAATCCTGTTCTCTCTCCCTCCAATAAAGTAACTCACATTAATCCGAGAGTTTACTTCTCTAACTTCCTCGAGTGACGGCCTAATTTAGTCTGATCATATTTGTGTTACGTTTCAATTAATATAATATCAGTATAATTGCTATGTTTTCCCATTATCCTTTAAGTAATGAACTCATGTTAAGCAATGCAATTAGGAAGACGCTGCATTTATAGCCTGCGGTCATGCAGTCCTGATGTGATAAAGTAAAGTGGCATTCACTGGCGCTGAGACTTCCTGTCATTGCTCACTGTGGCATGACACTGGCACCAGCTGCACAGAATAATCTACAACTCGGACAGCGACTGCCGGGTTGCACTCTATATGAGAATCAAAGCGATTCTGGATTCTAAACTTAACATGATTAACGGATGAAGGCCTCCTACAACCAATTTTTAAAATAAGACTTCATAAGATGTAATATTATCTGGCTCAGATGTAGTAATGTTGAAGATTGTTCCTTTTGGTTATTTTTACGCAGACACTTATTCATGTTTTTTCAAACTCATTATATATATATATATATATATATATATATATATATATATATATATATATATATATATATATATATATATATATATATTCATTGTATCTAATGATCAATTTAACTGCAGATTTTAAATATGCAAATATGCAATATGTAAAATGGAACTCTTATCTTTCCCACTCCTCTCCTCTCATTTTCTTTCTCTGTCGTCTCTCTATCTATCTATTTTCTCTTTCACTCCTCTCTCTAATCTCTTCTTCCTCCTCTCATTTTCTCTCTCTTTCATCTATCTTTCTCCTCTATTTCCCTCCTGTTTTTCCTCTCTCTCCTCTCTTCGTCCTCCTCTCATTTTTTCTGTCATCTATTTATCTCTCTCTTCTCTCATTTCTTTCACTCTCTCTCTCTCCCTCTCTCACTCACTCACCTCTCCTCATTTTTGAGAGTACTCTGTTGTTTGTGCACACATCACATTATCTGACCACCGTTTGGACAACCAGTGCATCTGTCAATCATAAGCAGTGGGCGGGTCCAGCGGGAGAGAGTGCTGTTTGCAGCTCGGTTGCAAACCGGCTTTGAGTTTTACAATGTCTTTTTATTTTAACTAATAGTAGGCAAATGGCTTGATACATTTAACCACTAGCATTTATGTTCCAACAGGTTGATTTTCATAATAAGAGCCCTTGAAAAGCCTTTTTATAACCATTAGTATACAACAACATTTTTATTTTCTTTTATCTAGGTTACTTATTTAAAAAAAATACTGAAGCATTGAGAACATTCGGAAAATGTCAGTCTACTGACCTATCACCAAATTTCAGAGCTTAAAGCAACAGCAGCACACAGTTCTCTCTCTCTCTCTCTCTCTCTCTCTCTCTCTCTTTTGCTCTCTCTCACACACACGTTTAAATCCTGTTTAAGGGATTGCCTGACTCTTTCATGTCCCCTGGCAGGAGGACAAGCAGAGATCGTGGACTTCCATCATTTTCTAGTCGTCCACTAGAGTCCCCCAAGACCCTGTAATCCTGTTCACCATGACCATCAGACTGACAGTACTATTTATCTGCCCCCGTTTCTCTCTCTCTCTCTCTCTCTCTTCTCTCTCTCTCTCTCTCCCTCTCCCTCTCCCTCTCTCTCTCCCTCTCTCTCCCTCTCTCTCTCTCTCTCTCTCTCTCTCCCAAACAAGAACCAGGAGCGCATTTTTTTGTTTAGAGGGAAATACCAACACACATCCAGATCCTTAGAAGAGTCGCTTCCGCTCCTCCCTCTATTCTACCCCTGCTTCTCTCTCCTATCTCTTCCCTATTGTCATTCTTTCTCTCTCTTGCTCTATCTTCTCTTTCACTCCTCTCCTCTTTTCCACTCTCTCCTCTTTCTCTCCTCTATTTTTGTTTATCTCTCTTCTATTCCCACCTTTCTTCCCTTTTCTCCCTTCTTTCAGTCCTTCAGCTCTTTCTCTTTTTTCTCTTTCACTCTTTCCTCATTCTCTCTCTCTTGCAATCTCTCTCAGAAACACAATACAGTTGATATAAAAGATACAAAACTTGTAACTCTAGTTTAAAGTCTACATACATTTAAACCATGTTTTTGAAAAACAAAAAACATGAACATTGAAAAAAAAGGAGGGAATTTAAAAACTAGCATAATGTTTGTCTCTCAAACAGCGTCTTACTTCAGATCGTACACATCTGGACACGTTTTATTTTTATATAAAAAAGATCTTAAAGAGCTGGTTGCCTTTGTAGCTCTGCCACTGCTCGTGCCATCCTCTTAGCTTCACATTGAGACTGGCACAGAAACAATGAACACAAAGAGCGAGAGAGAGAGAGAGAGAGAGAGATTTTTTTTTGATTTTTACAAAAGACTTTATTGAGTCGTTAAATTTTTACATTTTTACATCACTTAAAAGCGTTTCAGATCTCAAAGAAAAGACAAAACAAAAACAAAAGCTCAACACATAAAAAGAACATTTAGAAAGCCATTCTGCTCCAGTCCAGCAGGTTCTCCGGGTCGCTGTGAGTCTCCTGGAGGAGCAGCACATCCACGGCCTTCTCTCGCTCTGCTCCAACACCAGCGCTCTCCTCTTCGCCTCTCGCGCCCCGTTGACATTTGAAGAAGAACGCTACAGAGCATTGTTCTCCTCCTTCAGCTTCAGCAGCAGGTTTCTGAGCCTGAAGCCGTGAGTCTCACTGAAGGGACACTGGTCCTTCATCTTCAGATACGTCCGGACTGAGTCACAGAACCCCTTCACGTCCGGAAACTCTGCTCTGACCTTCTTGTCCTGATCTTTTTGATTAAAATCAGCAACGGCCCCTGAGCTCTCTGTGTTTGGAGGACTGACAGGGACCTCTTTAGCCTCAGGTTCTCCCTCCTCAGCCTGAGTGTTCCCCTGTTCCTCCCTCCCCTCACCTGAGCCTCAGAGGTCTCCTCAGAGCCAGCTCTCCTCTGCTCGCTGGGGCCCTCAGCAAGGGCCCTCTCCCTGGATGAGGCTTTCTCAGGGCACGCTCGGACCATGTGACCCTCCCTCCCGCATCCGAAGCACCTCATCGTGTCCGAGCTAGCGTACAGTAAATAATCGAACCCCTCAACCTTCACGAGGAACTGAACGCTGATCTCCTGCTGGTTGTTGGGGATCATATAAAGCTGGCGACGGTGAGAGACCACGTGCTTCAGGAGCGGGGACCGGCACCCCCGAGAGAACCTTTTTTACCGGGGAAACGATTTTTCCGTGACGAGAAAGCTCCCTGGTCAGAAACTCGTCACTAATGAACGGCGGCACGTTGGACAGAGTCACCTTCTTCGCGGGGCTAGAGAGCGGGTCAACCGGAACGAATTGTTCGTTAACGGTGATCCCCTCTTCTATCAGCGCGTTCACCTTCTCCTCCGAACTTACGAAGATGACGACCGCGCTGTTCATCCGCGCCGCCGATCTAACGCTCCCGTACCCCACTACAGCCCCCCCACCGCGAGCGCCACATCCTCCACCCGAACACGGGAAGCTCGCGGAGACCTTTCACCCCGTGCTTCCGCGTCAGGCGAGTCAGGTCCGCCGCCATCGCACGCGGAGCTCCGCTCACCACCGACAAACACACCTGCTGCTCCCCGCAGCACCCGCACACACCTCACCCGTGAACCACACACAAGAACCCAAATATCCACTGTTAGTAGAGAAAAGTGAGGAAAAATTAGTAAAAACTTACAAACACTCAGAACTCGATCACTCGTGCTTTCGCTCACTCAACCACACTCACTCGCGCACGCGCAGAGAGAGAGAGAGAGAGAGAGAGAGAGAACGGCTTTCCGCAGTCTTAGTTTTAAGCATTTCAGTTATTAATAACACTCTTTATCTTCTTTCACTCCTCTTGCATTCTCATCTCTTTTTTCTACCCCTCTCTCTGTCTTTTCAACTCCTCTCCGTTTTCTTTTTTTACTCTTTCTCCTCTCTCTCTCTTCCTTCACAGCTCTCTTTCGCTGTCTCCTCTTTCTCTTTCATTCCTCTTTATTTTCTTCTCTTATGTTCCTTCTCCTTTTCTCTCTCTCTATCTGTCTTTAACTCCTTCACTATTTTCTATCACTCCTCTCCTCCTTCTCTCTCTCTCCCTCCTCTTCTCTTTCTTCTGTTCTTTTTCTCCCATTTTCTCCTCTCTCTCGTTTTACCTCTTTCTCCCTCCTCCCTTTCTCTCTCTCCATCTATCTTTAACTCCCCTCTCTCTAATATCAAGCTGCAACCTTGAGCTTTCCATCTCGATTGTTGTTTATTTGTTTTAATTTAGTTAAAACTTGTCCTTGAAAAAAATGACAACAAACCCACTAAAACTATTTGTAACAGGGTTTTCAGTTTTTCTTTTAGTCTTTACCTTTCACACAATTGGTCGAGTTGCATTACCTTCATATTAAACTGTGCTCATAGCCATATAGAAACATCCCGTACCTCTTCTGCAATCATTTAAATATATCTCCCCAATCCCTGACCCTTATTAGCAGCGCAATATTAATAGTAATTCCTTCCATGAATAAAACACCCTTCCAGATGAATGGATTCTTCATACGACCAGGCCAAACTCATTTCCAATGTGCACTCAAAACTCCTCCGTATACTCTCCCTGAACCCAAAATGCAAAACTAGGCCCCAAGTCATTCGCACGCATGTAAATGGAAGGCCAACTTTTGAAGCAGAGAATTGAAGATTCGTATCCCTCCATCTCCTGCTGCTCTGAAATGCCTGACCTTTGACCTCTGTGCTGAGAATAAACTCTCTGGCCCAGACCGTGCTGTCAACCTCAACGCCACCCTGACGAGAATATAGTGGCAGAATTCGACCTTCAAGGGTCTGCAAACTCAGTCACTGATATGGACACAGTTTTCCCTTAGTTTTCGTCAAAGCTCTGGATCTAAAACAGAGAGCGAGAGAGGGCAGAGAGAGCAAAGAGTAGAAAGAGAGAGAGACAGAGAGAGCAAGATAGAAAGAGTGTCTCAGGCACTCTTGAAGATTTGTGGGCGTAAATATCAATCAATCAATCAATCAATCAGTTTTTATATAGCGCTTCTTTAGCAATTGCTTTCAAAGCAGATTCACAACATCCTCGTGAGGATCAGGTAGAGTAAACAGGAGTTCCCTCTGCCTCGCTGACTGAGGCAGGTGCTAATCACCTCCCCAGCATAAAGAATATACATACTTAAAATCCATCGATGAACGGTTCGCCGGACAGGACCTGAAAAAAAAAAAATCTGATTATAGCCAACTTTATTAGTATTAAACAACATGAATAAAAAGATTGAGATGGAAAATAACACATTAATCAATCAATCAATCAATATTTTTTTATATTGCGCTTCTTTAGCAATTGCTTTCAAAGCAGCTTCACAAAGTCCTGGCAGGTGCAAGTCTCCTCCCCACCATAAAGAATATACAAACTTAGTATCCGTCGACGAACGGTTCGCCGGACATGGTACGGTAAACTCCCAGAAGAGGGATTAACCGCAACTTCATTAAGCGTCTAATGCGACTTTGGTCTCTTCTTGTAACTATTTGAGCAGAAGAATGTCTTCTGCGGCGACTCATATTTGTAAAACACATTATTTATGTTGGGATTGTTGGCATAAGAGTCAGATAAATGTGATCTGGCTGTTCATATTAAGGTCACATTGCTAAAAAAACAAATATGTATCAGATTCTGCAGCTTCTTTGAAAGCAAACTGGGTCAAAAAATCTGAATTGAGCTGTTCAGTCTATCCAAAAAATATCAGATACAGGTCAAGTATAGACAATCAGATTTGGATCACTTTTAGCTGCAGTCTGAACTTAGAACCCCTAGAAGTTAGTGAAAACATGCTTTTATTATATTATAATTTTTACTAAAACCAATGATGAAATCAAATATTAAATTCTCTTAACATAATTTAAGACATGTGACAAGTAGTGGTATGTCGTTTGTGAACGATTCGTTAAAAAATAACAAATCTTTTGTCAGGATCTGCCCAGTATCTTCTTTGTAGATCGGTGTTGCCAGGGGTCAGATCACTGACAGTCCTTCCCTCAGTTTTGGTTTCACCTTGTTTTCAGTTATCTCTCTTATTTTGTTTTGCCACCTCCAGCCACATGGCTCGGGTCATGTGACAGACGGTGGCCATCTTTGATTTGTTTTTGAACATGGTCTAGTTTTGTTCCTTCCTTTCCCCACCCTTCTCATTTTCTAGTTAGAGTTTTCAGTTGGTACACCTGTAGTTTCCCTCGTTATGTTTGATTGATCTTTATAAGCTTCTCTCAGTTTTCTTTTGAGTGTGGTTCATTATACCCCTTATCAGTGTGTGGTTGTATTTGCTGTTGTGCTGCAGTGGTGTCTTTCTGTTCAGCCAAGATATCAATTTAATATTATTTGTTGGTTTTCCCCCTCATGGGTTTTGCTTTGTTAACCTTGTTATTTTGTTTCTTAAATAAATTACTAGAAGACTGTCATGCATTTGGGATCCGCATTCCTCTTTTGGCCTACCGCACATGACATCTTTATAGTGAGTCGTCGGGAACTACTCTTCCTAGTGAATGATTTGTTCTTGCCATCTCGTTCAATCCCACCATTTTTTCCAAATGGACCCATAGCCAGAAGTATAAAAGAATTACTCTTCAACTTGTTCTTCTCGTTCTCAATGCTTTAATACTTTTTAGCTTTAATACTAAAGGTAATTTTTCACTGCATACACATGGCACTTTATGGATTTTACTGAAACGAATGACCAAATATCGGTGCTTTGGAAGTATCAGAAGAGGCGTTTAATAGAGTGTGCTGATAATCAAAAGACAAATGAGTTTAATTTCTTTTATTGTTGTATTTTCGTTCGGTTTTGGTGTTTTTGTCATAACTGTTTGCAAGACATCTTGCTAAGTAATTTCTTACGGATGCACAAACGGAACAATTAAATCAAAGAGCAGTTCTATTTAGTGAACAAGAATCAAAAGATTAGAATCATCAAAATGAACGAAACTTCCCACCACTAGTGGCAACCCTAGTTAACCAGTTTTAAGGGGCTGTTGTCACTCGCTCAGGGGAGGTCTTAACAATCTCTCGTGACATCACTAGACCCTGTCTCAGAGCTTGTAACAATGTAAGAGAATGAGCTTTTTTAAAAACCAAAGCACTTTGAGCTCTGAAACGTTCAGGCTTGTTTTATTGTCACTTTTGCTCTTCAATGATGAGTTATCCTCATCTTTTAGAAGTCAAGTTGTCATTTACAAAGCAGATTGTGTTTGTTTGTAAAACTTGGTGAATGATTGTGATTTTGGCAAATATTTCACTCCATACGGATGTCTCAGACATTAAGACTGCACTTGTGACAGTCTGATACTATCCTGGTTTTGTTTAATGAAAAGCAATTTTACTGATTTGCATTTAACCTGCACATTTTCGAGAGTTATCTGGTTATTTTCTGCATGTCCTGTAAATTCTCTCATTGAGCGTTTACGAAGGCTGCATCTTGATATCCACCAGTGAACTCTCCGTCTTCTACAGTTTGCTCATATAGGCCCATCAATAAACATTAACAAAAGCACATACTCCTTCATTACTCTTCATTATAGTCCCAAGGTTAAACAGACCTAATATTCACCAATCGAAGAGTAGAGCTGTCCAAAGCAGCTTCATAAAATCCAATGACTGAAGCCACACTGAAGATCTGCGCCTTTTCAATAAAACATGAAGCAAACAGAATCAAATCAATTAGCTTTTGCTGAAACATGAATGAAAGGTGCATAATTGATGGCAGCGCTCGTGCATTATACATATCTGTCTGCAAATCTCCACATCGCTTTTCCCTGAGAGAGCCAAAGAGCAGCGAGGCCACCTTTCACCGCTTTATTCACTTGATCTCCTCATTTACATTGGCTTGGAGATGGATCTTCAGCAATAAATTGTCTCAAAGGGAAGCTAGATTAGATTGATTTGGTGTTTTTTCACAACATGAAATGTATCGTGGAGGAGAAAACAAGTTCAAGGATAACTCAATCAAAGATGAGGATGTTTGTGTTCCTAACTTCATTCGAACAGAGAGCATTATTATCCGAAAAACATGCAATTGTACTCTCTGAGGGTTTGTGTTTTCTTTCTCGTGCTACTTAATAGGAACTCTCTTCAAAATATCGTATTTTGTAATCTAAAACTTGTTGAAATGACGCAGGCAAAGCCGCTCTTTGTTGGCTTACTTTGAATCCAATTCAAGACCTCCATGAGCTTTTCTGGACAAAAACAAAATCAAAATCTTTCAGATAATAGGTCTGTTTTAGAGAAATGGTGCTTTAAAGAACTATCCTCTTGAGATGACTTGCAGAAGTTGAAAAAAGAGAGAGATTTTTGGTGTTTTTCTCAACTGTCTGGGTATCATGAGCACCAGACAGATGGCAGACATTAAAAGAAAGGAGCATGTGACATCTCTCAACCGTACCGCTGAGACACAGGTAATTAAAATACATTTAATCAGGCTACTCTGATAAAAAATGCAGCTGGACACATGCTTCCACCTTCTGCTCCCACTTTCACACCTTTAACTTTTGGCACTTATTTACCAAAAAAGCAAACATAAATGAACAAGTACATAACAAACAGCAGAGTCAAGATTCAGTCTTGAAAGTTGTGGAATCATTTAAGACTTTTAATCATAAACCTATAATGAGAACGCTAGACACTTTAGAGTCTTAACAGAGCGTCCAATTTATAATCATCTGAACAACTTTGTATAATTAGTTTATTTATCATCATTGCCAAAAAGATACCCATACAAAGCAAACAACGCTTAAATGTTGGCACATTTTTTTTATTTTGTGACAAATGAAAATTAAATAGCATCCTAATTAGTAAAAGCACATAATTCTGAAAATCCCAGTACCAGATAAGTGTAACAGACCTAAACAAATTATTTTGCATAGTGTACATGCTTTCTTTTATATTGTACAAAGAAACTTTCAGAACAGTTCATTTCAAAGCATAAATGTATTGGCTCACTGTTTTTTTATGTTTTGGTAAGTTACTAGTTAGTTACTAACTAGTTAGGTCCTTTCTTCTTAAAAAAATCTCTACGAGAGCATGATGAGATCTACATGCAGAGATCAATGCTGATTGGAAGGATTTTTATAGTCAGTGTTGGACATTAGCCTTTCATTATTTAGAAACTTACCTTAGAATAACGTAAATCTCTCTGAATCAAACACTGCTGCTAAACACAGCTTAACTGCAGCTGTGGCAATATAGAGTTTGTACAAATACAACAAAATATGTTTAAAACGATCTATCAGAGTCAGAAACACCACAGAACCCCACATCTCGCAGCTTCGACTTGAAACACTCACCAGTTATGGCAGACGGCGACTCTACAGAGCATCATGGGACGTGTAGTTTTTTTAATAGAAATGAGTACATTAGACTTTATTAGCGATAAGAACTGCATTTTTATTTAACTTTAGGTCCATTAATATGCTAATCTTCAAAAATATATATTTTACAGAGTAAACTTTGAGGTCAACAGAATTTGATTCAACCACGTTTCACCCATTTAGACATATTAAAATGCTGTTTTCAAGAAAGTAAATATTAGATTTATGAAATGTTGTTTTTGTTATTGTTTATAAGGATTGATGTGAGGCATGTCATGTTTCAATGTAGGTTCCTGAGCAAAAAAAGAGAGCAAATTTAATATATGTCTAGCTGACCTAGCTTTCAAATGGATTTATGCCTACATTTAGAATATTAATAGCAATTTTTCACATTAACTTCTTGGGCAACAGTTCAAGAGTATGCTGTTATAGAGAGTCCTCTTATAAAGGAGACTTGTAAATTTTCCCAGAGGAGAAAGAAGTTATTGTTTTAAATGACATTGAAGAGACAAAATTACATGACAGACACATTTATGGTTTATCTATTTCTTGTTTACAATGAGGAGGAAACTGATTTACTTTTAAGCAGATGTTGGATAAATTAGACAACATCTGTGCATGTCTGGATGGTATCATAAAATGCTCTCACTGAAAGCTGTTATCTTTCCTCCCACCGCCAGTCATTATCCATTGCTATTCATTTATTAATTCAGAGCTGAATTATCTGTCAGAGTTTATGTGGATTCTTGGAAGCAACAGCTATAATAGCTGTAAGTGATGCTGAGTGGCATTCTTGTTTAATATCAGAATAAATCCATGTAACGATTATCTGCATTTGCAGGAAATGTCTTTAGTTTAATAGTAAATAATCCCTCAAAACACAGTTACAAAAGATAAATGATGTATCTATCATGGAAATGTCATAATGGAGGATTTGTATGAAATTGAATGCTATACACCTCTGTAGGAAGGTCAGCGTGACACTTCAGGGCCCAAGGCAAAGGCAGGGGTAGTTCCAAAAAAACAAAAACAAGTCCCCTTGTGAAAGAACAAGAAAATGTCGACTTATAGAAAGGTTTGAAAACTTATAGATGTTAATTTATTATTTGAACCTAATTCCCTTTCTAGAGTTTTTGTGTTTTACGTCTACCTCAACACAGTCAAGAATGGATCTCAGATCTTCCATTACAACAGACAACTTGTGGTAACCATATTAATGGTAAAATTGATACAAGTTAACAAGCAGGATTGAGAAGAGCACTTTGATGTCTGTCTTATTATTGGCATAGACCTTACAAAACTACTATTCTTTTAGAGTAAACATACTCTAAACTTCAGGCCAGCTCAAGGGTTCAGGAGGGGACCTATAAGCGGAATTTAATGAGCGGCTAACATGAGTGATTCTTGTATTTAATCTGAGGTATTTTCTCACAGACAATTCATTTAAACATCCAAACACAGTTTAAAAACTCTTTTATCGAAATGTCATGTTTAAATGTGTAAAACTATGCAAATATTTTGAAAATCAAATAAATATATCTTTTGTTTGATATAAAGCAAAATGAATTGTATATGTGCAAAAAAAATCAACAACTATAAAGATTGCTGTCACACAACAACCCAACTCATCAGGCCCAATCCCCAATTACCCTAGATCACACTCCCTGATTTCTAATTATCTACAGTTGTATTTGAATTCATCGGCCACTCTTTATTTGCTACTCCATTTCCACCAGTCTTTTATCCAGTCTACACTCTGTTCAGTTTAGTAAAGACATTTGCTTTTGTGGATCCTGTGCTTGAAGCTTAAAGTGCCTTTGTCTTTGTAAAACATTTTGGAGGTTTTAATACCTTTTTGCTTTTCTTCTATTAAAAACTTTAATTGCACTCTTTCATACTGTAATCCCTGAGTTATTTGACAGAAGACCGGAATAAGTTGGATTGTAGTTTTTTCTTCATCACAATGTACCAGCATTTATCAGCCTCTGTTCCTGACTTTTCTGTGACCCCAGCAATGACCCATTTCTCCGAACCTGAACCCATGCAACTAGCCAACTACCGTCCTTCTCAAGAGGACCGTTCTAGAAGGATTTCTCAGAAGTTATGCCTATACTGTGGTGGGGCTGAACATTTGGTCTCTTCCTGCCCTACACGCCCTCTATGCACAAGGGTTAGTTAGAGTAAAATTCTTTCTGGAATGTCTAATTTGAGCCTTGCTCCAGTACTCCTATGCTACAATAATGTGAGTATTTTGGCCCAAGCTCTTCTAGATTTTGGTTCTTCTGGTAATTTTATTTGCAGTTTGTTGTTCTCTCAAATAAGAGCCCACCAAAATTAAGATTCAGCAACCTCTTTCCATACACACCATCCAAGGAAATCCCCTTGCATGTGGGAATGTACCCCAGAGTTGGAGCTTAAAGTTGGAGTACTCCAAAGAGAGAATCTCAGGTTTTTGTTTCTAGAGGGATCTATTGTGGATATAATTTTGGGGAGGCCATGGTTTGTTAAGGATAATCCCTGTGTTAACTGTCAAAATAGCATGATATCTCAGTGGAGTTCATATTGTATTCGGAACTGTATGGCTGACTTGCCAGTCAGAATTCAGAAACCAGTGTCTTTGTCCCTTTGCTCCACTTTCATTGACAGTCCTGAAGTTCCAATAATCACTAACATCCCAGTTCACTACAAGGAATTCCAGGATGCCTTCATTAAGACCGCCACCACTCAACTGCTACATCACAGACCATGGGATTTCTCTATTGACTTGGTTCCTGATGCTACACTCCCCAAGGGAAGGATCTATCCCCTATCTATACCGGTAAGGAAGGTCATGGAGGATTACATTCAGAAAGCTTGCCATCCGGGATTCATACGACCATCTACTTCACCTGCAGCATTCAGTTTTTTCTTTTTAGCTAATAATGATGGACGCTTACGACTTTGTATTGATTATCGGTCTCTCAATACCCAAACTGTGAAATATCCCTATCTGCTCTTATTGGTCCCAGCAGCTTTAGAAGAGCTTTGAGAGGCTCGTATTTTTCCAAGAGCTTATATCTGAGGAGTGTGTACAACTTGGTTCATATCAAGTTTGGAGACGAGTGAAGGACTGCCTTCATTACCCCTGCTGGTCACTACTTGTGATGCCATATGGTCTTGCTAATTCCCCTTCCGTCTTCCATGGATTCATGAATGTGGTTTTCCATGATTATTTACAACAGTTTGTCATCCTCATTTATTCAAAGGATCTCACTGAACACTGCCATCGTGTCAAATTTGTCCTCCAGAAGCTACGGAACCATCAACTGTATCTGAAATCTGAGAAGTGTGATTTTCACTGTTTCACCATTCACTTTCTTGGTTATGTCATCCCTCCGGAAGGTATTCAGATGAATCAAGATAAGGTACAAGCAGCGAGAGATTAGCCTCAACCTCAGAGGATCAAAGAGCTTCAACGGTTATTAGAGTTCTCCAACTGATTAATTTTAGGTTTACAGCCAAATAACGCCCCTCTTACTTCACTACTCAGAGGAAACCCGAAGACCCTGTTGTGGAGTACAAGTGCTCTGTCTGCTTTTCAAACTCTCAAAATTAAGTTCATCAAGGTTCTAATTTTACGTCATCCTAACCCTAGTTTACCCTTTATTCTGGAGGTGGATGCTTCGTCAGTAGCTGCAGGAGCAACCCTATCTCAATGTACAGGCCAATTATCTGCTATACATCCATGTGCTTTCTTTTCCCGAAAGTTCTCTTCAGCCGAACAGAAGGAAGTATGTTCATTCCTGACTCATTTTGAAAACTAGTTGAGACAGTGCACACCTCTCTAGTGGCCATAGTCTTCACTTCAGGATACCATCCTCAGACCAATGGCGAAACTGAGAAGAAAATCAAGAGATCAGCAGATTTCTTCATGCTTACTGTCATCAGAATCAAAACCGCTGGAATCGTTTTCTTCCTTGGACAGTATATCCCCAGAATTCCCTCAAGATTCTCCTGGACTGATAACTTTACAGTGTATCCCAGGCTACCAGCCTCCCCTCTTTCCTTTGTCTGAGAAACTTGCTGACGTTCTAGCTATCGACAAGTGGTTCAAGGAGAGTGAAGGGATCTGGGCATCAACCCATGTCCATCTACAATGAGCAATAAGAAGATATAAGGTTCAGGCTGATGTAAGGCATGGAAGTACAGCATCTTACCATCCTGGGGATAGAGTACGGCTCTCCAGAAGGAATATTCGCCACTTAATGCCTTGTTGCAAACTAAGTCCTTGTTACATAGGCTCTTTCCCAATTCTGAAGAAAATGAACAATGTGACCTATCAGCTGCAACTCCCACCTCACTACCGCATTCCCTCCACCTTCCATGTGTTTCTCCATAAAACCCATCTTTTCCTCCTTCCTCAGGACCTGATGAAGCAGAAGTAACCCCTCCAGAGATTGAATCAGATCAGAACATCTACCAGGTAAACCAGATTGTCAGTTCCCGAAGGCAAGGTAGAAGCATAGAATATCTGATTGGGAAGGGTATGGCCCAGAGGATTCAAGAATTGCATCAGCAACATACTTATTGCCCAGCCCCAAGAAACAGAAGTCGCCATCGTCACCGTACCAAAGCATCAGGAGATGCTCCTCAGGGGAGGGGTACTGTCACACAACAACATCAGGTTCAATACCCAATTACCATAGATCACACTCCTCTAATTTCTAATTATCTACAGTTGCATTTTGACTCATCTGCCACCCTTTAAATGCTACTCGGTTTCCACCAGTATGTTATCCATCTACATTCTGTTCAGTTTTGTAAAGAATTTTGCTTTTGTGGATTCTTTGCTTGAAGCTTAAGCACCTTTGTTTTTGTAAAACTTTTTGGAGGTTTGGACACCCTTTGTTTTTCTTCTATTAAAATCTTTTGCACTCTTTTGTCCTGTAATCCCTGAGTTGCCTGACAGTTGGTCAATGTTTTTCATTTATTAACTGTTTTTTTTCTATTTTATTTTTATTTTATTTTATTTATCTTAAATTTACTCCTCAAGTACCAATTATTCTTAATATTTTCTTATGATACTTTTTTTAATATCGTAGCAAAACCTTTGGATGCAAATTGAGGGATACTGCAGTTCATCGTCTGTCTACTAGAGGCTGACTCCAAAAATGAGCAGGTTCCAACTGATAACCATGTTAAAAAAACTTGTAGTTAAAAAACATGTTTATGCCTCTGGCTTCTGTAGGTTGTTTTTGATGCATATTGGTTAAGTTGACCTTCATGACAACTCTAAGGGCTTTACAATTTTCAGTATTACTATTTTCTTTAAGTTATATTAAGATTAAAATTTTTTCATAATTAAGAGCGGGGGGGTTGCTTAGGTTTTGTCTGATCATCTACGACTCTGATCATGTTCTGATCAGGATTGTAATTCTGATCAAGTAAATCCACCAATTAATAAAATACATTGTTATAACAAGCATGTATTTTACATTATTTGTGAAGATAGGTGTTTTGTTAAATTTCTTTTCCTTGAATTTAGGATTTACCAGTAAAAATAAGAAACTCTTGCAATGTTTTTGTTAGGTGATTCAAAATCACAAATAATGTATCAAAAACGCAGAACAAAATTTTGTTTACCATAAGCACAGAAGAGCAATAGAAAGCCAAGTATAGTTCAAAAAAAGTTTAATTTTAAATAGGACTTTTGTCATTTAGCAGGCTTTTTTCTTTATGAGGTTTGCCAAATTCTAGCATTCTGAAAATATTTTTCTTAAAGCTGTTATCTTATTTATTTTCAGATAAATTATATGAGTGATGTCACGCTCACTGAAGAGTAGAATACTCTAACTTCTTTCTAAATTATAAAATATTATTAAGTGCATAAACTTAAAATAAAAAAACTGTAACTTATTTATTGCTATTTAACTGCTTGAATTGTGGTCCCTTCGATCCTGGGGCAGTTGCCTGGCTTGCTTACTACAATGGCTCTTTTTATTTATTTATACAAAATTAAACATTTTAGGAGCTTGACAGGAAGTAAAGTAAGAGAAAGTTGTTTCATCATCCTGTTCAAAAAAAAAATGTAAGAGACGTGAGAATATACACAAAATTAAAGACATTGATTTACCAACTTTGCAGTCAGACTTCTTTTTTTAGTTATATTTTTTCTTTAATATATTCTGATACATTAAGCCTGAAGCATTACATTTAGTCATTCAAATAATAACTCATCAATCTGAAAGATCAAAACAAAAATTAAGACACAGCAGCAAAACAGTGTTTAATTTCTGACTAAAACAGAGCGCTTCAATCTCCATGTCCATCAAGAGCTGCCAGGTCGTGTTTTGTCAAAGAGCAATCCTTCCAAAGCAATAAAACTCTTCTCTTTTTTACCCTGACGGCACACTTCAGGTTAAGAAGCAGCCTTTTAATGTCACGTCCACCTCCATCAGCATTACCTGTTCATTTATCTGCTTTCAATGAAAAAAACACACCGTGAAATTGACAGATTGTGTGGAACAAAGCAAAAGAACAAGGACAAAGGCTGGCATTCACAAGACACATGAAGCGAACATACAAAGAGTCACTCTTCTGTCTTCTTACAGGCTTTGTTCTAGATCGTGACACGCTTGGGAACACGTGTTTACTGGACAATATTCGATGTATATTTTTCTCAAAAGAAATCACTCTTTTCACACTGTACTTTTCTCATCTCTGATTGCAGCCGCTGGAATCCTTCGTCTACTGTATGCTGGAAACAATCACCATACGTGTTATTTCTTTGGATCGTTTATCAAGCACTGTTGTGGATGTTTGCTGGTGATCAAATTCAATTCATCATCACTCAAATCATTTTTGGTATTGCTTTTTACCACCCAAATGTGTCAAAAACAGCTTCTGAAGGAGATTAAATTCAAACTGTTGTGCAATGTGTACAGTTATTTTCAATGCAGAAGCAATGGCAATAAATTATAGACCTGCACCAGATGGAATGCCTTTAACAACTATTACCAAGCACAACCCATTAACTGTATTTTTATTTTTTATTTAACCCATTGACTGTATATAACTTGGACGTTCAGTGTGGGAGATTACTCATATGTTTCATACGAAGGATAAAGATGGCTCAGAATCACTGACTATATATAACATGGACGTAGCATGTGTGAGGTTTCGTAATAAATGTTGAAAATGTCTGAATGGAAGAAACCAGCAATTGCCATCATGGAGGTGCATCACTTCCTGGTAACCAAATATAGGTCCAGAGAGGTGGGGCATGGGCATAGCAAAGACATCTGATTGGCTGAAGGTTTAAATGTAATATATCTTAAACGAACTCATTTAATCAAATTCACTAGTTTTAGAGTGTCCAAAGACATTGCAGTACCAGGGGTGTAAACGTGTTTTCTCAGCTCCAAAGTTTTAGCATTGGAGTGAATGAGAATCTGCTCACTTTTGACCCCACCAATCAAGGTACTACAATTTAATTACTTCCTATTGTACGCGGGCAGTGCGAGCAGGTGCTTGCCCCTTGCTCTGAATGGACGTAGCTGGCTGTAGCATAGACTGTATATAACATGGACATAGCATGCATGTTTCATTTGATCGGTGAAGCGAGCTATGGTCCTAGCCAACCTTTGTGGAAGCGCACCAAAAATGGGTCTAGAGGTGGGACATTGGCATAACACAGATGTCTGATTGGCTGAATGTTTACATTTTATATATCTTAAATGAACAGATGTAAAAAATAATTCACCCCATCAGAGTGTTCATGAAACTATTAAAACATATTGGCAGAGCCTGACATCCTGTTTGAACTTTTTACATCTTAACATCTTTTCTCTCGTATTATTAGAGAAATTTCATCTTCAACCTGTGACCAAAATTTTGGTGTAATATTATATTAATATTATAGTCTGAGCCATGTGTTTTTTTGTTTTGTTTTATGGAGCTAAAAGCAACAATACAATTTTTTATTTGTGGAAAGTGTGTTAGTTGACAAATGTGTACTTTGGGGTGTGACCTCTTGGTATACTTGGAATAAAAAAAAGCGTATACTTGCTATATTTTAAGCGAAAAATGTGTAATTTGGGTCGTGGCCTCTTGATGTACTTGAAATGTAAAAAAAACCTAAACATTAGAAGCATTAGTATCATCTTGAGCGCGTTCTCTTTAAATACTTAAAATTCAGAATGAAAGCTTCAATATGCTACATTTGAATGGTGTAAAAATAGTGTATACTGGAGATTGGTCTGCTGATGTACTCGAAATTTCAGAATAAATTCTTAAATTTACCATATTTTAAGAGAAAACTGGTGCATCGTGGAGCGGGGTCTCGTGATACCTGAAATGTCAAAATAAAAGCCTAAATGTGCTTCATCTTAGGAGAAAACGTTTGTATGCGAATTTTAAATACTTGGCATTCCAATATAAAGTCTTCAATTTGACACGTTTAAAGGATCAAATTGATGTATCCTGGAATGCGGTCTAAAATAATAATAATAATAATAATACAATCTTAAATGTACTATTTTAAAAGTAAAACTACAAACCGACAACATGCTCTTTTTTGCCCCTTGAAGGCTATATCTTGGGTAGAATTGATAAAGCATACCTAGCAAAAGAAAAAAGATGAACACCAAGCATTTTAATCGTTTAAATAATGTAAAACAATTACATTTTTTAATTGATGGGTAGCACTCCGGGGTGGGGGGTTGAGAAAAAAGTTGGCACGTTTGTCCTCCCCTTGGTAAGGCCTAGCCCATCCACATCACCCTGCAGAAGATCCTGGCAGACACGCTCGCATGCAGTCGCTTTATTACTGATCTTATCTGAAGTGCTCAGTTTTCCTCAGATAGAGAAGAGAAAGAGCAGAGCGCCATTGTGCGTCCATCACGCGTTGACAGCGCAAGCCGCTCGCGCTAGGATCCGGCGGATGGCTTCCTCTCTCTCTCTCCCTCTCTCTCTCCCTCTCCCTCTCTCTCTCTCTCCTGTTTTAAAGTCACTGCCAGACTTCAGCTCATGCGCTACTTCCTGGATGGCGGAATGGAAAGCTTCCAGAGCTGCTCCAACTCTCGCCTCAGTGTTTTCACCTTGAAGCGTGGACTACTTCTTCTCCCCGAACATCTCGTTTAACCGTGACAGCCAGGCCTCTCCTCGGGACTACCACGAGCTGAAAGTCGCTGCTCTCCTTCTCGGGCTTGCTAGAACTTCAAAAGAGGGAAAATCTTTCCCGAGGACTGACCGAAGGAGGCGAGCGCAATCCGTTCTCGCCGCGCTTTTTTTGGAGTTTTTTTTTCCCGCCCCGAGAGGATAACTCCGTCAACAGTTGCCTTATTCCAGAGCTCCATGCATACCGTGTGACATGCGGAGGCTACTGCGACCGCGCTGCTGGTGGATTCCGCCTCTGCTCCTCTCCGCGCTCGTGCTCCGCTTCGCACGCTCTCATCCCGGTAAGTTGCGTTTGACGCGCGCTCTCCATGCATTCGGGTGGTTTGGTCAATGTAAAGCCCCGCACGCGTCGTGTGCTGCGTTTATTCGCTGTTGTACGCGCATCCAGAGGTTTGCTTGTTCCAGACGATGACCCGCGACTGTTAACGGTTAGCGCGCGCGTACCCGTTATGTTGACAACGCTCTCAAATAGAGGGACGCACAGGATGCGATGAGCTCCAGCAGTTGTTAAAACACATCAGACTGAATACTGATGCACACTTGAGTCATCTCCTGCAGCCTGCTGATACTGTTGCGACTGTGTGTTCCCAAAGAAACAGCGTTCTGAGTTCTTTTTAGTTCTATTTGTTGCATTTATTTGCAACATGACATGCTCACAGCGAAATAATCTCTGTCTCTGTGGTAAATGTAACATTATGTGATATGAATCAACACACCGGGTCTGCAGTATTTTTTGTTTTGTTTTAAGTCCCACATAACAAAATGCATTGTTTAAAGAATGTTTTATGTTTAACACAGAAGCTGCGCTCACAGAGATGCACCCCATTGTGTTGATTGATGGTTTCAATCCAGAACGGTCACCAATTTTTATTGTTGGAATTTTTTTAGCATGCTCTGTAGATGCCATGTTCTCTTCTGGTGGTGTGCAGCATGAACTGTAGAAGAACGAAACATACAGGGCTACATTCACTCACCATTCATGCTTATTTTAGTCAAATTTTAGAAATCTCAGCGTGATCAGAGACTAGGAAGGAACCTGTGAAAGTGTTTTCCACAGTGAAAAAAAAAAATCACATTTTGTTAGTTTTGAGGCTTTGTGTGAAACTTGCAACTGTGTTTTCTGAAAGAAACCGCTGTCTGTGTAGTGTTTTTGTATTTTTTATTTTAGATTTGCTGCATTTATTTGCTGCATAATTTGTTCAGAGCAAAAATAAGCTCTGTCTCTTTCTTAAACGTACCGCTATGAGAGATGAATCAACACAGTTTGTGCAGCAATTTTATTTTTCGAATAATTCATATGTTTAGTCCCAGAGTGTTGAAAATGAACGTATTATATTTAACACAAAAGCTGCGCTCCCTCCAGTAGTGTTTATGGATGGTTTCAATCCAAGACAGTCACCAATTTTAATGATTTTTAAAAATATTCTTTGTAGATTTGTCATGTTTTTTACTAGCGGTGTGCAGCATAAACTGTGGAAGTATTGAGTACACAGGGCTACATTCACTCACCATTCATGCTTATTTTAGTCTGAAATCTCAGCGTAGTCGGCGACTAGGAGGCAATCTGTGACTGAGTGCTTCCCTCTGTGTTCCCCTTGTGTTGGATTATATTACAGACTAGAAACGTGTTGGTTAGACCAGGTTTCTTTATTTAAAAACACATTTTGATTATTTTTTGAGTGGCCTTGTTTGAATCCCTAAAACTTGAACTTGTGTTTCCTTTATTAACAATGTGTTCAGCTTATATACCTTTATTTAGATAGGTACAGCATGCTAAACTGAAATGGAAAAGATTAGATGGTTAAAAGATTCGATTTTAAAACTACTGTTAAAGAGCTACATCCATATTTAATCTCCCATTTTTGTAGAGAAAATATGATTTTGAAGGTATTTATTTGACTTGAAATTGAAAAGGAGTACTTCAATAGAGAAATATACTTTCTTTTTTTCTTACACACCGTAAAAGAAAATTTTGTAGATTATTAAAGTAGCAAGTTTGGTTTTACAGCACATACTAGTTATTCTAGTAAGATCAATTCAATCCTGAGATTTAAAAGTAAGCTAGTATAAAACAGAGTTTCAGTGGGATATTAAAAAGTAAAAAATGTTAAAGCCCAATTTGTAAGCCTTATAAAGTCTTACATTTGTTGTTAATTATCTGTTATCTGTTAATTACTTATGTAACTTAGTTACATGTTCACAGCTCTACATCTATCCGAATATACGGAGCGAAGTTACATGCCTCGATAGTAAATGCACTGGCGCCGTAGGCACATCACACATCTTTCCGAGCAATTGGTGCGAACCAACAAGAGTTCAGCTCAGCCATAACGGATCGGGTTTTCGGAAGAGAACAACCAATGAAAGCTGCTGTTTTGACCATGTGAGCGGGACAAGAAAGAGCCGCTGGAGTGGCGATACACACTCTCACTTCAATCTTACAACAGAAAACAACTAAAGAAAGAAAAGTAAGAAAAGAACTATGAGATGAACAGCAGAGGAAGAGATCGGGAAACATAAACATTCAGAAGCTTGTATTGCTGGTGTTCGACTATCAAGTGTTGTTCAATAAAGCCCTCAAAGATTATAAAACTGTCAGCGTGTGGCTGTTCTCCTCAGTGATGGGACGTTTCGTTCAACTTGGTGCTTTGTTCTTTTGCCTTTTGTTCAAGAACAATTAATATTAATGATTCAGTCATATCGTTCATATCAGGAAAAAATCGTATCTAATTGCAAACCTTTACGACAAAGACCAAAAATAGAACAAACTACACAAATCTGAGTAAATAAATGTGCTTATAGATGTCTTCTGATTATTATAAGTTTTATCTGCTCGCATCAAAGAAAACGATTCACTCCATGAAAAGAGTGAAATTACTGAAGAGTCAGATTTGTTCTTTTTATGAATAACTCATCACTAAACATGAGCGCCAACCAGTGGCGAGGAGCATCACTGCATCCGCTGTCAACACTAGTTTGCGAAATGCACCCGCTGAGAAGCTTCAGAGGATTCGTGCGCATCTCAGTTCAGATAGATGTGTAGAGACCTTAAGACTGTGGTTAAATTGCATTTTAGAGATAAAATGAAGATGCTTGTGGATGCTATAACACTGCACATGTGGCAGCGAGTGAATAATTCTAAACAATATCCATGTCCTAGTGCTTTCACTTACTATCTGCTTGCATCGAGTAATGCATTATAGCAGGTCATAGTTCAATCCAGCCTCTTTTTTCATCAGGTGAAACATTGAAATAGAAGTGAAAGAGAAACAGAATTCTATATATCAGCTACCAGGTTGTTTAAATCAGATGTTTTAGATGACCTTGAGTGTGTAAGAGACTGGTGAGGTTGCGTCAGACTTCATTGTTACGGGCACATCTCAGGCACGACGAGACTGATCAGCTCTGCTTGTTTGCATCAGTTTTTATGTAACGTCAGAGGCGTCTAATGTACAATTCTGGCAACACACTCAGGTCTTCACATTAGAAACAGCAAAAGCAGAACAAACAGTGCTGCTTCAACCAACGTCAATACAAGCAGTCATAAATGCAAAATGTTTTCATACACAGAGTGTTGGAGAGCTTTTCAGCTCAAACGGAAGGAATCATAGCTTTCAGATTGCATGTTTTATGTGTGGAGCGTTATTTTAAGTGTGCGTGCATTCCACACAAAGCTGCCGTGTGTTGAGAGAGCTCATTAAAATGCCAAACTGTATTGTGTTTATCTCTCATCTCAGCATCTATCTGATATCTCACTACATGAAATGCTAATATATCTCAAAACATAAATCTTCTCCAGCTGACCTACTTCTCTGCAGCTTGATGTGTTTTGGTTAGCTTTAGAACTGACTAAATTTCACTTTCTTTAGGGTTTCAGCCAAGTCTTCAATTCTACAAAATCTACAATTTACAAGACCAAATTTGAGGTCTTAAAAAGTCTTCAATACATTTTCACAGCTCTTGTTTTTCTGATGTCCATGTAAAGTTTTTCAGAGTTTTTTTTTTATTGTTGTTTGGAGTTGCCAGAGATTGAGAAAATGCTCCTAAAATAGGGTTGTCATAGTGTGAAAAAATGTTTTTAATTCCGCAAAAACCTAAAAGTGACATTTAGCGCTGCCCTCGTTTGAGAAAAGGCTGAAATATATTCAAAATGACTCATTTCTGGCTAGGTTTGACAGAATTTGTGAAAATTCTCAGAAATGTTAAAAGAAAGTTAAGAAAATGCTTCCAAATACTCATACATGCTCAAAATCTTAAAAAAGGGATTTCAAGAGTTTCCAGATATTGACATAGGAGTCATAAGTGTAAAAAGTATTTGTGATTGTAAGAGTTGCCAGATATTGACATAGGAGTAATAAATGTATAAAAATGCCAACGTAGCCAGATTTTGAAAAAATGTTTACGAGTTCTCAAAAGCATAAATGTGATTTTTGGGTTGCATAGTTTAAGAAAACTCCCTTAAAAGTTCAACTTCGTAAAAGGTAAGGTTAGAGTTTATCATGCGTGTCACGGTGGTGCAGTGGGTAGCACGGTCGTCTCACAGCAAGAAGGTTGCTGGTTCTAGGCTCTGCTGAGGCAGGTGGCATTTCTTTGTGGAGTTTGCATGTTCTCCCCGTGATCGTGTGGGTTTTCTCCGGGTAATCCGGTTTCCCCACAAGTCCAAAGACATGCGGTATAAGTGAATTGCGTAAGAACGATTGTCCATAGAGTTAAAAAGAGTGAATGTGTGTGTGAATGTTTCCCAGCGATGGGTTGCGGCTAGAAGGGCATCTGCCGCGTAAAAACATATGCCAGAGAGTTGGCGGTTCATTCCGCTGTGGCGACCCCAAAAGGGAAGAAAGCCGATATGAAGATGAATGAATAAATATTTATCATGCAAAACAATTCTGAATGTCTTTTTGACATTATTATAAATTCCATCCTTATAACCATCCTTAACTGTTTTAAAAATTCCTAACTTTGATCTTATGAAACCTGCAGATTGTAGATTTTCACCTAACAGAACTAAGTAATAGCTGTTTTGGTGATAACTAGCTAGTTGCTGCAAGTTTTCATCTCTCAATGACATCTGAAAGTGCAGGAGCAGGATGTTCAGGGACTCGATGGACATTTGGGGTGAGCACTTGAGTGCACACAAAGAAAAGGATGACTGTTTCCGCATCTCGTTTTCATCAGGTTTGTGATGAATAACACATGGTCATCGAATGGCAGCTGCCTGATTCAAGGCTTCGGATGTTGTTGTCAATCATTGCAGCCTGTTTTTGCAACTTGCGGCTCTGTTGATTTGACTCCTTAGTTTTTTCCTAGTTAGTAAAACAACAGTAGGCCGCGTTAATAGAAAAACCATGTAACAACAGGAATGTTCACTGATTGCATATATTATGAGAGAAATGCCGGTGGTAATAGTGATGTAATATAGACTGAGGTCAGAGCGGCCAAAGCATGACTGGCACTGACCAGTTTGCTGCCCTAGGCAAGACTTTGCCTGGCACCCCCTACCTGACCCGCCTCACAACCTACCAAAATAATTTTACCACTCTCCATTCTGATCGTAATAGCCATTTATTATGTGTTATATCAAACTGCACCCAGCTTTATTTTACAATAAAAAATACTATAAAAAACTCAATATAATATAAACAAACATTACAAAATTTAGTTTCGTTTGTCCAATATGACATTATTAAAAATAAACAACTATTTATCAAATTCGAACTATTAAGGTAACAATTGCAATGGACATTTATTACATTATGTTTATTAGTTAAATAAAACATTTTATTTTTATTTTACCAAATTCTTCAAAAGTTACAGACATGGGCTATTGTAAAACAAACAAGTCAGCAGTTGTGGTTTGATTGATAAGGAGATCGATTTGTGATCAGAAGGTCGCCGGTTCGATCCCAGATCCTCTGAGTTGAAGGTGGTGTGAGTGATGAAACACTACCTCTCCGTCTTCAACAACCACAGCTGTGTTGCCCTCGAGCAAGGCACCAGTTTCCCGACTGCTCCCCGGGTGCCGCAGCCATGGCTGCCCACTGCTCCCCGGGTGCCGCAGTCATGGCTGCCCACTGCTCCGGGTGTGTGTTCATGGTCTGTTTGTTTACTGCTCTGTGTGTACACTGAGATGCGTTACAGAGCACAAATTCCTGGTATGGGTCACTCCATATCTTGCTAATTGGTCACTTTCACTTCACTTCACTTCACAACAAAATAATTTGCCTGAATAAATTATTAACCTTTTTTTACCTTCATAAATTGTAATGTGATACTAGCATACTGTCGAAAAGAGTGAGACTTTTGTATAGGTAACAATGTTGAATAAAAACATTCTATTGTATGTTGCAGAGAACTGCTGCTTCCTTAACAACAACACACTAATTTTCCTATAGTTTCTGTTATTCATGATATGAATGAATCGTTATTGTACTCTACCTACAGCGAGTCAACCTGTAGAGCACTCTCACTATCTGACGCTCGAGCTGCACGCTGAAGATCTGTGCCTAGCGAAGGATTCTGCGGCAGTGTGCAGCTGGGTTCAAAGCGAGTGCAACGGGGCAATCACAGAGGATTGTACAATTAACAATCTGTGGAAACACAATTTAAAGAGGATCTTATAAATCCACATCATAAGGATTGTCATTTGGTGTCATGATTACATTAATATAAATAATTAAAAAAAATATTATTTCAAATCGTGGGCCCCCTTGAAGGTGTAGCATTTGCCTATACAAACTGATGGAAGGGGCCGGTCCTGTAGTGATGGGAAGTTTCGTTAATTTTGGTGACTCTGTTCTTTTGATTCTCTTTCACTAAACAGAACGACTCTTTGAACGATTCATTCTTTTTATTCATTCGTAAATAATTATTTCCTTAATTCCCTAACAAGATTACTTCAAACAGTTATGAGAAAGACCCCAAAATTGAGAGAAATACAATAATAAGAGAAATGAAACCAGTAAAATTTTGTCAGTATGTGCCCGCTGCCGTGTGCAGTGAAACATGAGCTTTAGTATTAATTTTGGCAAAACATGTGAAATATCACCACAACACCACATGAAATACCATCACATGTGAATGGAATGATAAAGTTCTCTAACATCTGGGTACTGCATTTGTGGGAAATGATTGAGAACGATAAGAACGAGTAGTTGAGTGATTCAAATGAACTGTTCTTTTCTATATCCGGCTCTGTGTCAGCTGGGAAACAATCGTGAGATTGAAACAGATGGAGAGAACGAATCGTTCACTTGGAAGGGTAGTTCCTCACGACTCAATATAAAGATTCATTTATTTCACGAACGACACATAATTACGATTTCAGATTAAAAATCTTAATTGGGTATTCCTCAAACTCAAAGCTATAAAACAAAATCTTCAAAAAGAGAATGAAGTCATAAGAATTCATGCTTAACTTGCTAAAGCAGGTTTCACCAGATCAGGAGACTGGCTAAACTATTTCAAAATGATTAAAATCTACTTAACATCTTGCCAAGAGTTGAAGAGTGAGCCTATCTCCAAAAAAGTGAAGAATATGAATATGAATATATTCTTTAATATGAACTCTAAGGCGTATAATATTGGTCAGATATAATTTCAGCATTTAAATCTTCACTAATGTTTCTCTTCATGCGTTCGTTCTCCACCTTTTCTCTCCAGTGGTTCGTTATTGTCATGAAGTAATACAAGCTTCTAAAGTAAAGAGAGCTTTTAGCTTCTGTACAAGTGGCAAAAACATGTTATTGAAGCCTCATATTGGCCAACTCACCTTTATTGTTAAGATTGTTGTCTCATGACAGTGCTTCGTGAAGTGTTTTGTGTTCCCCTTGAGTTGAGTTGATCTACTTGAGAGACAAAAAACACCCTTGTCTTCTGGAGCACAACCTTCCTCAAGATAATTTCTCAAGGAGTGACACTAACTCCTAATTTCCAGAAGTTGAAATTAAGTTACTGCTGAACAAAGACACCGTCTGTCTTCAGTTTTCTCCTTCTCATCCCCCCGTCCGCTCAGCTTTTTGTTCGCAGTTATGGCTCTTTTTAAACCTGGTGACATTTGTTCACTTGTCTGTGTCTGATAGACCTGTTCTTAGTAGAAGCACTGCTGCAGAAAGACAAGTGAGCTCTGTATTCACTGCCGCTGTGACATGCAGCATCACACGGGAAAAAAAACGAGAGAAGTGCAACTTTATTTATTTCTGTCATGCGAGTGGGAAACAAGTGTCTGCACTCTTGAGTCTCCAGTAATGGCCAGTTTGCTGAGTGTGCAGCGGAGAGAGGAGGGAAAGATCTCTCCACGGGGAGTCTACTGGCCTCAGGCTCTGCTCTGCTTTCAGACGGATGTTGATGTGTTTGTTGGAGCAAGGGTTGCAATTGCAAGCAATTAATTGAGGGTCATGTGATTGTCAGTAATTCTTTGCATTGATGCATCAATTTACAATATCATTGGGCGATTAAAAACCAGCGTCCAGAAACCTTCACCACAGGAAACACCTGACAAACAATGTAGAGTATAGATTTGTCCCTAAAAGAAGAGCAAACAGACTGGATTTCTGATGTTCTCATGAGGATTGAAGTCACTTGTAATGTTTTCCCTCAGTTTTGTAGGAGAAGATCAAGTCATGAAATATCAGAAACCAGATCAGCATGTTGGCAAACTCAACTTGTCTCATGTAGAATGCAGAAACTGTGTCCTTTTGAGCCACATAAAAGCCTGTTTGCTGAGCTAATGCAGCCACTAAACTGTATAAACCTTTTTACCCATAATGGACACACAAGAAATCACTGGCCTTTTCGCAATCATCAGCTTCTTTTATTCACTGGGTGTCCTTTTAAGTGTAATAGAGCTGATAGGAACATATGCACAGACACCGGTTGCCAGATCATGACAGATGGCGCACTTTGTAATATTAGTTTAAGTGCTATCACGGTAGTGTTTCAGAAATTAATACAAGGTTTACTTCAACATAGAGCCACAGATGATTGCTGGATCAAATATCAATGGTCAAGCCAGCGCAGTAAAGTTTTAATGCATGACATGGAGGTAAATAACTTCCTCTTACAGCGAAAAGTAGAATGGGAGATTAAGAAATGTAAATATTAGATGCGAGGGATGCAGTTTATGCCATGGGTCCTTAACCTTGTTTGACCTCAGCAGTCGTGCTTCCAGAACTTTTTCTTATCGGTGGCCAAATAGGGCCACTAAAAAAATCTTAGTGACACACAAAAACTTTAAGCCAAGATTTCAGACCTATATTTAATTGCTGTTATAAACCAAGCTGTGACACCTATGAGTCTCAAGAAAATGCTTGGGATTATAACTACATTTTATTTTAAAGTATAACATTTTAAATGCATCTAACACAATAAACCAATGCTATACATAGACTGATATCAGTACAGTTAACATTTTGAGTTGCACTACAATTCTGTGTTATTTTCGAATTGTATTTTACAACAGTTGTGGATTTACTGGCATCAAAACCTGTTCCTGGGGAAGCCAGATATAGACTTATACAAATAAAAGCACCCCCCTCTAACTAAGCCTATGGATCTCCTCTATCTTTTCATTGTTTCCTCAACCTGCAGCACTTTTTTTCATTAAAATAAGAAGATATGTCTGTGGACTTTATCTTTATTATCAGAAAATTGAAATAACTTTAGGTATGGAGGACAATTGTTTGCTATGGTGATGGACAGGTTGACAGATGAGGTCAGACAGGAATCTCCATGGACAATGATGTTTGCAGATTACATTGTAATCTGTAGTGAGAGTAGAGAGCAGGTGGAGGGACACCTGGAAAGTTGGAGGTTTGCTCTAGAAAGAAAAGGAATGAAAGTCAGTCGTAGTAAGACAGAATACATGTGTTTGAACGAGAGGGAGGGAAGTAGAACAGTGAGGTTACAGGGGGCTGAGGTCAAGAAGGTGGAGGAGTTTAGGTATTTGGGGTCAACAGTCCAGTGTGACGGGGAGTGTGGAAAAGAGGTGAAGAGGCGAGTGCAGGCAGGTTGGAGTGGGTGGAGAAAAGTGTCAGGGGTGTTGTGTGACAAAAGAGTGTCAACAAGAATCAAAGGAAAGGTGTACAGAACAGTAGTGAGACCAGCTATGATGTATGGGTTAGAGACTGTAGCAGTGAGGAAGAGACACGAGGCAGAGATGGAAGTAGCAGAGATGAGGATATGAGGTTCAGTGTAGGAGTGACAAGGATGGACAAGATTAGGAACGAGCACATCAGAGGAACAGCTCAGGTTGGTTGTTTTGGAGACAAAGTCAGAGAAGCCAGATTGAGATGGTTTGGACATGTGCAGAGAAGGGATAGTAGTTATATTGGTAGAAGGATGTTGGAGATGGAGCTGCCAGGCCAGAGGGAAAGAGGAAGGCCAAAGACAAGTTATATGGGTGTGCTGAAGGAGGACATGAAGGTAATTGGTGCAAGAGTAGAGGATACTGAGGCCAGAGTTAGGTGGAAACAGATGATTTGCTGTGGCGACCCCTAAACTGGGAACAGCCGAAAGAAGAAGAAGAAGAAGAAGAAGAAGAAGATGGAGGACAATGTAATGATATCCCTTCTGTAAGTCGCTTTGGACAAAAGTGTCTCCCAAATGCATAAATGTAAATGTAATGTAAATGATATCCCACTTATTGGAAGTTCATGTGAGGTAACACTATTCATACTCGGAGATTAAAACCAACACACTTTTATCTTTTTTTCACAAACAAAAGATATATTCTTTCCGTTTGCCGTGTTTCCGCTTTCAAACAATTCTCTTTCCAACTTATTTACAAGAAGCGGTCAAATGAATGACCAATTTGAAGCAAGGCTTTGCTAGAAAATTTTTATTCTGATTTGTGTAGCTCGTTCTCTGACATTTTTTTTTTAAATCTCTGGAGACACGTGCTCATGCTAACAGCAGAGAGAATCTTCCATTGGAATATACAGAGTGGCGTCAGCTCCAGAGTTTATTTAAAGTGGAAACACAAGGGAGTTTATCTCATCAGCTCATTCTCTTGAGCTCAGATTCTGTTCTTTATCATCATGAAGACGAGGAACAAAGAACATTATTAGAGGATTATCAGCTCTTGATTAGAGAGAGTAAAGTTGAGCTGAAAGTAGAAAAATATGACAAGTAAACAAAAACTAATATGTTTTAATGTACAAGTTTTGTGAATCTCATGAACTCATTTCATAAATAATAATCAGTAAATAATTATAAAATGTGGTCCGACAAGCAGGTCTTTTAGTTCATTCTCACTGTGCATGCTGCTAACCCTTCAGGAAGTAGAGCGCAGCGGCCTGCCATCACCCCACACGGTCAAGCGTCCGCCCGGCCCTATCTTTTAATCAATCTATTAAGAGAGCCGGGCAACGATGACAGGCTTTGTGACTGATAAAGTGACCTGGAGAACATTACTGCAGCTCTGGTCACCCGGCCGGACAGATAACAGCCCCGAGCGTGGAGAGATGATGATGATGATAATGTTGTTACAGGGGCCGCTGGTGCATCCCAGTCCGGCCCAAATGTCAGCTCCAGCTATCTCACTCCTGAGACCATTCCACAGCCCCCCTTATCGTAAGTGGACATCGTTTCCGAGCAGACAAATTATTGTCTTCTATGAGATGGAGGAACGACTCCTCTCCCAAATGAAAGGAAAGGCACGAAGTCGGGTGCCTCTTAAGAGATTTGACTTATCATTGTGCTCTTCAGTGCGTGGCATGCTATCCATCATGCAACAGAAAAAATCCTCTTCACGTCCTCGCCAGTGGTTCTAACAGGGTGTGAATGGGTCATTTTCATAGTGTAGCTCATTGAGGTCAAAACGTAGCGATGGAAAGATTCACTTACGGTTGCATTTCTGATTCCAAATACAAAGAAACACATCTCTTGATAGCAGCAGATAAATTTAGAGAGAGAAATGAAAGAGATAGAGATGAGAGAGAAGAGGAGAGAGAGAAACCGCAAGAGATGAGAGAGAAAAAGAGAGAGGAGGGAGGAGAGAAAGGAGATAGAGAGATAAATAATGGATGGAGATAGAGTGAGAAAAAGAGAGAGGGGTAAAGGATAGAAAGAGAGAAATGAGATAGATAGAGAGAGAGGGGTAAAGGAGAGAGAAAGAAACAAGAGATAGAGAAAGGGGAGAGAGAAAGAAACAGTGAGAGACAAGAGAGAAAAAGAGAGCAAGAAGAAAGAGAGAATAGAGGGGATGCTTTACAACTTACATAATTTCAAACAACTAGTCAGTCGATTTTATGCATGCACATGTTGATTTTATTAATAACTCTCTCTCTCTCTCTCTCTTTATTTTCTTAATGCTTCAATCGAAATCCCCAGAAAACAAAAGATCCTAAAATAAACGCTTTACCTTTTTAAATGACCTTTTATACAAACAAGCAGCTTATTTGACCACTCTTCTAGATGTTTTCACATACAGACATTCAAGCAAACATTCAATTGATTCATAGTTTAATATTATTCTTTGTTGTGGAAGCCAAGTTACAGATAATTCATTCTTGTCACTAACTAATAGTCCAAAATGTGGACTATTTTTTTACTAGTTTTATCCTTTTTCGCTCTCCTTCATTTTCCTCTCTCTCTCCTTCTCCCCTCCCTTTCTCCTCTTTCTTGCCTTTCTATCCCCCCCTCTCTCTGTCTTTCTCTCTCTTTTTATCTCCTTTCTCTCTCATGCCTCCTCTCTCTACTCACCCCTCCTCTCTCTGTCTCTGTCTCTTTCTCTTTCTCTCTCTCTTTATCTCTTTCTCTCTCATCTCTCCTCTCTCTCCTCATCCTTCCCCTCTTTCTCTTTCTCTCTCAACTCTCTTTCTCTCCTCAAGTCAGGTCAGTTTTCAAGTCAGTTTTAAAAGCCCTAATAATCAAGTATTTTATTTAATAGCAATACCTGACACCTTTAACTGTGCAGTTTTGATCGTGAATGCATATCAATTAAAGCATTAGTCGTGTAAAGCTTCGGTTTGTTTGGCCAGTCTTATTCATCATAGTGTTTTTCTCTCTCGAGCCTCTTGTGAATTCTGCGTTCTGAAAGGATCTCAGATATTGCTGTTCTTGAGTGAAACACTGGTTCCTAATAGTCTTGGTGAAAGCATACATGTGCTGGTGAGCAGGAGAGAGAGTGCATTATGCGTCTGTGCTCATAATGGTACATTTTCTGCTCATCTCCACTGGCAACCGGAGCTCCTAGTGTGTGCCGAGCACTAAATGAAGTGGACATGTCGTGTAGCATGCTGCTAGATCCTGTCTTAAAGAGAAAAATAAATCCAGATAATGAACCCAGCATGTGAAGAGTCACACTCTACGTTTGGACATGTTCTGAAACTTTAACACTACACACGTTATATAATCTGTTTAATAGCATTCCAAATAGGAATCAAGGAAACCAGTAATGTGTAGTTTAGGTTTAGTTTAGTACTTAGGAGTCTTAATTTACCCCCAAATTTCCCTGTGTTTCAGCAAAGGTACTCCTTGAGCTATTTTTCTACCCTGTATTCAGGGTTTTTCTGCGATCTTAAAAATTCCAAATGTTTGTCCTTAAAATTCACTATTTATATTCACTGTTCTTGTAGGACTGGTCGATATAGGCAAAAAAAGTTCACAATTTATATAGATTTACTTAAAATCAATGTGCAGATAACAAAGAAATTGTTCCAAACTACATTCATCTTTATTTAGTTTTGATTTTCCATTTGGGGGACCTGAGAGAGGTTAAAGTTCAATCAGAGACAAAAAACAAAAATGCACAGAAGTTTTAGCTTCAATACTTTTTAGTATTTGCATTTAAAGGAGCGGGTCTTCAGGTGTAGTTTTAAAGAGTAAAACATGTGAGGCTGGAAGATTCCTGATACTGATATTTTGAGAATTTACTGGCTAAATATTTAAAATGAAAGCATTTTTATTACCTAATACTTGTTTTTTTTTTCACGGTGTAACAAAGGTAAAATTTGTGGGTTCTTAAGCTCCCAGAGAAAATTTTAATTAAAAATATGAGTGTAAAATAGTGTATAGAGAGGTTTAGAGCCGCTTGGATTTTTCAGGATAAAGCATTATGGTTTCATAAATATCTCCCTAAACAGTCTACAGTTCAAGCTATGAATTTAATTGTCAACATAATTATGTATTACTTTGTTTACATAAGAAATTGTAAAAGTCTTTGTTAGGGATGCCAGATATTGACATAAAATTCTTAGATGTAGAAAATGTAAACGTGATGTAAGTGTTACCAGAGAATGAGAAAATATGCATTAATGCTCCCAATCATAAAAGTGATTATTGGGGTTGCCAGAGAGAAAATGATCCAACATTTTCACAAATGTAAAATGACGTTTGGGGTTGCCAAATTGCTCATAAACACTGAAATTTGTATTGTGATGGTCAGGGTTAGCAGAGATTGAGAAATCTTAGGAAATGCTTAAAAACCTACAAGAGATCGTTTGAGTTTCAAACGATGTATTTGAAGCATACTGTATGTGTTTTTGATGTCATAATATACATCTTAAATTTGATTCTTAACAATCTTAAAAAGTCTTAATGGTGACCTTTCAAACTTGCAGAAACCCTGTTTCTTATGTTGCTGGACAAAATCCACTAACTTTAACTGCAGTAGAAATTTTCCAGATACATTTTACAATTTTCTATCAACCAAATGCTTTTTTGTACATTTTAACTGCTAAATTCATACATTATGTTATACTGATTTGGGAAACACATACAAAAATTACTAATTTTCAGTGAGTATGAGTATGAGTAAAAATCTGGATTTTGTCATCGTTATAATGATTATGTGAATGTGAAAGCTTAGTAACAACATTATTTTTATCCATTTTTGTGTTTCTTTTGCAGCATGAGATTTACTCATTTGCTGCTAGAGCTCAATTGACTTCCATTACAATAATTTTTTCCATCATAGTTATGCATGCTTTATCGTAATTTTTAGTGTTGATCATTAGTTAGCACCATCAACGCTTTTGACATGAAAAAATATATTGGTTTCTGGCTTTCACATGGAGATCACCTTTTTACAGCAGTTTACATGAGTTAAAATTCTTTATTTAAACCACTTTTTAGAGGGTGTGACATTAATCGTACAGCTCTCCAGGCCAATTTAGGGCGAAAATACAATTTCAAAAGTATGTTTATTTATGCAGATGAACTTGCAAAATCCATGTATGAGGATGTCCACAATTTTTTAAGCATGAGTAGTTTACGGTACAAAAGCAAAATCTGTTGAAAAGAAAAGCTTCAGAGTCACATGTCGAGGTATTGATTTTGTGAAATTTTTGTTTGCTTTCAGTTTTCTGAAGTGCTGCTTGGAAGCTGTTTTTCCCACACTGATTGTCCGTGCAATCGTAATTCACAGCAGATCTCTTGTCCCCATCTCTCCATGCTGCACATTTGGGAAAAGAAAGTATTTTTTACACAGTTGAAGGCTGAGAAAGTTCCTGTGAGCCTCCAGGAGTTAATATACGCAGTGGTCTTTAAGCAACAACACTTGAGAAAGCCTCGGGTTCAGTGTGCTTGGCATTTAAACCAAAGAGGGCCAACAGTAGTTATACGCTGTTAGCGGGAAGATTTTTACATCTGTTAGCCAAGACTCACTGCTATTCACGCTAACTGACCTTCAGAAAGAGAATGAGAAACCGGGAGGCTGCAGGGTTTTGGGAGCTATGTCCTTTAATGTGTTTTATAAACTTTTATACACCATTCTTTCCACATTCTGAGCACCCTACTCCATACTTAAACCCCAAACTAATCAATGCATTATAAGGAACAACTGTAGAAAAATGCCACGTCATAAAAATTAAATAAAAATGAGCAATTTAAAAATTAAATAAGCGTTTCTACTGAACCAAATTTATTTGCCCCCTACAAATTGTGTCATTTTTTTTTTTGCTTGAATGAAAGTAATAGCTTCTTTTTACAATTACTCTTTTGTTTATCCTGGCCACTAGGGGCAATAGGGTACCCTATAACTGCTGTCTCAGGGTTTGTAATGACAGTGAACTGTTTGACTGCACAGAAGAGCTGTGTTTGATTTTTTTTTCTCTCTCTCTTTTATATATCTCGCTTTTTCTCCCCACCCTCTTCTCTCTCTGTTCTTTCTCTTTCTCTATATTATTTCTGTTTTTCTCCCTGTTTTTTATCTCTTCTCTACTCTTTTCTGTCTTTCCTCTCTCTTTTCAAATGTTGTCCCTGTTTTCATCTCCTCTCTCTACTTTCCATCTATTGCTTTTCTCTCTTTTTATATTTTTCCAGCTTTTTCATCTTTTCTCTTTTATTTTTTTCTCTATTTACCCTCCTCTCTATCTCTCGTCCCTTCCCTCTTTCCTCTCTTTCTTTTTTTGACACCGCTGCTAAAAAATTGCGCTTTTGAGTTCCATACTTATCGAGGTTTTCAGAAGATGGTTGATCTAAACAGTTTTTTGGAAGAGAGTTTTGTGTTCTAATCTCAGAACTCTGGATAGGCTTCCTGCTCTAAGCAGGGCTGCTCTTAATAGAAAAATAACCTTAACTTGGTGGTCATCGGATGTGGTTCAGGCCTGTAATGAAGCCGCCTTCAGGGGATGTGTCTGTGTAATGGGTGTTTGTCAGTCAGCCAATTGTAACTTAATGGTTGATTTTCTTTGCTCTTTTGTGTTCTCGCCACACGATTTGTACTGCTTAAAAAAAAAATAAAGGTGAGAGGAAACCAAGAGCGAGGCAAAGGCTCAGGCATCCTCCATATATCACATCAGCCTCGGAAATTGCAGCACCAAATTATTTGTTTGTCCGAGCCTCTGTGCCCATATAAATGAGTTAAAGGCATAGCGATTTCTAGGAAGCATGGTCACGTATTTGGAATGGCTATTTTCACAGACACAACACATTAGTGTTACATTAGAGCACGACTGAGAAGGCCAGGCCGGGTGCACCCCTAGCAAAAAGACAAAAGAAAGAAGAGAAGGGGGAATAGCCTCCTGCCAAGGAGCGTTGTGTCAGTGAGCCAGTGTTGGGCCGGAGCTGCAAGTCGTCTCATTAAATTTTTGCAGTGTAGTTGCTTTTTCCACTTTAATGCTTGGGAGGACGCCGCCCGCTTCCACCAAAGAGAGAGAGAAAGAGAGAGATTGGGTGAAATGCAGCCTGCGGACTGCACCACACTGCCCAATTTGTCTTCCAGGGAAGCTGTTTTAAGTACAATGCTTTCTTTTTTCCCTCCTTCTATTCTCAAATTGGCAAGATTCCTGCTGTCTCTCTGCCACTTCAGATATCTGTGCTTTCATCAGCCGGCCTGGATCGAGTGTGCTCACAAAGTGGCGTGTGATCAGCGTCTGTCCGTTCTGATTTATTCCCCTCGTAACTGTGTGTTGTGAATCAGACACGTGCGTGTTACTGTACTGCTGTACAGATGTGTTCCATCAATAATGTAAGCGAGTGTGTCTGCCAAACCCTGTTTTGTCAGTTTTTTATGATCACGTTTAAAAGCTGGTCATTGACAGGGGCAGGAGGAATCTTTGGGCTGATATCTACATAGAGTTTTTGGAAGCTCTTGTGAATATCTGCCAATTCTGATGTTTCTAGATACCTTTTTTACAATTCTGATAATTTTTCCTGATTATATACAGTTTGGCGATGCATTAAAAATAAAAGAGGACTTTAACTCAGTCAAGTTGTCTCTGTCCCAGGTTTTTAATTCATTCATGGACATCGGCTAGGGCTACAACTAATAATTTTTTTTGATAATCGATTAGTTGAGCGATAATTTATTCGATTAATCGGATAAAAACTAAACGCTTCTTTAATTTGATATTTTACTTATAACTCCATAAAACAATAAATCAGGGTATTTATTTAGAAAACTAAACTTAAAAAAAATGTTAAATTCACATGTAGAGTTTAATGATCTTTAATTTTGACGTTTAATTTTAACCTTAAATGAAAGACAAAGATTGTTTTTGAGCAGTAAAACTTCTCTAAATATCCAAAATATAAATAAATAAATATAAAGCCAATAATTTTTTTGTTTCACACGTGGGGTTTTCCTCTAACTTGTGCTCTAGAACAGCACATTCAATACACTTAATTTTTAGGACACTAACCTTTACCACTGATTAATCAAATAATTTGTGGAAATCCTCAGAATAATAAAAGTGACATTTAGCTTTGCTATGTTTTGAGGAAAGGCTCATATATACTAAATTAAAACATTTAAAAATATTAGGGTAGGGTTGCCAGAGCTTGATAAAAGGCTGGTGAACAGATTTTGAAAGTGATTTTTAGGCTTGCCAGATATTTACATAAGACTCAAGATATTTAATAAATGTACATGTGATTGTAAGGGTTGTCAGAGAAAATGCTCCTAAATGTTTAAAAATGTGAAAATGATTGCTAGAGCTTGATAAAACCTCCATAAATGCTCTAAAATATAGAAGTGATGGTTAGGGTTTTAACAATGTATTTAAACCATTCTGTTTATCATGCAAACAAGCTCCTCGATCTTAAACAGTCTTAAATTTGACCTTATGAAACCTGCAGACACTTGTACATGCTTTATAATAGCTTATAATATGCTTCCAGATCTCAGATGTTTTTATTCCTTTCTGAGGACGTTTCTGAGAATTCTTGAGGAGCTTGCGCTTGATTGGCCAGAAGTAAGCGTCATGTATTTTGCTGCCAAACTCTGTTGTTTTGTAGACTCTATCTTTTTATCCTCTGCATAAATCAAATGGATATGTGTTCAGTATGTTCTAGCAATGCTCAGATGCTGTTATAATTAAGTACTGAATCGTCATAATTATTGCGTGTGAGAAATCAGAAGTATGAGCGTGTGAAAGCAGCAAAATGTGTGTGACTCAAACACAATGTGAAAGACTTGAAAACTCTGTATTGTGGAGGATAAAATTCCTAATCGAGTCTCCCAATGACGCAGCATTACTGTATAGGACATGAAGCAGCAAGAAGTTGGTAGTGGTGTTAATCAGGCTTTAGGATACAGTGTTCCAAATGACACATGGCTAATAAGGCAGCTGCTGAGCTAATAGGCTTATCTGTTAACGCACTAATAAATGTTTTCTCAAACCAAACAGAAATGGGTTCATTCATTTTGTTTATCCACACACTAATCTTAATTACGGTCACAGGGGTTTATCTCTGCTTACATGGTGTCCACTGCTGGGATTGTACTGTTTCTCTTGTGGGATATTTAGCACCCTAATCGGCCTGCACACGTGAGCGAAAGCTTAGGCCTAAAAAGTCTTAAATTCATTGTTAAACATATATCAGATGAGCTAGAGATTTTTTTCTAGAGATTGAGAAATTGCTCCTAAATGCTAAAAATGTATTAAGTAATTATTGTTAGGGTTGCCAGAGTTTGAGAAAACAATTGTGAACACTCATAAATGCTCAAAAGCATAAAAGTGATGGTTATGGTTGCCAGAGATAAAGAAAAAGTGCATAAATGCTCAAAAGCATAAATGTGATATTTGAGGGTTTTTTGAAATGTGAAATTTGAGGGTTTCCAGAGTTTGAGAAAACCCTGAATGAACGCTCATAAATGTTTAAAACCTTAAAAGTTATTGTTAGGATTGCCAGATATTTGTATGAGTCATAAATGAATAAAAAACGTGTAAAAGTGATTGTAAGGGAAGCCAGAAATTGAGAAAACATTAATAAATGCTCAGAATTATAAAAGTGATTGTCTGGGATGCCAGATTTTGAGAAAACCTTCGTAAATGCTAAAAATATAAGAGTGATGGTTAGGCATTAAAACAATGTATTTCAAGTGTACTGTTTATTATTTTTTTGATGTAATTATAAAGAATGTAATTAAATTAGATTTTTAAAAAGTCTTAAATATGATGTTATGAAATCTGCAGAAACCCTGTGGGAAACCTTCATAGCTTCTCCATCACCACTGTACTGCTCTCACAAAATCCGCTACCCTGCAATGAATCTGGAATTTGGAGGCTTGTGCTTTATTTAATTATGCTAATAAGTCGTTATGTAATCATCATGATCGCTCCATGCCAGCTTTGATAAACACACCAATGAAACGGCAGTGAAAATGAAACAGAATTTTCAGCCCAGTTTCCAATTACCAACGCTGAAACTCTTTTTGAAATCTCACTCCCTGCCTTCTTTTTCCTCGCATGTTTTCCCCAAGTGCAGAGTTATTAAAAACAGTCAGCAAGTAACACACGGTCAATGTGAGTCTCGAACCACAGCTGAGTGGCTCACAGCGTGCTGATTGGATTGGTTGGTTTTGGCCTCTCATAATTTCCGCTGTGGATGAGGGCACAGAGCTTTTCTTTATCCGATCTTATTCCAAAATTGTATCAGGAAACCGATTTCCAGAATTTTTTTTATTATTTGAACAACATACCACTAAAGATAAACACTGATTCTGCTGTGTTTGTTAATAACTATACATCTTTTTGGTATAAGAATAGTCATTATTAAATCTGTTGTGAAGGTGGTGAAGTCCTTTCATAAAATAGTGATTGTTCCTGCAAAGACTGATTAACATTTGGATTAATTGATGCGACCCACATAGTGTTTCTACTTGACCCATGTCTGGCTTATTCAAGTCATTTTGTTGGTCCGGTCATGTACGGCAATTCACAATTGTCGAGTCCGGACTAGGGCCGAAGATGGGCCTCATTTGAACCATAATTGGCTTTAGCTTCAGCCAAGTTAGCCTTAAAGTGCCCCTATTGGGATTTTGAAAGTTTCTTTTTTTATTTTGGAGGTTATTTCAGCAAGGTTGAAAAAAATCTTATTTTATACATTTATACATATTAATTTGACCAAATTTGGTTGCAATTCCCAAAACACTAAAAAAAAAACCCTCCTCTACATGATGTAACCAGAGCAGATCATGGTGCTTCTTGAGATCATGAGCTTTTTCTGGTGTTTTATTGAGAGAAATTACAATAATTAAAAATGGTACAATCAACACATCAAACTGCTTGTGATAAAATTTGAGTTTGAGTTCAGCTCAAAAAAAAGAGTTGTCGACTTCAGTAAAGTTATCCACAGATTCAGAGATTCTTTTTTCTCGGCTCAATAACTTGAGGTTCAAGCACTAATAATAAACATATGAGTACTTTTAGTAAACTTTGTAATGTAGGCAACCAGCTACAAAGCTCTTTGAGCAGAAATAATCCTTATTCGGTGATTGCAGAAAGGTATTGGAGTCAATGCACGAGCAACAGAGAGGAGACGGCTGAGGGAGCGTCTGCAAAGAGTCGATCCCAAAAACACCTAAAAACTGGGTCCATCCCTGTTTTCTTGCTAGTTCCCCTACAAAAGTCTCCTTGAGAGAATTCTGAAAACAAAAACGGTTTAGATATAATTAAAATCTATAATTAGAATATTAATGATCTATAGCTTCTCCCAGAAAAACTAGAATCACCAAATGTAGGTCAGAAATCACTGTTTAGCTGTTTGTTCTGCTACAATACTCATTTTGAGGGAATTCTGAAAAATAAATACTTCCTATAATTATGATAAAATGACCAATAGTTTCTGTCCAAAACACTACTTCTGGCAAAAAACAACAACAACAACAAAAAAAAAAACACTTTTCACCTGGGGGTTGTGCTACAAAAGTAATTTTAGGAAGACCAGCAGGTGAACAGTGATTGTTTTTTTGGGTACTACTACAATGACTGATGGTTCTTATGAATGGTTCTCATGAAATCTAATGAAAAGGAAAGGCAGCAACATTTTTGCATGGCATGAAATCCATGTTCTACATTATTGTGTATACAGATTTTTATTCTTGTGAAATCGAAAACAATGTTTTGATAAACTCGTCAACCTCAAAGTTTAAATAAAATTTCAATCAGCAAGGCAAGCCAATTTTATTTGAAGAGCACATTTTCGTACATGTTGGCAATTCAAAGTGCTTCATAGAAAAATAAAGAACAAATAAAAACAACAGATAGTACAACTTATCAGAGGTATAACAGAAAATAAAACATGTCAAATTCATTCAAATGCAATAAAATAAAAACTTATGTTCATGCACACAGCTCTGTCATTAAACACACATTTAATTCCAGTAGATGAGTTTTTTTTGGTCTGAATTTAAATATGACAACTTACAGTTTTGCTGACAACCTTAAATGAGAAATGATCTAATTTTCAGTTGAAGCTGAACAAATCGACTTTTTTTTTTTACTTGATAACATTATATTGAAATAAAGTTTTTTTTTTATCTTCTGATTTGAAGCGTATTGAGTAAAGCACACTTGTTTTTTTCACGAGTGCTCCTCCAGATGCCGGACAGATGTGCCTCTGATTTCCTGCCTCTGGGAACCTTTTGAATTTTCACTCGTCTTTCACTAAATCTCAAAACAGTTTATGTTCTGGCCTGCATTTGGAGGTTTCGTGTGTGTGTGTGCGTGTGCGCATGTGTGTGTGTACAAAAATGAAGAAGCAGTCACCATTTTTGGTGCTTATATGTTTTAAATTCCTTAAATTGAACATGAACAATAAATTTTTTTGTATCTTTTTTCAACACCATGACCATAGTTCTAGTACAATTGTTTAAACTTGTAAAATCTTTAAGTTCTCACCTTTTTAAACAACTGTTATCATACAATCAGCAAAATTAATATAATCGCAATCGAAAATTGCCGCATAAATGAAACATGTAAAACAATCTTAAGGAGGAGAGAAAAAGAGAATGGAACCATGAAGTGAAAAAATAGGATAAATCCTAAAATATCTATATCAAAACAAGCTATTTTCATGCCCATGCACAAAATAATGCATACAATTAGAAACTCTTGCATAATATCAGAAGACCTTGCATTTTGTACTATGAAATTACAAGATAAATATATTGCGTTCACTGTATAAGTATTTCAACACGTTACACATTTATTTGATTAGTCAACTAATCGGAAAAACTTTATCGCCGGTTAATCAATAATGAGAATAATCGTTACTTGCAACCACCACAGTTATGTGTTTGGTAAAAGAATATGTAACTCAATTCACTTCAGAACAAGTTTAGGTAAAGTTGTCGACCATCATCTTCAGTTTTTGAGGAGTGAGCTAGGTAAGAACATCTCCAGGAATGTTTCCGGCCCTGCTATGTCTCCATTCGTCATGCAGAGACAAGCGTCCGTGTTCCTCCTGAAACCTCTCTGGATTTATGCTGCCAGTCCTGCCATCTTTCTTAGGTTAATCACCCTGGGCGATGCTCGCCACTCACCGAGGAGGGGGGTGTCTGGTAGGCCTGAGGCGATGGATGGATGAGCCGCTGGGGAAATGGAATGAAGAGTGGTCAGGCGTGACCGAGGGGAGATGAGGAGATGGTGCACATCCACACACAGACTCGCGCTCTTGTACATTCACACAAGAAACCACACCACTAACTCAAACATACAGAGAGCGGATCTTAAATAACCATCCATCACTGTGGCAGGGTCTCATCGGGGTCTTAAATAATCATTCCAGTCATTTGCATGAGCTGGTTAATGGTGTAGGACTGGCTTCTAAATGGTGGAGGTGTCTCGTGATGTCTTGAGAGACAGCTTGGGAAAACTTCTGCCGCTTTCTCTGAGGTTGCAATTTGGCGATTTAACTTCCATCTATCTCACTGTTTGCACTCATGATCCATGAAGTTGAAGTAGATCTAAAAAAACGTAAGTGACACTTTTAATGCATATTTTTATAAAACCAACTTCGATAGCTTATAATAGATTTTTTATTTGTAATCGCTTTATCAATGCATCTGATGTGCACAGTGGATTCTTTTCTTTCTCTCCCTCTGACCATGCTTGAACACCACCCTCGTGGTGTTCCTTGTCCTCCTCCTATTAAGTATTAATCCATTAATTAAACATTTGTATCTTATACACCAGAAACAGTTATCAGAAAAAGACCATAATTCTAGACAACAGAGGCCACCTGAATATGGGTCACAAACGAGTTTGATACCTAACAACAATATATTATTACGAGCTAACAATGTTTGGCCCCTTAAAGCAAATAATTTTGGACCCTATGCTGCGCCTGGAGCCCACACCGCCCATGGAGTTTGTTCAAATGGCTAGTTTAGTTTATAACCATCTTTGTTTTTTATCTGTAATGGCTCCCTGGTAAGGCGTCACGGTGGCGCAGTGGGTAGCACAGTCGTCTCACAGCAAGAAGGTCGCTGGTTCTAGGCTCGGCTGGGGCAGGTGGCATTTCTGTGTGGAGTTTGCATGTTCTCCCCGTGATCGCGTGGGTTTTCTCCGGGTGCTCCGGTTTCCCCACAAGTCCAAAGACATGTAATATAAGTGAATTGAATAAGAACAATTGCCCATAGTGTTAAAGAGTGAATGTGTGTGTGAATGTTTCCCAGCGATGGGTTGCGGCAGGGAAGGGCATCCGCTGCGTAAAACATATGCCAGTGAGTTGGCGGTTCATTCTGCTGTGGCGACCCCGAAAGGGAATAAAGCCGACATGAAGATGAATGAATGAATGGCTCCCTGGTGAGAATAGGTGGAATGCATGGAACACCAAATTATCTGGGTTTTCTGGGTTAAATGCTTAAATTTTATGCGCTTAAAGGAATGGAGTAAGACATGTCTATATCGATGAGAAAAATCGTTCCCACAAATGCAACTGAGAAACTTTGTATTAACTCTTTTTTTTCAGCATTCGATAACTCTGATGGGAAGCTTTTCACCCTGTTTCTGTAACTGTTCTAGAACATATAACACAGAAATGCTTTAGTTTTGAACAACTTTGAGATTTAACCCATATAAACTGAACATGGCGACTAGTCGACAACTCAAGACACTGTCGACGAATTACATTGAGTAAAGAAAATAAAAGCTAAACATGATGTGTTCTCCAAGAACAGGGTTCTGTCTGAAAGCAATTTAGGAGAGGTTAATCCTGTAATGATATATCCATAAATAATTGACTGACAATATTTGTTGATTACTTATAGAAGACATTTAATCAAATATGTATGTAAGATGAATGTTTTCAATAAATGTTTAATCAAGCTTTGTGACAACTCATATGAATTTTTTTGTATTCATCCATTATTTTTTTCTAATACTCAAACTAAAACAAGAATGAATGGAGGCTCTGGTGCTTATTCTGAGAGTAGCATCCAGCTGCATTGACGGATCAACAATAGTTTTTGTTTAAAAATACCTTTATTTTAAAAAGTAAATGTGATTTCTCAAAAACTAGTTAAAGTTTCTGATCTCTGATCTCTTTTTAGATTTTCATATTCTATTCATGTTTACACTTGTTATCTAATATATATTTTTAGTACCTACTGTAAAAAACTAAAGAAACTATGTAGTACCTACTGTAAAAAGTGCTTGCTTAGCTTTTATTTTTGTATCGTTTGACAAACGATATACAGAGAGAATATAGGGGAAATCTCCATCAGTGCAGATTTCTCACAAGTGAATGCAGATCAGAATTTCTTCAAGGAAACAGATAAGCTGCCTTTCCTAGTTCACCTGATTAGCATCTATTTCTATATTTTATGCGTAAATACATCCGCTCAGTTATTTACACTGGAGTGATTTGAATGATTTATTTAAGTTCTGACCCCGAGGCAAACCCATCCATATTACGCATCAACGGATTGTTAATCATTGATGAGCTCCGTAGTATGATCAGGAAATGACTAATCGCTAAATAGAACTCATCGATGTACGCATTTGTCGGATCGGATCAAAGCAGAAACCGATAAGAAGAGCTCTCTCTGATTTCTTTTGTTTTTGGAGTTTTATTTTAGTTCGACAGTTCATTTGCCAGATGCTTGTGTTGCCTCGCAGGGCTTTGGTGTTTAGCCAAAACATGGCTTTCAGCCCACGTCTCTGTGAGGATTCCCGAGGATGTGACAGGATGCTGACAAGCACTCAAAAAGAAAATCTAATTATTATTATACTTGAGCAAAGTTCCAGCGAGCACATAACTCTAGGGCCTATTAGCAGAAACCAGCGGAAACTGATAGCGACAGCTCTTCTGATCGCAGGCTTTTAGCATAGCACAGACTCGGTCCTTGCCGCAAGCATTAGTTCACACTCTTCTCTTATAGTTTAGGGCGCACTTCACAGCTCTTGCCAGTGCAGACAGTTAGCATGCAGCAGCTAATATTGTCAGATTGATTTATTCGATAACCCTTGCAGCAAAGTTACTCAACAATTTAAAAAGTTATTTCTGTTTGATTAGTGGTTTCATGCAGCCTAATGTAATTATAATGTTGGACATGCTGAGAAGCATAGACATTTATATCTAATGGGACACAGGCCCCAATAGTTCAGATGAATAATTTTAAAGAAATTGTAACATGTTAACAAACACTATTTTGCTAATTATATGAAACATAAACCTGCTTAAGACTGCTTAAGTTTAACTTTATTTTCTGTAATGTGCCATCTTTGAGGTTTGGAGTTGTTGTTTTTTTTACTGTAGCTTTCATTTCCAATACTAGAGCCAGCTTTTTCATAATTTTCATCATATTCATGAACAGGTTTTTATTGACTCTTGTAGGATTCGTGTTAGTTGAGATATCAAAAATCTAGTTCCTTCTTCCTTCTTGTCTGCTCTGTGAAGGTAAAATTGCTGTAAATTGCTCAGAGACATTCGGTTTCATGCTAAATAAATATATTCTTATTGGCACTTTTTTGGACATGAATATAATATTTAAAAACAAACCAGACCAGTGTAATTCTGATGATCTGATGAAGTTTACATTATTGTTTCTGTTTCAACGAAAACAATGTCACGTGTAATCCTATGATGGTTTTAGAGCTTTTATTCTCCTTTTTCTTCTTTTAAATGCTTGTAGTAAAAGCAACTGTTGTTATGTTACTATGCTCCAACTGCAACAAAATTATCTCGTTTTGAGTCGCCAATTATAAAATACGAGTCAAGATTGAAAGCTTGCACAGCGGAACCTTAAAAAAGCTACCGGTCGCCACTAGCATTTAAGAAATGTTATTACAGAGCAACGCAAGACTAAGGGCACAAGTATATATGCTGTTTATGATGTATGGGTATGTATGTAACCGGAGCAACAAGCAATTCGCAAACCTGAGGCACAATTATAAATTCGGCTTTACCCTAGGGAAATTGGCCCCAGTAAACATCGGCTAGTGATGGCTGTTGGCATAACAATCATTTATGAGTTAGTTAGCAGCAGAACTCCATCATGTTGTAGTGGTTGTCTTTCATTTAGAAAGTCACCGGTTCTAATCTAGTCTGAGATTTGCTGCAGTGGAAGGCTGATATTTCCCTTCAGGAGTCTGTGAGGATCTATGATGAACCCTCTTTATCAGCCTCTTTATGTGGTACCCAGTGACCAAGAGTTTAGGATGAGAGAAATTAAAATTATTTGAATCAAAGATCTCTGGTCATCTTCGAAAATCTTTGAATCTGTGTTTAGCTTAGCGAGCGTCATGCTAGCCTTCCGGCAGATTACCTGACCATATCACGGCAGCTCTGTGTGTGTGTGTGTGTGTGTGTGTGTGTATTATATTGGGAGTCTTGCCTGTCAAACGTCTCTGCGGCTGTGCTTGGAGTGAGGCTGTGTGCCGGGAGGGGTATTGTATTGCACAGGAAGTGTTTTGGGCCTTGTGGCAGATGGCGGGTAACAAAATATCATTACATTTGTGCTCAGAGGCTGTGCTGAGAGCCAAACGATAATATAGAGGTCTGAACTGCAGCGGCAATGAGATTCTCTGACCCTATTACCTGAGATTTCAGAGCCGGGGAAACACAAGGAGTGCAGAAAAAGAGATTTCTGGGGCTGTATGCGAATGTGCGACACCTTCACGTTCATTCAATTTGGTATTTTTAGATGTATGCGTTTACAAGGCACTTTAGAAAGGGATTTTGAAAGAAAACATTGAGATTTAGGTGGATATCTAGAAAATTTTGAACTAATAGACGAGGTGCAAAGTAGAGAATTACATTTACTCTTATTTATATATTGTAATTGATTAGTTTAAAATTTTTACCCGAAAAACAAACAATTCCACAATTCTCTGTGCATATGACATGAAAATGTTTAGGTCAATTTCTAGGTAAATTTTACTCAAAGTTTTTTATTTAATCTTCATTCCCCAACCTGGTTCTGGCTGACTTGCTCACAAAACATTTAATATATGCATGGTTCTTAAAAAGTCTGGAAGTGGCCATAGTAGAGCTTTCCCAGCCAACAAATTTATGTTACAAGAACATTCTGGGAATGTTACTGGTAATGTTGCATAAATGTTAGTTTGTCCAGTTTTTTAATGTTTTGTGAATGTTCTATCAATTTTATTCAAACATTTTTAGAGCATTAGTCACTCACAAAAAACGTTCCAGGAATGTCCCGAAAATGTTGTTTAGATAAAGTTTTCAGTTTACCGTTATTAGAACATTACGTGAATGTTCTTATGGAAAATGACGAGCCAACATTTAGACAACCTTTAAGTAACGTTAGAAAATGTTACGAGAACATTCCCTGTTAGCTGGGTCAGCTCCTGCACCAAACTCTCCGGATTCTTCCCTTCGTTTTAAAGGTCCCTTGTTATAGCAATAAGAGTCAATATTTGAGCCCTCTATATTAGCGCTGCACTGTTTATAACGTTGAAAATGCTATATTCTTCATAAAAAATGTGAGGATCACCTCATATTTTTGGCCCAGCAAAAATATTTACACCACTCCCTCCCACAGACAAGCTTTTGCACGCTCCTTTTGGCACTGACCAGCACGCTTAAGTGTGTCTGGTTTGAGCAAACTCAGCAACAATTAGCAATGCATTAAGCACCTGTTATTGCTTTAAAAAATTATCTGATACAGAGTTTGAGTCCTCAGAATGAAACAGAAACCGCTGAAAAAAATGGCTCCTCAGCGATGTGTTTACAGGTAAATCAGACTGGCTCCTCTTACACTGTTTTATTTCTAATGTTGGCATACTGTTTTATGAAATATTTATTTTTGTTGTAGATGTACTTCTGTAAAATGGCAATACAAGACCTGGTCGTTCCACACGATTGTTGAATCCTGTTGTATCTTCATGTTTAGGAAACCAGATTTCTTTGTAGTGTTTTAAAAGTCATGTTATCTGCGCTCGCCTTGATGTAGGAAGAGTTAAAAGTGTGTATTTCATAAATTTATTCAAGCCTAGCACAAGTAAAAATAAAAAACTTACTGTGTAGACCTCCAAATCAATGAAAACGGGACAGTTGGAAAAGCACTCAGTGACAGAGCCAGCTTTGTCATTAATCCTTTATTAAACTGTTCTTTGTTGATGAACCATTGTGACCTTTGCTCACAAGCAAAGGTGACCTTTCCAAGTTTTCTCTGATGGCAGACACAAAATTGAGCCATTTTTGACAAATAAACTCATTCTTTGGTTAGGCTCCAGACATCCGAAAACGCACTTCTCTGACATTTTTTATCCACGCCGGTCTGCTGCTGTCACATTTCCGGGTCAAACTGTGTTTACCACTCATTGTAGAAAGGGGCTGTACTACTCTTTACTCTTTACATGAACTGTTGTACTAGATTTTTACTTGGCTAACTTTACTTATGCTAGAGTACATTTTTATGAACGTAACAGTGCTTTTACTTTGAATACAAAATGTCTATACTATTTCCACCTCTGTGCCATCACTAGAGAGGTGCTGTGAGGTTTTATAAATTTAAGTGCTTACATTTAATTCAAATATGTTACTTTTTCATTTAAGGAGAGGATTGAAAGCTCTTTTTTCTGCTGAACAGAATGCAGTAAGAGCCTAATGGAACACCAAGCAATGATTTGCAACCTATTACACACTTTTTGACAATGTTATATTGATCTCTTGAACGTGCAAAGTTAGGCTTCAGTTCAAAATACAATTGAGACCTTCTAATGTTTGAAAAAGTCTGTGCCCAGGCCTCAAGACTGCGGTTTTCTGGTTAACCTAAAGTTAGTTTGTGAAATCAGGACCTGCATCAGCAAATGGACATTTTAAAGATCGACTCAGTATTCAAGTGTCAAAAGTGTTCACGTTGGAATTTTCGCGAAAGCCATTATTTAAGTGTCTTTTTTAAAGCTACTCATATTTTTATTGGTTTACCCACAGTTAGATGGTGTCACTGTGCCGCATTCAACTATTCAGCACACTTTATATGAGATGCTGTATGGACAAGTAATGCGGTAAAAGCCTTTTCTCGGCACACGCTCAAACAGTGTCGCTTGAGGTATGCTAGAGCTCATTTGGACAAGCCTGCTTCATTTTGGAATATGTTGCTGTGGACTTCTTCTTCTTCTTTCGGCTGTTCCCAGTTTAGGGGTCGCCACAGCAAATCATCTGTTTCCACCTAACTCTGGCCTCAGTATCCTCTACTCTTGCACCAAATACCTTCATGTCCTCCTTCAGCACACCCATATAACTTGTCTTTGGCCTTCCTCTTGCCCTCTTGCCTGGCAGCTCCATCTCCAACATCCTTCTACCAATATAACTACTATCCCTTCTCTGCACATGTCCAAACCATCTCAATCTGGCTTCTCTGACTTTGTCTCCAAAACAACCAACCTGAGCTGTTCCTCTGATGTGCTCGTTCCTAATCTTGTCCATCCTTGTCCCTCCTAAACTGAACCTCAACATCCTCGTCTCTGCTACTTCCATCTCTGCCTCGTGTCTCCTCCTCACTGCTACAGTCTCTAACCCATACATCATTGTTGGTCTCACTACTGTTCTGTACACCTTTCCTTTGATTCTTGCTGACACTCTTCTGTCACACAACACCCCTGACACTTTTCTCCACCCACTCCAACCTGCCTGCACTCGCCTCTTCATCTCTTTTCCACACTCCCCGTCGCACTGGACTGATGACCCCAAATACCTAAACTCCTCCACCTTCTTGACCTCAGCCCCCTGAAACCTCACTGTTCTACTTCCCTCCCTCTCGTTCAAACACATGTATTCTGTCTTACTACGACTGACTTTCATTCCTCTTCTTTCTAGAGCAGACCTCCAACTTTCCAGGTGTCCCTCCACCTGCTCTCTACTCTCACTACAGATTACAATGTCATCTGCAAACATCATTGTCCATGGAGATTCCTGTCTGACCTCATCTGTCAACCTGTCCATCACCATAGCAAACAAGAAGAGACTCAAAGCCAATCCTTGATGTAGTCCCACCTCCACCTTGAAGTCCTCCGTCTGACCTACAGCACATCTCACTGTTGTCATACTCCTCTCATACATATCTTGAACTACTCTGACGTACTTCTCTGCCACTCCTGACATCCTCATACAGGACCATAGCTCCTCTCTCGGCACCCTGTCATTCACCCTGTGATTCCTTGTAGTCCTGTCTACTTTCTTCAGTCCTTTCGATGTCCCACTTCTTTTTAGCTAGCCTCTTCCTCTGGATGATGTCCTGTACTTCCTCATTCCACCACCATGTTTCCTTATCTTCTTTCCTTCTTCCTGCTGACACACCTAGCACCTTCCTACCTGTCTCCCTGATCACTTCTGCTGTAGTTTCCCAGTCCTCTGGAAGCTCTTCCTGACCACCCAAAGCCTGTCTCAGCTTCTGACTGAATTCCTCACAACCGTCTTCCACCACTTGGTCTTCTTTTCCATCTTTCCTCCCCTCTTCTTCCTGACCACCAGAAACATCCTACACATCACCATCCGATGCTGTCTGGCTACAATCTCTCCTACCACTACTTTGCAGTCAGTGATCTCTCTCAGATTGGCTCGTCTACTTAGGATGTAGTCCACCTGCGTACTCCTACCACCACTCTTGTAGGTAACTCTATGTTCCTCCCTCTTCTGGAAATAAGTGTTAACTACAGCCATTTCCATCCTCTTGGCAAAGTCCAGCACCATCTGTCCTTCTGGGTTCCTTTCCTTAAAACCAAACCTGCCCATCACTTCCTCATCACCTCTGTTGCCCTCGCCCACATGACCGTTGAAGTCTGCTCCCACCACTACTCTCTCCCCTCTGGAAATACTCTCCATCACCTCATCTAACTCACTCCAGAATCTCTCCTTTTCTTACAGCTTACAGCCTACTTGTGGAGCATAACCACTCACTACATTCAACATCACCCCTTCAATCTCTAACTTCAAACTGATCACCCTGTCAGACACTCTTTTCACCTCTAAAAACATTCCTCACAAACTCCTCCTTCAGGATCACTACTACCCCATTTCTCTTCCTATCCTCACCATAGTAAAACAGTTTGTATCTCCCTCCAATACTACGTGCTTTGCTACCCTTCCACCTGGTGTCTTGCACACACAGAATATCTACCTTCCTTCTCTCCATCATGTCCGCCAGCTCTCTACCTTTCCCAGTCATTGTACCAACGTTGAGAGTCCCTATTCTCAGACCTATACTCTTGCCTTTCCTCTTCTCTCTCTGCATACGAATCCTTCTCCCTCCTCTCCTTAAAAGAGCATTGTTTGGGCAAAACAAAGGGGTTATGCATGGTGGAAAGCCAACACAGTATTGTAAGAAGAAACACTCTCTGTTTGACCAGTGCAGGGACTGGGAATCTTGTCAAAGTTGAAGGTTGCATGGATTCCACTCAATATCAGCAGATTCTGGAGAACAATGGCCAGAAATCAGCAACAAATTTGAAGTTGCGCTGGGGCTGGATATTTCAACAAAACAACGACCTTAAACACTGCTCAAAATCTATTAAGCCATTCATGCAGAGGAAAAAGTACAACTTTCTGGAATGGCCATCTCAGTACACAGACCTGAATATTATTGAAAATTTGTGGTTGGATTTAAAGCAGGCTGTTCGTGCTCGTAAACTATTAAACCTGACTGAACTGTAGATGTTTTCTATAGAAAAATTGTTTAAAATACCTTTTGACAAAATCCAGACTCTAACTGGAAGCTACAGAAAGCGTTTAGAGGCTGTTATTTCTGCAAAAGGAGGATGCACAAAATATTAAGTAAGTTTATTTTGTTTAAATAATTCTTGCACTCTTTCCGGAAACCATATACACTTTATTTCACTTCTCAAATATCACTGTGTGTTGTCTACTATATTATATATTTAACTGAATTTTTTTATCCAGGCAGACAGTGATTTATAAAGGAAAATCATGAAGATTTATATGGGTTTCCTCACTTTTGCATAACACTTTGTATAGTTTGTCCAATAAGAATTGTGCATTAACTATTTAAAAATTGTATTATTGACAAGTGAAATCTTTTAGCTTGCATTACATCAGAGAAGGATGGAAGGAAGAAGAAAAGGCTATGGTTTCATCCAGCAGTCCCTGGTATCAGTCAGCCTAGCTTGTTGAAAGAAATCTTCTGTTCATTTCTCAGCCCTGCTCCGGTGATGGAATTGTTTTCTGTGAGGCGAGCGAGGCTTCAGACGCATTTCCTTCTCTGTGTTCACAGTTTCACACGGGTGCTTGTTGTTTCGGAGGTGGTTAAAATACAGCGTCATTTAGTTGTCCTCCAGATTAGACTATTAGGGACTTAACCCAATACTTAATCAATGAATCAATCAACCTATCAACCACCAACCAACCAAATCAGAACATTATGTTTATATATGCATTATGTATTGTATATAAATATAAAATGACCGACGGTACAGAATGGTGCAAAACAGTGTGTCATGTATGTTATTGCACATAGAGTATATATTGCACATAATATTTGATGTTGCATCTGGATTGAGTGGTGTGCATGTGGTCTTGCAATTATGATATAAATAGTATTGCAATATATTTACTGGCATGAAAAGGTTCTTTCTTGTTTTTACATCCAAAATGAAGGGTGAAGAGCTGTAGATTTTCATTGCAACTGATGATGTTCGGTGTGGTGCAGTTTTTGACTCTGGCAGTCTCCATCTGTGGCCGAGCATGCTTCTGACATCCTTGACTCGTGAAAACTTTGATGTGATGTATTGTCCAAGACACTGAGAATTTTCTTCAAAATTCTCTTCTCAGATACCTCGTCAAGAGACTCCAGCTCCATTAAAAAGCCTGCTTTTCTTACGATCCAGATTATATTGCGCATGGTTCCACATAGATTATGTCCAAAGGCTCCAGAGAATTTATAGGCGACTCTGACCTTTAATTATATATGCACCCCTGAATACATCATTAAATTGCACAGCTAAAATGCATTTAAAATTATTCTAAAAGAAATAGGAAATAAACAGAGCCAGGTTCACCTCGTTTGCAAGGGAAGACTGTTCTACAATTTAAGGCCTGTGAAACTAAAGGAGCCTTCCCCAAATTTCTTAAAATTTTATGCATGAATCTGGTTTTCAAGATGCTCACATGATTTCACGCTCTACATTAAAAGTGCAGTACTTAAAAAAGGGGTCATCAGGAATTATAAAATGTCCCCTATCCCAGATGTCAAGAGACACGAAAGAATGATGCTTTGTTTAAAGTACTAATGTTACTGAAGTATTGGTGAAGAGGTTATTTGTGTTTAAAAATGTTTGTTCCATCTCAAAGTTTTTGAGCATTTTCTCTCTCCAGTTCTCCAATTGCTGGTTGCCAGATTATGCTGAACTCTCATGCTGTGAACAGTTACAGTTAGAGTAATCTCAGAGGCACTAAACTTAAAACTGTGCCCCCAGATAGCCATTAGGCCCTAAGCAGCCACCTTATCCTCTTATCTATAGAACCAACCCTGATTTGCATACATCTTCTTTTTTTTTATGTGTTGAATGTTTATTTTTATATTCACTCCATCTACTGCCATTCACTTGTATTTTTTATCCATATTTCTTCATAAAATCAAGGTTCTTAATATGTATTTTCTTATTTTGTATTTTCTTTGATTGATATACAGGTTTCAGCATGATTATTAAAGGTCCTCAACATTCAGAGAAATCTAGCATGTTTTAAAATCTTCAGACGCGTTCCGAAGAATAACTATAGAGCCATGCAGCAGCGCGCTGAAATAAAGGGCTTTTATTTTTGTATGAGCTACACGTTCCAGCTGGGAAAGTACTGTGTAGCCAGACAGAAAATAAACTGTGGGCGGCCCAACTTAAGCGATTTGCATCTATTAAAATATATAAGCCTTCAAAAAAGGGATATTTGCTTGACATGTAAAACGGAGGAAACCAGTGTTGCTGATCTTGTGACAGCAGAAATTAAAGAAGCATGTAACATCAGTGCACAGAGCGCAGATTTGATAACTTAACCCCTGCAGCACCTTGCATGCGTTAGAAAAAAAACCCATCTAACGCATAATCCTCTCCAATACAGATGAAACAATACGATACAGAATGTAAACACATTGTGTTTTCGACACAGGTGCAAGTATGTGAATGAATATACAAATCAATTGTCAGAAATGACTATGTTTAGAGAAAAAATACAATACAAAGCTGAATCTAAGCAAGCCCCTAATAAAACACATTTTTTCCCCATCGGCTACAATTTTTGCTGTCCGCATAAGTGCTTATTTTAATTTCAGATTTCCATTTAGTTTTAGTTCTAGTCTTTTGACAAAAATGTAACGTTTTGGTTTTGTGAATGAAAATTGCCGACAATTTTAGTAGACAAAAACTTGTCATTTTCATTAGTCATTTATTTAGCTCAATACACAAACTTGGCACATTTTCTAGATAGACAGTTAACATAAATTCACAGATGTATCATTGAGTTTAAACATTAACTTCTGATGTGACCTGTGCTCTCTCCTGAACAAGTAAAGGATATATGAAAAAGAAACAGCATATTCCTCCCTTACAGAAATTTACAGCTGTTCGCCAGCACACCTCTGAGGGATTCTGCAATAAAAAAAGCAAACAAATACGTTATGTTATCTACTTAAAAGAACAGATTGTTTAATTTCCTCTTCTCAGCATACTACTCTAGAAATCCTCAAAATTCTTATTTTTTTAAAATAATATCATCACACCCGAAATTCTCACACCTGCACTCCCAAGACAACCTGCACCTCCTTTGGCAACGAAAGGATAACTGCTCTACCAGGACAAACAGCAACCACCTGTGGCAGGGACATATTTGTTATGTATTTAATCAAAGAACAGAACAGCACCAAACTTCAACAATTGGAAAAGTTGCTGACGCACTCATCTGACACGGACACAAAGAGTGGCAGGGGTAAGACCCATTTGAGCTTCGGATAAATGGGGACGTTTTGAGAGCAGAATAGATATTGATAAAGAGTTTTCATTCATAAAAGACATAATTATTTTTAAGTGAGCTGCTTCTTCCAGAAAACTTTCCTAATGAGTTTCAGAGTTGAGTCAAGCTTTCTGATTGGCCAATATAACTCTAGGGGTTTAGAGTCAGCTCTCAGCATTTTTCTATTCGTGTTTGTAATTGTGGATTTTTTTGGTTAACTTTTTTGTTAACAGTTTTCCCTGTAACTTTGATATCAGATACGTGTTTTTTTTTACCAACCTGGCCAGTAGAGGGAGCAAAAGATGGCAGACAGGAACGGAGCATTATAAGAGTTAGGAGAAGACGGTAGAACAGGTAATCTCTCGTTATTTGGGAGATTGATTGGCTTAGCTCTAAGCATTTCAAGCTGTTAGGCCCTTTTTGGAGGAATAAGTCCGTTCAACAATTGCTAGCCAAATTAAATGTTTTGTTCGTTGAAAGGTTTTGATTGTCATCAAATGATAAGGGTTATTATTTGTGTATTTGGAACTTCAAATTCAAAGAATCTTGTAAAGGAACCACTCTTCTTGCATTTGTGGACTTTGATGTGGATAAAGATCTTCAAGAGGTATTCATAATTTCATCACCACTACTGGAAAGTGGAATGAGACAGTTATTTAAATGCTATGATAGACGGAATATATGTAATTTGATGTTTATTTTTGGTACGTGTGACTTGACTTGATGAAGCCATTAATACACTGATGAAAAAAACTGAGTACATGGGTCTGTAGTAATTGGCTTGTACCTCCTTAAGGTGTAACACTTCACCCAATAAAGGGAGCGTTACAGTGTAAAAAAACTCCAGGTACACATGGACTTGGCCTGACATCTGCTTCATCTACTGGCCACCCCCTCCCCCAAAATTCATGCTGGTATCACAAGAGTTCAGCAGCACAGCTCAAACACTGGAACAAATTACCGGCAAGAATAAAAACGTTAACTTAAAATAAAAACACTAAAAACGTTTTTGTTCTCGCATGGAATTTTGCATTTTGTCTCGTTATCTCTGTTTAACTGCTTGATTTATGGCAAAATTTGATTGTGTAGCTATATTTTATATTGTACTTGTATCGATTGTGCCCCTTTTCTGTGTCCTCGAGTGACATGAAAAGCCCCAACAAACAAATAAAAAGAGACTGCTTTTTACATGAAATATGTACGATATCCGTAGTGATAAGTGTGAAAGTCTGGATCCATCCACATATGTTCCCACATAACACTTATCTTCTGTCAAAGCATCCGAGCTGGCTCATCCATCCCTGACACACACAGACTGAGCATTTTTAACATCTCTGAGATATGAGTCACACTCTACCCTACACACCTGTGAAAGACAGGCATCGCGTGCTCTTCTCCATCCGCTATCACTTCAATTCAATTTCGTGTTCAATCCCTGTTTTATGATAGGCACGCTTCATCGAACTCTTTCTCTGCCAGCCTGATAGGCCTCTGGATGTTGACATAATCTGCCCAGCCCCTTTCTGTAAGCCTCCCTGCCATAGATGTAGTTATCAATCCAAGCAGACAAATGTCATACCTAATCTGCTTTGTCTGGCTGGACTGAGCTCTTGGTTCACGAACCACCGCCACCACCGTTTCAGCGTTATCGCCTCTATCGCTGATTTTCATTATCTCTTCCTGCCGGCCGTTGAGCGCAACTCTCCACCACAAAGCGCTGGAAGCAGACATGAGTCCTTAAGCCACGTCGCCTGCTCATCTCTGATGGATCTCTGGAGGAAATGAGAGTTTGAGTTAAATGGTGGATCACTGGACGGATTTAGCTCAGGGAGGGCATGAGATGTTCTCAATCGTAATTTGAAATGAAACACCATTTATTGGTTTATTTTGGATGAGGGCACTTTATCACCTGGTTGGGTTGAGATTGTGGTTCCTGTCAGGCGCCGAATAACAATATCTGCTCTCTAGGTGTGCATGGGGAAATTTTTTGGAACACTGGATTTTCTAGTTGATGTTTGGTTTGTGTGGAAAGGAGAGGCTTTGAGACCATCCACGTTTTTCCCTTTCACCTACGTTTGTTGTTTTACTGCAGTTTAAAAAACATATAACATCAGGTTTATCATTATTGGATAGAAAAGCACCAGTGTTTACCCTTCCATCAAATGTTGCCCTTCCTTTCGGAGCAGAAACACTATTTACATCAGATATCCTTTTCGACATTATCAAATATCAAGCAAATTAGTTTTTACAAACATCTAATTCTTAAGAGGGGTTGTAGAAATTAGAAACTCTCTCTCTCATAGAAATCACTCCGGAGGCATGGTACAGAACAGCTGCACAACAGCAACTTTATTTTCATTAAAGTAAACACTGAAATCGTACTCTATTGAAGCTGAAAGATCTACTCGTAAAGTTGTGAAGGAAGGAAAGCCGGAAAGAGAGCGAAAGTCTCCGTGCACCCGAATATATGCCCTCCCAAAGGACAGGCCCATCGCTGCCAGAGACCCCACCTACTCCGCCAGTAACCTCCATCATAGGCTAACCAAACCTTTAAACACACATTCAATATGATACTGAACTTCCAATAAAGATATTCCATATTCATTATCACTAATACCCACTATAATGATTTAAAATTTCTATTACAGAGGAAAGGCTACAACGATTTTTGCTCTGGCCTCAAGAAGTTTGTTCTTACAGTATAAGATAACTTTCAAACACATATATACTTTTTATAGAAAAATGGCTGACCATAAAACATTGATAAACATCTGAGCAACAATCTCCATATCAATTGGACAAAAACGACAAATAGAAATTGGTTTGGTAGAAATGGTTAATTATCTGTTATGCAATCTGCAATACTTTTTTTTCAACACACCAGTGCGTTGAACGATTATATGCATTTGACAGATGTTTTTTTTGCCCAAAGTGTCAGGGAATCAGGTTCTCTTGCAACGCAAACGATGAGCAAACCTGTTGCTGAAACCATGTCAGTCCTTATTGAACTTTGTTGGAAATCATCTTGCTCTCTTCACCCTTGAGTTATTACATTCTTTTGTTGTTGTCTTTCTCTAAACAGAAGCTTATAAATGTTATTTATGTGTTTTTTGAGGGCGTTTGGGTGCTTATATCATTTTCGGAGATGTTGCAATCTGTCCGTTTAGCTTCGAAAAGCTCTCATTTGAGAGACACAAAGACAACGGCAGCTCTTTGTCGGTACACTGAATAGCCTTTTAACGTTGGTGCTAGCTTTACGGAGCTCTTGTGGAGTGGAAACGTAAACAGCCTCACAATGGATGTTTGAGTGATGGGTTGAGCTCGAACAAAAAGGCGAGCAGAATGAAATTCAATTGGATTAAATGGAATGGGTGGAGAACATTAGTTGTAGGTCACCTCCTTTATCACTGCTACTCACTCGTAGCACTCTTGTAATCTGTTTAATTAGCATTCATCTGATGTGTGAATGAATGGGATCTTCTCGAGGGAAGATTGACAAGCCTTTCGATTTCCTCTGTCTTAAAGAAGCCAAGTGGAGTGGTCGGTTAAGCTCCTGGTGTTGAATTAAAGGGAGACTTCACCCAATAAATGTAAGCACAATCAAAATTAACTCGTCCTTATTCTGTAGAAACCTGAATGAGGTGGCTTGGGTGTTATTGTGTGCAGGGGGTTACAACACAGGACAGCGTTAGATTTGAAAGGGCTTTTTTCATGAGCTGATTACTTGTAAAAAAAAACAAACATACAGAAAATTATTAATCTCTATTATCAACATTTAAATGGATAAATGAGCTTCCAGCAAACATCATGAACATGCACAGGTTCATGCAGATAAATAGAAACTGAAATAAAATGAATAGTCTCAGGATGCACCATTATAAGTGCGCCCCTGTTCTTCATAGCAGTGTCCTCTAAGTGGACTGTTTATTTGACTCTAAACCCTGTGACAGCCTCTCCGGTGTGCAAATTTTCATTTTCCTAATGTTTTCCTATTTAGGTCGCATATGCTCACTCTTTAAAATCATTCTTAAAACCTGGTTATTTTCTCCCGGTGGATTCTGATTTCTGATGGATAACATATAAGCCTGCATGGATTTATAATGAATGTTGTGTACAGCTGGAAGCTTGCCAGCATATTTTGACATAAATAATCATGTAGATTATAAAAGCATCTTACTGCGATAAGAGAAATGCAGTCACTGAAGACCTATGGATGTCCCAAATATGATTTTTAAAGCAGCTTAGCTGATTCGGCAGTCTTTGGTTGTTCTTTACAAGCTACGAGAGTTGGCCATGGGTTCAAACTGGCTTATGTGGGTTGATGGATTCTTTCATCTTTGAATGAAAAATAAATGAAAATCTCAGTTTTTTAAGCATTAAGATATTGGATTGCTTTTAGTATATTTTGAATCAGGTTTAATCTTGCAGTTCGTGGAAAAATTTTATATTATAGACTCATTTACTGATAATGCACAATGATGTCACTGCTACACATGGACACATGTTTTGGCAATATTTTTCTAACATCTCTGTGTTTATACTTCCCTGTGTACCAAAACAAGTTCCAGTAAATGTACTCTCATGCACAAATGATGTCAGAGTTGGGAAAATAACAAACGAAGGATGAAGAAAAAGAGAGATTGGAATTTGGAAGGAAGGAAGAATAAATGAAAAAAGTGAGAAATAACCACTATAGGAAGGATTGAAGAAAGAAAGGAATAAGCAAATAGGAAGAATGAAAATATGGATGGATAAGGAAATAATGAAGTGAGATAAAATAGGGGAGGAAGAAGTGTGGAAGGAAAGCAAGTATAAAGGAAGGAAGGAGGGAGAGTTGAAAAAAGGAAGGAAGAAAGGAAAGAAGGAATGAGGGAGGGAGTTTGGAAGTAGTCACGGAAGAAAAGAATGAGGTAATGAGGAGGCAACCGTGGAAGAAAGGAGGGAGAGTGGAAGGAAGTAGGAAATAAGGAATGTCTTTTCTTACATGCCTCTCTCGTCTTTATATTTTCATAGTATTAATACAAGATCCAGTAAATGTACTCTTTTGCATAAATGATGTCTCACCCCCAAAAATTCACAAAATATAATTAATAATAAAATGTCCATCACAATATTACTTGACTCATTAATGACCAAAATCAGTGAAACAAGTTCGAAGGCCAGTTCATAATACCTGGACAAACACGCCATATACATTATACAATATTGTTACTGTGTACTCATTCATTTATCTCTAAATGCTAGTGATGTGACGAGACTGTGATGCATTGAACAGGATATTAGTTGCTTTTTTGTTGATATGACCAAACAAACAGATTTTTTTCCGGTAAGCTTGATTTCTGACTTGAGGAAAATCTCCTCTGCTGTTCAACATCTGTGCCAGTTTTTCTGACAAGATCAGCCTGACCTGGCCCGATTTAGCAAACGCCTCCTTAAACCCAATTGAAAGTTCCTTTCTAGACCCCGAGCATGATTTTCTTCCTCCCATCAACTATTGATCCCAGACCAACTTCAAAGCCTTCTAAAAGTGGACGAAGTGAAGCTTGCATGTGTACGGGTGAGAGAGCGTATGTTCTGAGGCGTGTTTGTAGTCAAGCCCTGGCAGGAGAATCAGCTGAATTCCTGGGAAAATGTGTTTTTTAGATCTTCGCCTTTTGATGCTTGCTATTTTTTTTTGGAGTGCTTATAGTTTGCAGGTTTTTAACACGTTAAGACCTGATGCTTTTGTGTGTGTATGTTTTTGTTTGTTTGTTTGAGTTTCCAAAACACATTCTTAGTGGAGTAAAACACACAGATTAAAAGCAGCACACATCATTGAAGGCTCATCTTTTTCCGAAGGCTTGGATATGATTCTTTGCTCTTTCCTTTATGCAAGTAAGTGATGTTGACTTACAAGGTGACAGAAGTGACCGATGTGTGAACTATCCTGAGGAAGAGACCTCACACTGACCGCAGAGAAAGGTTAGGGAACAGAAGCGCTGGCTCTGTAAACAAACTCCTCAGAGCGACAAACTGAAAGAGGAAACAGATATTTACTTACCACCTAGAGTGCCGAGAGAGGAAATCCAGTGTTGGAAGTGTGGAATATGTCTTAGTGTGTCATTTACTTAGAATAGCTCAACTTAATCCACATAATTCTGTAGTATTTACACTTAACAGTTATCTGCATGCAGTTATGTATGTATTACTATTAATTCACTTTAATTAATAATTAATGGCTGTGTTCTGCACTTATGTGTTATTTTCTGGAGTATTCATTTCTGTGACAGGTTTTAAGGTTGGTCTTGAAATTAGCCAGCATAGGGTTGTTTCTGGGAGCTCCAAAGCACAGGGTCAATAAAGCAAAAGCCCCTAAACCTCATAAGGACAATAATTTTGGTACCAATCCAGCGGCGAGACAGAAAGAATGAGGATGATAATGTACGTAGTGAAATCAGGTCATTAAAATAGGAAGGTGCCTACAGTTGTTTCATTTGCAATTTTGAGCTTGTTTTCATGATCTAAATAAACGGTTAACTATTGAAAACTCAGGTGGTTTTAAATTCTGTGTTTGTGCGTTTACATGCAAATCAGTTAGCCGGCTTTGCAGAAAAACATGAGACTCTGATGTTTCATGGATTTTTTTTAATCAGATGTAGCCCGATCATTTTCTGCGAAAGCTATCAGAAGCTGTGCTGCTGTAGGTGTTAGGTCTGTAAGATACTGAGAAAAAATCTGATTGTGATTTTTCTGAAATGTGTTGTGATTAGAATTTGCAATTCATTTAAGCTACTTATTTTCAGTGAAAAATGCTACACATTGTTAAATTAGAAATGAGCAGAGCACGCCTTTACCTTTTTTGAATATTCAGGTACATTGGTAAAATAAATATTTAAAATAAAATATATAGCAGACTTTTCTTTTGCCATTAAACATGACATTGCATGGGATTCTTGTTGTTGTCTCTGATAAGAAGTGCCTGAGTGCTGGAGGCCTCAATAATGACTTCTCTTGTAACTGTAAATTATCTGGAATTTACCAAGAAAAGCTAACTTTTTTCTCAAGTCTTTGGTCTTGACTGGAATTTCTGTGCGTGGACTGCATGCATAAAAAAAATTGTGATTCAGGTGAATAAAACAACCTGCTTCCTTTGGGATGACTGTTTTTCATCCCAAACTTATTATAAAAACCCAATTTCTGTGTTTGAATGGCACTTATTGAACAAAACAAATGTACTTCGGTGCTTGTAAACACAGTTGTTCTTTTATCTGGTTTGCCTGTGTTTCATCGAATAGAGTGTGGAGCTTAGAGTTGGGTGATATAATATGATCAAGCACCAATTTTTATTTGTTTGTTTATTTTCCTTAAAAACAGCAACAACAAATGCTATTCAGGTTTTTCAGCGATTTATGCAAACTGTAATTCACTAACTGACCACTCGGAGGGTTTGTGTCCCGTTAAATAGAAATAAATGGATGACAAATATAAACATCTGAATAGTGCTGTGCTGCTTGACATATTTAAGACGTAATTATGGTCGAAATTAAGAAGGAAGAATGAAAGGGAGAATGAGCTATGGAGGAAGGAAGGGGAATTGAAGGAAAAAGTAGATATGAATAAGAAAGAAAAAGGAAAAACAGAAAGAAGGGAAGAAAGACAGAGGAAGATAGGAAGAAAGAGAGGAAATGAAAGAGTAAGTCAGGAAGGATAAATAAAAGAAAGGGTAAAAGAAAAAAGAAGGTGAAAGTAAAGAAAAAGAAAGTAGGGAAAAGTTGAAAGAAAAAAAACGAGGAAGTAAGGAAGAAAGAAAGTAAAAAGGAAGTATGGAGTAGGGAAAAAGAACAAAAAATGAGGACTTAGAGATTTAAGAAAGAAAAAACAAAGGAGGATGTAGGAAAGAAAGAATGAAAAAGAGGAGGAAGTAAGGAAGGAAGGAAGAAAAAGGAAATATGGAAGAAAGACAGGAAAATAGAAGGATGAAGTTGGGAACAAAGAAAGTAAAAAAGGAAGGAGGCAAGATGGAAGGAAAAAGGGAAGGAGAAAGTAGTGTATTAAAATAGAAATAAGATTGAGGAAGTAGGGAAGGAAGTAGAGAAGAATTTTGGTAAAATATTGTGAACTGTGTAGAGAAGTGTGGAAGTTGCCATGAAGTAAGGAAGGAGACATTAAAGGAGGGATTTCTTTTTTTATCTGACTGTACAATTCCGCCGCTTGAGGTTTCACTGAACTTCAGGCAAAAGAAAGGAGAGAGTCAACAAAAGGCAAGAGAAGCATGGTGCTGTATTACCATGACTCACCGTGACATTAACAGTGAGTGACGCCAGATAAAAAGAAGCCTAAATCGTTCCCTTGAGTCAGTGTTTCACCAATTCTGTTTGAAAACAACCTGGAAGCTACGATAAAACTAACCTGCAATTAAGTAGATTTGTATTCCTATTAGGTGTAATTTTTTGCTTAAACCGGCTCCCAGTTTGTTTCCAATCTCTGGTTTTCTTCTGTGTGAGAAGCCAATATTTCCAGCTCGGTTCTTGTGGAGTTTGAGAAGAAAAGCTAGCACAGAGGGTTTAATGACTGTACTGTATGCATGGCTGCTGAGCAGAGGTTTAAGCAATAAGAGAGGAAGAAGTCATCTTCCTGTATTTACTGCTCAAGCTTCGCTGTAGGAGTGACTCCAGGTGTGCTAACCACAATGCACCTATGCAGGAAAATGAAGAAACTGCATCTGGAGGCTTCTGCACCGGGGAAGCCTGGGTCAGGAGTGGGGGGTTGTGAGGGGGTGGTTCTGGAGTCATTGCGAGCCAGGTCAAGAGGTCAACAGTGATTGAGGGCAGGGAGTCATGTGACCTTGGCCTCTGCTTCTCTGGAATCTGGACGGAGCTGTTAATGGAGGCTTAGTGCAGGAAGTGTGAGCAGAATTTCCAAATGAGCGCAGCACTTCTGTCAATGGGGTCCATTCAGTGACGACCTGGCTCTGAGAGTGCATTTACTCACACCTTTGTGCCCCCTAAACTAATAGTTTTTTTTAAAAATAGAATTTGATTTAAATAATTGTCTTAGTTAGTATTCAGATTTGTAATTGATGAAAATATCTTGTTGCATTCCTAAAGTTTCAAGAATTTCATTTGAATATTGTTAAACTTTTAAAAGAAGTTGTATGTCAGTTGAAAGTTATTGGCAGCATTCCTCAAACAATGAGAAATTTGACTAAATATTATTAATGATATTAAATAATATTATTATTTATTTATGTGTTTATTAATTTTTTATATCTTCTTCTTTCGGCTGTTTCCAGTTTAGGGGTCGCCACAGCAAATCATCTGTTTCCACCTAACTCTGGCCTCAGTATCCTCTACTCATGCACCAATTACCTTCATGTCCTCCTTCAGCACACCCATATAACTTGTCTTTGGCCTTCCTCTTGCCCTCTTGCCCGGCAGCTCCACCTCCAACATCCTTCCACCAACACAACTACCTTTTTATATAATAAATTATTTAGTTTTTTTCTTAATGCATAAGTTTGTTTATTTTTATTTATTTGTAAAATTTCATTTTACTTTTATTTTGTGATTTATTTATTTATTAAAATGTATTTTGTTCCTAATTTTCTATAAGTATTATTGTTTATTTTCTAATGCAAGATTCTAATTTCAATTCTTTTTACTTTTCAATTACCTTACTTTACTTTTGTCATTTTTTTATTAATTAAATAATTTATTCATTTTACATTTTCAAAGTTATTTTTTTGTTTTATGTTTTTTAAATGATGGTTATTATTTTGAAATGCATTTGTTTTTGTTTTTTTGTGCATTTATTTAATTTTTTAGTTATTTTCTTAATAAAATGTCAGTGTTATATTTTTTCCTATTTTTTGTTTTATATTACGGTCTATTAGTTACTTTTGTCAATTATTTAGTTTATTTTTCTTTCTTTAATTCTTTCTTTATTATTATTTGTGTATCTTACCATTATAATCATGACAAGATATTAACGTGGTGTTGAGAGCTTTGGATCTTTTAATACTTTGTTTAGACTTCTTGATTATACTTTTTTGCTAAATATATTTGACCTAAATTAGTATTCTTTTTAAACACATTGAGCTTTAGTCGAAACCAATTAACAGATGTTTTTGTATTGGTGTATTTTCATATTGTGTATGAAAATGAACAAACCCCCTCTCCCAGAAACATGAATATTATTATTTTATAAGTAGTTCCGCTTTTTAGTCTTTAGTCATTGGATTTCGGAAACAGTTCCACGAGGGCTTCATTGGAGGCTGACGTAGTAGTGGCTGACAGGGCCACAGCTGAACTTTCCACCCAGAGGACTTTTAATTTGTGCTACTTGATGCGGATCCCTGAAGGACACGAATTCCACTCTAACAGGTTAATCTCTGAGGGATTGTGAGCCTGGAGATTGTGTGGGTGCAGCGTGCTGGTATTTGTCAGCGGAGCGCAGAGCGATTTGAGAGTGCATCTCGTTGAGGGTTCCTGGGGGAAGTGGGCGGGAGTGATGATCACAGAGCTGCTTGGAAGGTGTGCGCCGAGAAAGCAAACTGTGCTTGGGCTGCAGCACTTTAAAAGAATTGCTACCAGCCACCCTAAAAACAAGAGTCACATTCTTTATGTAATAATGTTACATAAATCCTAAGTGTTTAAGCAAGCTCTTGTCAAGAGCATCAAATGGAAACTCGCCCCAAAAATGTAATTATCGATAATAAACCCGATAAATATCGATAATTGACCCCTCTAGACCATCACTGCACCCTTAAAAACCCTCAAAAGGTAGGATTTATTGTAAACAATGGCTTTCAATCTCCTCAAATGGTTGTGCTCTGCAAAATGAGCCATGTACCTCCGGTTCCTCCTACCTCCTGGTTCCACCACGCCCCCTGCTGGGTTGTTCTTGTGGGCACACAGAAAATCCACACAATTTCTGTCGAATATCCAAAACACTGTTCTCCCGGGACATCGAAAAACACACTTTCTTTTCATTGTTTAATGATGTGCCTTTGCTAAGGTTGACTTCGGGTCTCGAGTCCTGATTATTAAAAGAATCCAACGGAAGATGACGAAATCAAGTTTCCCCTGAGGAAGGAAAAACAAACAAAAAATACACACCTGTTGCACTAATTATGGTCCTTTCTGATTATCTAAAGCTAGAGTAGTATGCATACTAGAGCAGGGTTGTAACAAAAATGTGCAAGACTGAGGGGAATCCTGCTCTAGTGTGATGAATGGGAGTAGATAGAAGAATAAAATGATCTAATATTACCCCCTTTCAAATTTAAAACGACCCGTATTCAGTCGAAATTTACATAAAAGCAATAGTTATGGTTGCCAAAGATTGCGTAAATGTGCATAAACTTACAAAAGCATAAAAGTGGTTGTTAGAATTACCCTATATTAAAAATGCACAAATGTTCAAAAGTATAAAAGTGATTGTTTGGAGTGCCAGATAATGTAGAAATGCACAAATGTGCAAAAGTATAAAAGTGATTGTTAGGGTTGCCAGATATTGAGAAAACATCCATAAATGTTCAAATCCTTAAAAGTAATTGTTTGGGTTGCCAGATAATGTGAAAACATGCATACATTTTCAAATCTTAAAAGTGATTGTTAGGGTTACCAGAGATTAGGAAAATGCTAGTGAACACCCATAAATACTCAAAATCTTTAAAGTAAATGTTAGGGTTGTCAGGGTTTGAGTAAACTCTAGTGAACAGTCATAAATGCTTAAAATCTTAAAATGCTCCTAAATGTTCAAGGTGTAGACGTTATGATATAGGTCTTAAACTTAATTCTTAACTGTTTTAAAAAGATCTTAAAATGTATAATATTTTACCTTTTCAAACCTTCAGAAAGCCTAATCTCACTTTGCCTTGTCCAAATGTAATATATCGAGTTTCATCCCGGCAATGTTTATTTCCATGGATTGGTTTCACATTGAATCAAGTTGAAATCCGTTCTTGTAGTCTCTCTCTGCAGTGCGTTAGTTTCGTCCTCTTCTCTGATGATTTTCTCTTTTCTTCATTCATCTTTGATACACTTTTCTCTCAGACAGTGTCTCTGATGAGATAAGATGTGACATTTGCTCAGAGGCCAGACTGTGAAATTTGGCAGCTCGTAAAGGACTGATTTGGCCTTTCCTTTGGATGTGTGAAGATTTTGTGTCTGGCTGTGTTTGCGAACGCGACTTTTTCTTCTCCTTAATGCCTCGTGTTCTGTCAAACCATTTTAAATATGCTCTAACAATCCATTAATGTCAAAAAAGAAAGAGAAAAGCATCTTATTGATCCAAATACGCTGAGTATTGATGCAGTTTTACCAGAGAATTTTTAAGCGAATGAAATAAAAATCACCAGTTATTAGCCCTTTTAACTCCTTACCTTGATAAATCCAGAAAGAGATCCTTTGGTGGCACTGCTCTGAAGAACCCCTTCGAGAAGCAGCTCTTCTGAGGTCATTAGATCAGAGCAGAGGGCGTATTTAACATATTGATATTTCAAGGCTCTCATCGGCTTGAACAAGGGTCTTCGACTTCAGTGACCCTGCAGTGAACAGCCAATTACTTATTGAAGACAGAGCGAGGTCGATGTACCTTAAACCCCTCACGCAGAAATTCAGGACAATTCTAAATACATGTAAACATCACAGCTCTATATGAAAAGCGGTTGGGTCAGTGATGAGCACTTTGTGCATCGGTGTGATTTAAATGCCCCTAGACTTTCGAATGATCTGCATCCAGAAATCCTTTTATCAGCAATATTGTGATTTTTTTTAACAAGGTTAAAGACGTATTTATACTTTTAGGCTTTTAAATACATTTTACTGACTGAATAAATTCAAACCTACATTGAAATGAGGAAATAAGCCTGACGTGAGTGCTGGGGAGGAGCTTCCAGTAGGTATTTTTGTTAAGGCAAAATGACAAAAACTTGCTATTTATGTTCTCTGAAGGCAGAAAAACTGAGGATATTACAACTTTACTAACTTCAAGCTTCTATTTTACCAGCAGAGCTCCCCTGGTGGGCAATATTTTAAGTTTAACGTCAACTATTTTTTTTTTTTTTTTTAGAAACATCGCATCAAACACAGACAAAACTCCTGATTGGCTGGCACATATCCAGATATGAATATTAAAATCCAACTTTTTCGACATGTATACCCCACACGGCGCTGTTGCCAGACGGATCCCATACCACCCTAGCCATTGACTTAACAAATGAATCACTCGAAAATTCTGTTCTCGGTTAGGTGATACTGCAGATTTTGGATCGGTCTGATACAAGTAAACTCAGAATCACTATAGTTGGGTTAAATGAATTTGCGTGTTCAATAGTGATGACAGGAGAGCACATCAAATGCATAATTATTTTACTACACAATTTGTGAGCAACACATTACATATATAACTGGGTCTCTACACTGATTGCACAAAAAAATTTCCAAACAATTGAGACAAATCATGCGCCTTGTATGTGTCTTGTGAATGAATGTCAGTCAAAGCGAAAGTAAACATGGACGAAAATTATATTCTATTTAATTGTTTGGGTGTTTTTCAGTTTATCTCCAAATGCTGTCATCATTTTAACCAAATCATATCAAGAAGAAGATAACGAAGAAATTTTTATTAGTTCTATTCCTTCCACTAACTGCTTTCAGCTTCCCGTTCCTGTAATTACATGGTAATGACCTCTAAATTACAGGGTACTAAATAGATAATAGTGTACTTAATGGGAAATTATTAATAGTAACAGCTTGCTTTTCAATACAATGGAGTAACAACAGTAAAAATGAAAATAAAATATTGTGGAATATTTTACAAATCTGCCATTTTAACTAAGAAGTCCTATATATATGTATATATGTGTAAATGTGTTTATATTATTAACCTACAATAGTTACTGTACTGAATAAAAATATATATAATTTTTTACCACAATATATTTTCCCCGATCATTTGAAAGTCACATGTTATTAACCCTAGTTATTACTATAAAATTACAAATAATTATTGAAAGTTACATTGTTACCATTAATAATTACCCATTAAGTATACTGTAATGTACAGGTTATTATCATGTAATTACACGTATACTCTGTTAATCTTAATAATTACTCAGCAATTACCTTGTAATTACTCTGTAATCTGAATTGTTACCGACAGTAGTAGCAAGTTTAGAAGTGAACAGAATAGATCAGCGTTTTCCGTCTGGTTCCACACCATAACGTCTCCCCCTGAGGCCGAGTGAGAGGGTTTTTCATTCTGCCCATATCTCATATCACCCTCAGCCAGAATCACAGGCGCACACTGTACTAGTGTGTGCAGCTGTCAGTCAAAGCTGAACTTCCCAAAGCTCTGCGTTTAATTCCAGCCTTACATTCCATATCCCCAGGTGTCCTTGCAGATGTGTGACGTGTGCTTGTGTGTGTGAATGTGTGTGTCTGTGTGCGTGGCACGCTCAGCCTCAGCCAGTCCCGTGGAGATCTCCAGCACTGCCCGGATGCTTCGAAGCTGATTGGCTGAAGGAAAATGAGATCCCTTTCCCAGAAGCACCCTCATTTCAAGGGGAAGTGAGCAAAGATTGTATCACTTAGCAAATAGGCAGCTCTTGATGTTTTTTCATCCTTTTCTAACTCCTCTTCATTCAGCCTGCGTTTCAGGAGCATGTGTGTGTCTGCTGGTAGGTGAAGGTGTTGGTTGAGCTCGTTTACAGCATTTAGCTCGATGCAGCTAGGTTTTGTTTATATGGGGCAAGCTGTGGACATAGTTTATATTAACAATTCATATTCAGTATTCATAGCTCTTTTAGATGTTTTCCCATGTAAAATCGATTCTCATAAAAGTGTACCAGCGGCGCCACCTGGCCTGGGTAGTTTTTTTTAGCCTCAGAAAAAACTCTGCGCCCGCTAGTTTTAAATCTTGACTATGGAAACAGATTGATGCTCCTTTCTTTCTTTTTTTCTAATTATAAGAATGCTAAAACTGCTGTTAAATTCTTTCTCATTTTGATGTCCTGTTTCCTTGAATCGCCTTTGCGTAATCGCCTTAGTAAAAATAAGTCTTTTAAAAAAAAGAAATTGCTTTATCATTAAATGGAAGATAAAACATTTTTAAATATAAAGTTAAAGTTGAAATATATGTTTAGAGCCAGCAACCCAGAACTCTGGAATTTTATTTGTAATACTTTTATGTGAAAACATTATCGGTAGTTTTGGATACTTTATCTGCAGAAACCAGCTCACAAAGTGCATAGATATCACTCCCATGCTCAGTATTTTTTTAATGTTTATCCAGGTGCTTGTGTGCAGTTAAAATAAAGCGGTACATCATGATCATTTCCATGTGTGACCAATCCTGTGTCGCACGTTCAATGCGTGACACTTGAGAACCATGAGAGTAGCTGCTAAATAGCAATAGCATCAACTGCTAGCGATGCAGAGGTACATTTATTTGTCTGTTGAATGAAGGTCCTGGACCTGCTATGTATCTTCTGATATTAATGGCCGCTACACATCTATCCAAACTGAGATCCTCAAGAATTCTCAGATGCTTCTCTGCGGGATGCATTTCTTAAGCTAGAGTTAAAAGTTGCTGCAGTGACGATCCTTGCCATTGGTTGGTGCACATGTATAGTGATGAATTGTTCGTGAAAAGAACTAAGCTGACTTGTTAGTAATAACTCTTCTCATGGAGTGATTCACTTTCTTTGGTGGGTGCAGATTACACTTATAATAATACGAATGCATCGATAAGCCTGTTTATTTACTCAGATTAGTGTATTTTGCTCTATTTCTGGCTCTCTGTAATTAATGTTTTTCAATTAGATCAGATTGTTTCCCTTATGAATGATACAATTCAATCGTTCAAATGAATCATTCTTTTAAATTAACAAGAGTCAAAAGAACAAAGGACCAAGTTGAACAAAACTTCCCATGCCATTTTTTTGGTCATTCTCTTGCGAAAAACCCAACTGATATGGTCAAGCTGAATTCTTTTTCATGCGCACTTGGATGGATGTGTGATGTGCCACCGGCACTAGTGCTTTCCGTTCGAGGTATGTTCATGCACGTAACTTCGCACTGAATATACGGGTTGATGTGTAGTGGCCTTAAGGCTATTTTCGAACTACAAACCAGTGAAACAATTCTAAGTTCAGTCATTCTAAATATATACCAAAAACAAATTTCACTCTACATTTTTAATTCTTGTAATAAAAGATGTTCACTCGTTGGCTAGTGTCTGAAACATTGACTGAGTGCAGAGTGTTTGTGTGTATTTTACAGCGGTGTTCCTTTGTCCTGCGTGTGTCTGTGTTTGTGAAGTAGAGGATTGTCTCTGGCTCTTTGTTTTATGGCCCTACATGAATCGGCTAATGCGACACGCTGCCTTGTTAAAGTAGCTCTTCTGCTTTCACATCACTCTCTCAATTTCTCCCTCTCTGCCCTTAACCCTGACCATGACTCCGGCGCTTTATTGCTCTAGTGTTCGGCTCACACACACAAACACACATATGCTCTTCAACAAGAGGCGGTCCATCACAGAGAGCACTAAAAAACTGCCTTGAGACGCATCTGGGGCGACCCGAGCGTCTTCCTCATCTACTTTCTTTTTAAAACACAAATGTTTGATTTGAAAAGTGATATATTGAAATGAGATCAAGTGCCAGGTCATGTGACACGCTTCTGGAGAATTTTTTTTTCTTTTTTTTGTTGTGGTTTATTTATTGTTGTTCTCTGTCATTTTTGTTTTTGTAGTTATGTTTCTCTCTGTTTTTGTCTGCATTTTATTTTTGTGTATACTTTTTGTTTTGGTTTGTGTATAGCTCTTTTTCTGTCTCTTTATTTTTCTGCTGTGTTGGTTTTTTGTTTGTTTCTAAACTGTTTTCTCCTGCTGAGAGTCAAGCATTGTATTGTTTTGTGTATTTTGTCTCCTGACTTGTCTGTGTTTTGTAACTTTTCTCCTTTTTTCAGTTTTTGATCTTTATTATTATTACTATTATATATATATATATATATATATATATATATATATATATATATATATATATATATATATATATATATATATATATATATATATATATATTCAAACAAACTTTTAAATATGGAGCCAGGGTTTTCTGAAGGGTGAATTTGAAGCTCCCAACCAAACTTTACAAACAGAAAAGCAATTAGCAGTTCTTCACTCCTACACTGGCTTATCTAGCATAAAGTATGAGAACCAAACGAGGTACAAGTCTAGTAAAGGTGATATTGCTTTTAATGTGGATTACCAGTGTTGGGCCAGGCATTAAAATAAGTCTAACTTGGCTGATTTTTGGACCAGTCGTGGCTCATTTACGGCTTAGAAAGATGTAGTCTATGGCATGCACTGTTATTCATTGCTGGAGTTGAGCCAAGCAAAACTACTTGTGTAAGCCAGAGCGGGGTCAGATAAAAACTGCTCAGTGGGCTGCAGCTGCACCTGGCATCCTCTGAGTGTTGCTGAAGAGCGACAGATTTTATCTGAAATAGTAAAACTCATTGTGTCGATAGGATGAATAGTGAGAAAACGAAACCCTGATATGTCCATATACAGGTGTTGTAGATGACGTATGTTATTACGGCGACCTGCAGGTGCATGCCTCCAGATGGCACAAACGCTACCGTGGACTTGGCTCGCGACTCGTGTTGTCTGTGCTTGTGGTCTGTGCCCTGTGGCCCGGAAGCCCACTCCCCTTGGCATGAAAAAGTGTTAGAGAAAGTTCTTGGCTTCCATCTGGAAAGCCTGGCTTTCTCTTTTCTCCTGTCGCTGTGCCCTCTCAGCCTCTTTAGTGTCGCTGAGCCTTGTACCCGCTGTGCCAGTTTCCCAACACGTGTCAAAGAGGAGCCGGCACCCTCCAGTTGCACCACAGGGAAGATTTTCTCCTTTCTTCTCAGAGTCACATGCCATCACATCTTTACTGGCTATGTGTTGTGTCAGGGCCTGCTCGCTGGTGGTCTCCCTGAAGTTCAAGGTCTATGGCAGCTCGGATCACCTCGTGTTCGAATAAGGTGTTGGTGAGACATTTATCTTGATACTTCAGAACACCTCTCATTACATGTGGTGATTTATTTGGATTAAGACCTTAGATTAAAGACGTATTTTTATGTGCAGGCATTTTAAGAGTTGGTGTATGTTATGTGAATTTGTGCTGTTTTATCCTTATATTCTTTGAGTGACATTTTTAACTTGATGTTTTCTTTTAATGTTTATTTATTGTGCTATGTAAAGCACTTTATAACAAGCAGTTGTACCAAACAGTGCTATATATATGTGAGTGTGATGTGTGTCACATACTGTAACGTGTTCATCAACGTGTCTGCCACAACGTGTCTGCCACAACGTTATTTTTTTCTATGCGTTATACATTTCAAATTAATATATATATTTATATGTAATATATGTATATGTATATATAAAATTTATTTACCACGGTGTATAGACCAGACTCTCCAACTGTAAACTCTCGTAGTCTGATAAATCGGGTGGTACTTATACCAAGGTGTTAACAATTACGTGACATGTGAGGATCCGTGCAAAGTCATGCCACATTTAGCACTTAGTCTTACATAACTTTTGCCACTTATTCGCTTTTTATTGCACTGTTTGATTACAGCATTAACAACCGTTAAGATGAAGAACTGATCAGCTAAGTCAGGGTGAAGTTTTATAGATCAAGGCCAAATTAAACAAGTAAATCTCCAAACAACTAGGTAAGTGGTTTTGTTTCTTATAAACTTTTTTTTTTAAATAGTGAAGATTAGCGGAACTTGTAATTATGCTGTAAAGATTTGGTGATGTAGATTAGTCACGAGCCACATCACGCAACACTTTTTGTTTTGTTTGAGTTTTAGCAGCACACTGATCAAATCTCAACTTTATAATAGTTTCTCCCTTCAAATGCATCTTAAAAAGCTAAATCTGCCAAAAAAAGAGCATAGTTACGTCAACTGAATGTTTTGTCTAAAAAGAAAGTCATTGGCTCCTGCAAGGTTTCTGCTGGGTCTTAAAATTTTGAAAAAACTAAATCCAAATTTTAGGCCTTAAAATCCACTTGCCTATGTTTTGAATATTTTTCACAGCTATTATTGTCATCATGTGAATGTAAAGGTCATAGGATATGTGTTTTTTGCTGTTGTTTGGGGTTGCCAGTAATTGAGAAAATAATAGGGTATTCCTTAGGGTTGCCATATTTGGACAAATTGTGCATAAAAGCACATATTCATAAAAGTCATTGTTCGGGATGCCTGAGTTTAAGAAAACCTTCGTTAATCCTCAAAAACATAAAAGTGACATTTAGCGGTGCTATAGTTGGAGAAGAAGCTCATTAACACTCAAAATGCTAAAATGATTGTTAGGATTACCAGAAAATGCACATAAATGCTCAAAAGCATAAAAGTGACTGTTCGTTTGCCAAAGATTGAAAAAAAATGTAACAATGCTCAAGTATGTAAAAATGACAGTTCATGTTGCCAGAGTTTGAGAAGATGTTATTATTTAGGCCTTAAATTTGTTTCTAACAGTCTTAAAAGTCTTAAAGTTGACCTTATCAGATCTGAATAAACCCTGAATCTAGGACCAAGAAGACTATTCTCGATATCTGAGAGGATAACAAACCAGTACACAGTTCATAAAAATGGAAACGGAAATAAGCCTCAAACTCACGAAAAATTTCAAAATAAAGGTATTTTTTTTGAAGATTACAGGCAGAGCCAGAACAAACATGCTTTATGTTTGATTGAGGTTCCGTTCACTTCATTATTAATCTGACTGTGATTTTGAGTTTGGTAGGTTTTGATTTGCTTTTACAATGAATTAATTATTTTTTAAAAGCAGAACCACAGTGAAAAGTAGCCCTAAAAATGTGCACACAACACACACCTGAGCTGTCCGACAGAAATAGCAGAGACCATGGATGTTTGTTAGAGTAGAGATATCATAACCTCTCCTAATCGCTCCTTCCTTGTTCCGCTCCATTACTCTTTCCCAAAACAGCTGCTGCTTTCCTCTTCTTCTTTTTTGGCCTGTTCCCCTTTTTCATCCAATTTGCATAATCTCCGGTTGTTTGCTCAATTAATTTAATTGATTTCTGGAGCCGCTATGTAACCGTAATCAATACCCACAAGCCTCTCTGCCATTATGCAAATGAGGTTGTATCCAGCTTCCTTCATTACCACGCTCTGATTGGCTGTCAGTGAGATGTTCCAGAGGTGGGCTGTCATTAAGGAAAAATGTAAGTTTTAGAGCACTAGCCAAATGCTGAACATTTGGCTGCTCGAACAATAATGCAAGTGAGATTCGGATTTCTACTTTATATTTAAATGTACATATTGCTCTGATCAAAGCAAAACAGTTTTTACTAAGTTATCACGATTGGATGAAGTTTTCTGTCAGTTTTAGTTTGTATTTTTTAGCTCCTTATATCACTAGTCTCAACATACAATTTTAATAAGTGGGTGAATGGCTGGGTAGGTGCATGGATTGGAAGTTAGGTGGATGGATGGACGGATAGACGGACAGACAGACAGACAGACAGACAGACAGACAGACAGACGGACGGACGGACGGACGGACAGACAGACAGACAGACAGACAGACAGACAGGTAGGTAGGTAGGTAGGTAGACGGATAGACAGGTAGGTAGGTAGGTAGATGGATAGATAGGTAGATAGACATGATAGTGAAGTTACAGAGGGAAAGGGAGAGAGAAGGAACTGAGTGTGGAAATTATCACCTCCACAAAGGCATGCATGTACAAATTTGTTTTTCCATCACATTTCCGCAAACACCTCCTGGTGCATGTGAGAATAAAAAGAGGTTAAATTCTTCCAGCTCTTTTTTTGCTGGGATAAATGCTCAAATCTAAAAATAAGCTGCATCCTTTGCCTGCAAGCTTGTGTTTTCATGTGTTAGAATGCGCTGTTCAAATTGATGGAACTAAAGCGTCGCTAAAAATAAATTACCTCATTTCTAGACTCTTCCCAACAAACATACACTAGTTTATCCTAGACTATTTAAAATGAAGTGTGTGTATGTGTGCTTGCGTGTGTGGCTGCCGTCATGACCTCACGTTGACCTGCTCTTACAAGGACACGAATGTGTCAAGTGTCCTCTAACAAAAAATCAAGCTTGAAGAAAAAAGGGAACGAGATAGAATGTGATGTATTCAATTGCACCCCCCCCCCCGCTGCTGTCATGATTTCAGTAACCCCCCTCTCTCTCCCTCGCTGTAATACATGAAGGTTTGCGCCAGGGGCAAGGTGTTGAGAACTGATTGCTTGTCATTTTTTGTTTGCTTTTTGTTTTGCCACGTTGTTTCACCAGACGCCCTGCCTGTCAAAACCCTGCCTGGCTGTTCTGGGATCAGCCTTTCTGGTTCTATTTCAGTCCCCCCATCATATAGCCGCTATCCCTGTTCAATCTAGCACTGTGGGGATTTGGGTAGCATGTCTGTTTTAGCCTCTCTTCATATTCTCAGAGAAAAAAATGTTGGAGTTTGACACTGGCTGTTGATTTATTTCAGCTGATTTGCATATAAATGTGAATAATCGATTACACTGAGCACTTCTGTTGTGATGTTTATTCAATTAAAATGAATTTAGCAGAAACACCTCATGAGATAATTTAAACCTCTACATGTCTTGTACTTGGATTGAGGATTGCGCCTGTCTATGTTTAAGTGTGTTTATTAACTCAAAAATGCCTTCAAGGTAGACTCTTGCTAGTGAGAAAACAAGCCTCTGGAGTTTTTAATTTAGAAAAGCAACATCGTCTGAAAATAGTGGAAGATACCCAACTCATAGATGGATGCAGTTAAAGAGGATGAGTCACCAGTAGCTCTGGGCACATCGGTATCAAAGATTGCATCAGCTGATTAATCAACCATAGCAGGAAGGCGATAAAGGGAAAATAGGAAAAAAAAATTCTTCGTAGCAAGTTTTCCCTGAAGAGAACAGTTTTCAGTTGTGTTTTGAAAGCAGTTAGTGTTGCTGCTCTCCTGACTGGATCAGGGAGTTTGTTCTACCAGCTAGGGACAGTGAGAGAGAAGGTTCTGAGGTTTTAAGAGATTTTATGCCTTTGGGGGGGAACCACGAGTCACTGTTCCTTCTCTGAGCACAGGCTTCTGGAGGGCATGTAGGAGTGTATTAGCTTGTAGAGCCCGATCCGGAGATGGTTTTATAAGCCAGCATCAGTCATTTGAAACCTAGAACAAAATGAAACCTACCCTAGAACAGCACAAAAGACTCAGTTATAATTAGTAGCGTGAGATTCCTCTTAACACTCATCATAAAAATCTTCTTTCACAGTAGAATGATGCACACTCTTCTAAAGCAGTCTGTGTGAAGGCTGCGTGTTAATTGAAAAGGAAATCTCATTAGTTTGTGATCTGGAATGTAGTACGTAATAAGCAGCTTCTCATGATTTTAATGGAGTTTGACGTTAGCAATTAGCTGAGCTGATGAGTTACCATGTTTTTAGAATCACATTGTAAGCATTATGGCTACACTTTAAATGATATATTTTGTACAAACGTTCTTTGGATTGAAAAAGAGTTTTTTTGAAGTTTCTTTCAGCTACTCTACCAGTAAAAATGATTTTTTTGACTAGTGAGGCAAGAAGTGTTATTTCTAGCATACTGAGATTTTGATTCGGTTTCTTTATATACTCCCCAGCGGCTCTCACAACTGCATTATTTTTCATACACACACACAAATGTTAGGAAAAGCTTTAGCTGCACAAGCAAGCTATAGCTCAAGCTCAGAGGAGAACCTTGTCCAGAACATATTCGAGTTTAGAAAACGAGTGAACTAAAAATAGGAGTTTCATACACTCTTATTTAATAACAAACATGCTCTATTTATCATTATTTATATTTTATTATGAATATTAGCGAGTTCATGATTTCTCACAATTTTTCGCGGGTTAATAAGGTCAATAAGAGTCCGTGTGTCATTCATTTATTTGATTGTCAAGTGTCCTCTAAAAATGAGTCACAAAATGAATTTTTTTGGGAATCGCGACTAAATCCAATAACTTAAATGCATATAATAGGTACAACAACAAGAAGAAGATAATAATATAATTTAATAAGAATTTTTTTTTTTTTTTACCTAGCATGTGTGTCAATCTGTTGCTGGAAACCTCCAAAGCAAATAAAGAACCTTTTCAAAATCACAATTGGAGCACTTTGACAAATCATACACTATTTTGCATCATGTTTTTACATATTTATGAAACATTAAAAATTATTTTTGGGAGTTTTTCACAAATCAATTTCACAAACTTCCCTCTAACTCACTAACTTTCTTAATCAATAGATACTTATGTGATAATAATTTTAGCAGGATTTGATTGCTTGGAAATTTGGATCTTAAATTAGTAGTCTTAACTGAAAGCTATGAAGGCTGGCATACATGTCTACATTTATTGATAATGTGAAGCTCCAGTTTGTTTTGGTTTTAAAGTTTTTTGAAATTGTATACAGTTGCAAATAATTAACCAAATTAGCTTGAATGTTTAGAGAAGAAATGAGATCCACTCCTGCCTTAGAGCAGGTAGTTTAACGATCGCCACTGTTCAATTTGCCCACAGGATGACCTCCAGATGGGAACTTTGCATAACCAGGGGAAGAGTTTACTTTGCTTGTGTACTAGTGGGACAAGCTTTATTGAAGTTTACACACTATTTGAGTAGATGTTTGGTGTGCTTTGACCTCCTGAATGAGTTTACTCCAGTCACCATGAGTTTCCTCATTCATTCATCTTAATGTCGGCTTTCTTCCCTTTCGGGGTCGCCACAGCGGAATGAACCGCCAACTCTCTGGCATATGTTTTTATACGACAGATGTTCCAACCCATTGCTGGGACAAACATTCACACACACACTCATTCACACTTTTAACACTATGGACAATGGTTCTTACTCAATTCACCGCATGTCTTTGGACTTGTGGGGAAACCGGAGCACCCGGAGAAAACCCACACGATCACGGGCAGAATATATGCAAAACATGCAAACTCCACACAGAAATGCCAACCGACCCACCCGAGGCGCGAACCAGCGACTTTCTTGCTGTGAGACAACAGTGCTACCCACTGCGCCACCGTGGCGCTGAGTTTGTTTCCTTTCTCATTTAAATGAGTTTGCTTGATCTCTGTGGTTTTCAGTGGGTCTGTGGTCTTCCAACTTTATGAATACATTCAATACATTTGGTTGGTTGTTCATCAAAAAAGCTGTTTGCACAACTATTTCTGCAGTCTGTGTTTTGTTTTGTTTTGTTTTGTTTTGCTCTAAATATGTATTAATTAGTACATATTACTTGATTTAAAAATAATTCAAGTGCTTAAATTAATTGTGCAAACTCATTGCCTTAATTCAATTAAGTGTAGTTAGTTTAGTTAGTTGATAGCAATTTACGCAATCATTTAGAACGTGTTAATAAATGATAATTAAGCTATTCCAAAGTACATTCATATTATTATTTAGAGATATTGTAACAGTTACCCTGTGTGATAATAAATTATGCATTAACACATATCCCTCTTGTAACTCATGCTTAGTTCAGCCAGTTTTTAAACATTTATTAATGATTAGCCAATCCTCAATAAAACAGAAATATATTGGTTATATTTATAAACTGCTTACAAATGTGTACATAGAATATAGAAGACAAGTCTTTAAGCCATCACTTAAAAAAAAACTTTAGCATAAACTTTAATACTAAACACTTATTTAAACTGTAAGGCTTTTTAAAGTCACTAAGGGTTTTAATTTTTTATTCTTATTTTTACTGTGGTCATTTTTTACTATTGTATAGCTGATTGTACAGTGCTTTGGACAGTTCCCCTGTGAAAATTGTGCTTTAAAAATACATTTTACATACTTACGTATTAGTATATTGTCACGTGTCACCAAGAGTTCCTTCACACACAAGGTTATTTTTTTTACCCCAGGTGCTGCGTGTTTTTTTCTTCCATAGCATAAAAACGTTGAACTAAGTGCATCTCAACTGTTATGTGTATTATATGAATTGAGATGATTCCACTGCAAAAAAACTAGCTTTTTACCTTTAAGTAAATAAAACACCAGCACTTGTAAACTAGGACAGGTTTGAAGACCACTGGGTAGATCAGCAAAGGAGCGTTGGAGACATGTAGACAGGTGTAAGTGGATAAAGATGGAATGCTCGTGGCTGAGTGGGAGAGTGGGAAAACAGAAATACCCGGAGTGTGTCAGAGAGAGACCTGCGCTGAAGCTCCAGCCTGTTTGCAGTAATAAGTCCCAGTGCTGTTTGTGATCTGCTCTACTTGTTAGCTGTTGTCAGTGGTGGAGCTCAACAGGACCGCCTGCAGCTGTGTGAGTGCTCGCGGGTGCGCTCAGGTGGCTCGCTGGCTCTGGAGATCAGGGGGAAGGAGAACACGGATTGGAGGAGATCAGGAGGAGAGATAGCAGAGGTGGCCTGGAGGACGGTGGGATGGATGAAAGCAGACGGGGTGGGAAACTGTCAGGTTGGTGGTCCGCATGAGCTCAAGGTTAATAGAATAAATATTGAGAGCTAAGGAAGTAATGTTGGAGGGGATATAAAATGTGTGTTTGTTGCATTTGGTGCTTGTTTCCAGTTGTGTCTGGAGACTGATGTAGAGAGGGAGAGAGAGGAGGGGGTGTAAGTGAATAGAGAGAAAGGAAGAGGGTGAGAGAGAAAAGAGAAGGGGGAGAGGGGGAAACAGAGGTTGGGTGGGTGAGGGGTGAAAGAGAGGGGGAGGGGAAAGGAATGAGAGGGGGAAAGAAAGAAAAAAGAAAGAGAGGACATTGGGGAGAGAGGGTGGAAAAAAGGAGTGATGGCAGAGAGTAAGAATAGATAGAAAAAGAAAGGATGAAAAGATGGAGGAGGGAGAAGGGTAGAGAAAGAGAGGGAGAGGGAGGGCTGATTAAGGATGGGGAGAGGAGAGAGGAGAAGAGAGAGAGTAGGAGAGTGGAGATATGGGGGAGAGTAAGGGAGATGGGACAGAAGAGGGAGAGAGAGGTGGAAATATGGATGGAGAGAGAGAGTGAGAGGGAAAAGAGGGAAAATATAAGTAGGGACAGAGGAGAGAGGGGGAGAAGCTAGAGGGGAAGAGAGATAAAGAGGGCCGATGGAATATGGGGAGAAGAGAGAGAGATAGGAGAAGGAGGACAAGAGAGAGAGAGAGAGAATAGGAGAGAGACAGAGGAGAGAGGAGATAGTGAGAGAGATGGGACAGAACAGGGAGAGAGAGATGGAAAGAGGGGTGAAGAGAGAGAGAGTGAGCGGGGAAAGGGGTAAAAGTGAGAGAGGGGTAGAAGATAGAGGGGAAGAGAGAGAGAGAGGAAAGGAGAGGACAAATGGGACAGGATAGTCCTCTGCTGTTTTCTCCTCCCTTCACTCCACCACTTCCTTTTTTCACCTCCAGCTCCTACTCCCTCATCTCACTCCTTTTTTTTTTGCTTCACTGGTGTTTCTTGGAAAGGCTTCATGATCTTCGAGGGCCCCTACAGGATTTTTTCTCATGCGTTCTTCACCTTCTCTCCACATCTAACCCTGCTCTCTTGAGTCTCTGTTAATTGACATGGCGAGGGTTCGTGGGAATCTGAGGCCAGCACAGGGCTGTTTTTGAACCACAGAGGTTTTTTGGGAGCACCACAAATTGGGTGTCTCTGGTGACTCTTGGGGTGCAGTTCATGAGCGCCCTGGAAGCGATGCTCGCAGTGGGAATACTTCAAATGACATTAGAGCCAAACTTAGCCTGAGTATAACAAGAGTGAAGGAGCATTGGTTGCTCGAAAAGAACTTGAAGGCTCAAAACCTGCTAAATACTAAATAGTGCTCTTTTCCTGTCAGAGCTCACATAGAGGAAACCGAAGCATTTACAAATGCTAAGTTTTGTTTCCTCTAAATCTTATGGAATCGTGAGGAAAAACTAATTTGTGTTTTCAAAAAAACTCAACTTGTTTTTGCTACAAACATGCCTTAGACTAAATATTTAACGTTTGAAACAAACATAAACTCAAATGCAGACTTTGAAGTTGTTTTGCTTCTTCAGAGTTACAGGTTTTCACTCGCTATGCTTCTTTTAGATCCGTTTTGCAGACAGCTTTGCGTTAAGTGTAGTCATATTTGTGGAAAGAGTTAGCACACATCAAAATGCATGTGAGTCTTTATCTTGTTCATAGAGGAGGAGATTATCTCCCACGGTTCCATGCCGCAAAAAAGACATTATTGCTGTAGAGGAAAACGAAAATTGACTGAACATAAATGAAAGGATGCAAAAAAAAAAAAACATGTGTTTTTGTCCTTAATGTGTTGTTGGGGACATTTTTGTCCACTCTGGGGTGATCTAAAGTCTTAATTTGGCCATAACTCTGACATCCACACTCATTAAACTACAATATGATGTTACACTCCATATAACTCCACGTAAAATCCAGAAACCAAGCCTGTTTTGCACAGGCCTAACTGAAGGGTAGATGGTGAAAACTGATGATAAACAGTAAAAATAAAAAGTTTTGCCATCAATAGAGTATGCATGATTATATGGTGCATGGGGCTTAGAGCAGAAATGTGCCTTAATGGAATTCAATTGAGGAGAAAAATATTAATCTGGAAAAAAACAACTATTTGGATGATAGCCAATGTTGCATTAAAGTCATATACGTTTAAACATTTTAGTATTGCTCACACATCAAAAACACACCTCAAGTCATATTCAGATTAGTTCATGCATGTTTGTGTAATCCTATTTTTTTTTTTTCCCGAGAGCTCAAAATGGCTTTGCCATGCCCATTGGCTGAAGCACCAGCCACTAACCAATCAGATGAAGCACTAATGCAGCTCATCTCAGTGAAGTACGTATGTGAAGACTGACCCGGAAGACAGCCGTAGCAGAACCGCGTCAATAAACTGTAAAAAAAAATTTTGTTCGGATGTCCCAGCCCAGAAGTGTTACCCATGAAAGGTGAGTATAATTTACGAGCTGCACTTTATATTGGACAGTTTTGTAAAGAAGTCAGAATTTGTTAGAGGACTGGTAACGAGACTGCTTTTAAAAACGGACGCCTTTCCGACCATTCTGTGTATTGCGGAGAAGTTCCAAACAGTTGGTAAATTTTTTTTCTCAGTGACCAAACTTCAATTAAACGGTTAAAAAGCGAACATTTTTATCATTGTTGCCATTTTACTGCATTTTTCACAAGAACGCATATAAAAATGAACTATTTAGGGAAAAAGAAACCACGTGTAATAGCATGGGATTTTATAGAGTAAGAACATTATTTACCAGGTTAACACATACTTTCAGTTCATTCAGACTCTGGATTGTGTATATAAGTGAGTATTTTATCATGGCTAGCCATTTCCTACTCTGTAATTATGGTTCGAAAGCATTGTTGAAAGTTAACGTGTCAGCACTCTTCACCTTCTACTCTTAAAATGCTCCAAAATGAAGATCCCCACACAGCAAACCTTTCTCAGGACTCCATGTTTCAGAACCTTCTTAAAACACAATGAGATAATTCCACTATGCAAATGTGCATCTAACAGAAATGTTTATAGCAGGTTATATTTATTACACATTTCACTTAGAATATGTTGTTTTCATAAGACAGCTGAGTACCCCTAAAGCTTGGATCTCAAAATTGCTGAACCTCTAAAGTACAGTATTCTTTACTGTATAAAGATGGACTACAGTTATCCTAGCAAGCAATTTTCTATAAAGATTCGGTTTTCTTTCAAACAGATGTTTATTGTTTGATATAAAACCTCAGCAGTGCAATCCAATCCATATTTTTGTTTATGAGGTTGAGCCTTGGTCACCGAAACATGTAAGCTACCTTTTCTGGTCCGGGGGGAGAAATTAAAGTGCTCTGAGCTTGATCTGTGATGACAAAAGCGTGCTATTGATTCCTCTGAAATGTTTTTGCTGCTCTGATGCTGTTGAATGAAAGCGCCGAGGTAAAGTAGATCATTTACACAATGCCAATTCAACTTCACAATCGATTCCGGCTCGGATTTAACTTTCAGATTGCACCGAGCCCATTATAAAGTAATAACTCTGCTGTCCATAAATAGAGCTCGCGGCAGTGGGGCTCCGTTTGTTGGTTTATTGGAAAGGTCCATTAGGCCTTTTTGCATGATGGAGGATTTACTGTAATATTTTGTTTGGTCATCTGCGATGGAAGGAGAATAAAGGGCAGAGTAGCCTCTGTCAGGGCAGTAAATTCATCACTACTCTCTTTTTTTGCTCCTATCTAATGGCTTTTTCAAGGATGTGTGCACAGCTTGGCTGAAATATGGTTGTGCGTCAGTCTATTTGAATTGAAATGAGATGTCTCCACTTCTCCCTGTCATTTAGTGGAGCTAAAATGGAGGTGCGATATAAATCAAGCTTTTTTAGGGTTTGTTGGGGCACTTAAAATGGAAGAATGAATATAAATGAGTAGGCAATGTTGGGATGAAAAGCTGAACCAACAGTTCGAGGCGATAAGCTTGTTTTTTAGAAATATGAATCCATGTGTGAATTTGCAAGAGCAGGCAAAATAGCTTTCAGAGCAACAAAAATGAGCATTTTGATGAATTTGAGCTGAAAATAATGCTGAACACTTGGTTCATAGTGAATGCAACCTGTTTTTGGGCAAACTTCTTATAAACAAAGGTGTTTCCTCATATCTGAATCAATTCAATTTGAATCATTTTATTTGGCTAACAGATTTTTATATTTCTTTTTTCTTATTATTTGTTAAAAATGTATATAAACACAGCTTTACTATCATCATCTCTAAGAAAACTTTACATTTTTTTGGCTTCAGGGAAACCTTAGAGACAAAGATTTTTTTTATACATCACTAACATACATAACTTAATTTTGCACTTATCTCCCCTAGCAACCAAACCTTTTACTCTAGCAACAGTTTATGTGGCCTATATCTCTGCAGCAGATAATCGTAGAGACATGGAAGTTGGGTAGTTTGAGTTGTGCTAACAAGGACTTTTCAATATCATGTTACTTGTTTATAAAAACACTAGTTTAAATTATTTTTTGGTGCAATGACATTAGTAGATCCAGGCATATTTTTCAGTTTTGGATACTGTGTATATTTGAAGTATTTATTTTGCAAATTTGTCTTAAAATTAGTTTTTTTGCAGAACTAGGAACAGAGGGTACTACCAAAGAGTATTTGGTCTAGTTGTGGTCTGGTGGATCAGGAGATCGACTTGTGATCAGAAGGTTGCTGGTTCAATCCTCAGATCCACCGAGTTGAAGGTGATGTGAGTGATGAAACACTTGCTCTCCATCTTCAACAACCACAGCTGTGGAGCCCTCGAGCAAGGCACCAGTTTCCTGACTGCTCCCCGGGCGCCGCAACCATGGCTGCCTACTGCTCCGGGTGTGTGTTCATGGTGTGTTTGTTCACTGCTGTGTGTGTACAATGGGATGGGTTATATGCAGAGCACTAAATCTAGGTATGGGTCACTCCATATCTGGCCAACTGCTCACTTTCACTTTCACTAGATCTCTGGAACAGATCATCGTAGAGGGACGGAAGTTTGTTGGTTTGGCTCATGCTAACAAGAACTTTTATTGTCATATTACTTTGTTTTGTCGCAGATAAGGATTAAACAACACATCTTTGTTTGTGGCCAAGTAGTGTGACTTTAGAATTCTATAATGAACATCATAAGTTCATGATCAAACCCGGAAGCAGCTTCTACAGGGTTAATTTTCTGAAAAAAAAAAAAAAAAAAAAACTACAACAAAACCACACAAAAAAGCAAAACTCCGATTAAAGGAAATCTCTGATTATGAAAACCAGGATTGATTGGTTTCCTCATCAGCTCATCTCAACAATGACAACATGTGAAACACTATACAGCTTAACAAGTAACACAGTTGTGTAATAATGCAGAAATACAATGAATAATAGCATGCCTCTGCATATACAGAATGATAGTGTGGCACTAGTCGAGATTTTATTGATTGAATTGCAAACATGGAACATAACAGCCAGCCAGTCATCCATCCAGCAATCTCGCTCTCTCTCTCTCTCTCTCTCTCTCTCTCTCTCTCTCTCTCTCTCTCTCTCTCTCTCACTCTCTCTCTCTCTCTCTCTCTCTTTCTCCCCATTTTTGCATATTGCCATGAGCTTTGCTGTCATCTAGCAATTTCAAATTCAATTCCAGCCAGCGTCACATACGAGGAAGAAACAGCCGCTCTTTTAGACAAGCACACACACAAGCTTCACGGTTCTCCCAGCTCTGAGCAGTTCTTCTTCTCTTTTAATCAGTCCAAATTTGTCACTCCAAATGCCAGCACCATTCTCTCTTCCAAAGAAAAATGTGAAGTACTACCTTAGCAAACACCCTCATTAGCCAAGAGCTAGTAAGCTAAGACAGGGATTGCTTTCGCCTCCATCTTTCTGGTTATTTAAGTGTAGTTTTAATGGGATGCAGCACAGAGAGATTTCCCACCTCCACTGCCCTTTCATGGGTATTTAATTAGATTTGGTCGTCCAAAGAGGAATACGTTTGGAAGGATTGTTTTTATCAGCTGAAAGAACGATTCGCCGGTTCTGCTCATTTGCTAGTTGGATTCACTTCAGCAATTTCCGTCGTGTCACAAATTGCTTTGAGTCCCTAAAAGAAGCTGATTTACTTTCAATTCTCGGCTTTTGTGTATTACATTTTGACTTAGTACAGCATAGAAGACGCATGTCTACACTATTGTACAGGGATACTCTGCAAAAAGGCAGAATGTAAAAAAAAAAAACTAAATGTAAAAAATTTGAACAAACTTAAAAATGTACTAATAATTATTTAAGTTAAGCTAAATGGTCAACCAAAAGTACAGAGAACTTTCACTTGCAAAGATTCTCAAAAACATGAAGGTAAAACTCATCTCAAAGCTAAAACAAGCCTAAGAAAAACAAGTAAATTTCTTAAGTTAAATCCATAAAAATAAGAACTATTTTCACAAGCTATAGAAATAAGTTAATTATTAGTGTTGTCTTCAAATAAAGAACAAAACCATCCACATTCCTATAGCAACACATTTAGCAAGTTGCTATACAATTGCAACAAAGTGTTTAAAATTGTTTTATTGTAAGGACAAAAATGAAAGAAAATAATGCTGGTTTCGTTGAATCAAATTCATTATTACTGCATTCGTTTATCAATAAAATTTAGTTTTTAGATGTTTATTAATAAAATAGATTAACATGATTTTATGGGAAATCTTTGTTTTATATCAAATTGAATTATTAATGATAAAACTATGAAATCTGCCATTGAAGAGTGATGAAAATGAGATGCTTATAAATAAGAAATTGGGAAAGAACAAAGTAGTTTAAAAAAAGCAAATTTTAAAAGTTGCTCTATCATGTGAACTGGACTTTTCAGACATTTCTTGCTTGTTTTAGTATTTGTTCCTCATCAAAACATGCCTGGAGTCATATTCAGATTGGTTCATGTTCAAATTGTAATCTTGTTTTCTCTTCTGGGAGCTCAAAACACTTATCAGCTGAATCACTGCCTTCTAACCAATCAGATGAAGCGCCAATCCACCTCATCTCAAAGAAAAACGTACGCTCTGACTGACCCAGAAGTGAAGCGTAGCAGAACTGTGTTGATAAACAATGAAAAGAAAGTATTTTTGGATGTTGCAGATCAAAAGTGGTTTATTAAATATAAAAAAGATGAATGAATTTGTCAGAAATGGGAAGATTTTCTGTGTGCCAACAAGCTAAACCCTGGCGTGCTGGATGCAGTGCAGTGGGAGGAACATGTGTACGCACATAGTTTGTGGACCATGATCATTTGAGGAGATAAAAAAGGCACTTTTTTACCAAAAATCTAGCCTTTTGATGGTAATTAAGGGTGGAGGGATCAATATCTAGAACATTATTTTTCTAGACCTAGAGCGGTCAAATAATTACTATAAATTATTTTAAAAAGGGTGTAATATGACACATTCAGGCATAAAAATATTCTGAACTAGCAATACAATGTCACTGACAAGGTAAAAAAAGTTTCATGATAATGTGAGGAAATATCAAATGTGGTTTAAAATGTATTAAAATGATTGAAATCAGTTAAAAACTGCGTTGTTAGGAATAATATCTCCCGAGGCAAAAAAAAGTGAATGTTTCCTTATTTTAAGATCTGTTACCTTGTTGAGGTTTTACTTTTTTCAGTGTAGATGTAACATCACATTCAGGCTACCTTATTCCTAATGATAATGATGATGATGATGATGATGATGATGATGTCTTCCAAACGACACACATGCATGACAAACAGATTTCAGTACTGATGTTTTTCAGGGGTTCCGCATCAACATTAAAACCTAAAAAGCATGACACAAGTGTTAAATGAATGACACCAACTAAATTGGTTTAAAATTCACAAAAAAAACCCAAAATGTTACATTTGTTTTAATAAAATGTTAAAATCAGATTGAAAGTCTCTTTTTTCACATACAAACAGAATCAATAAGTGAATTCTGTACAAAACCTTGTACAGTTGGTGTGATTTGTGTTTGCACGATTTTATTTTAAGCCCCATGTTTATTCATCACGACTTCAGCAGATTTTGAGATGTGTTTCTCTTGTTTTTTAAATCTTTGAAGGTATTTTAGAGAATGTCCCAAAGTGAGTTTTCTTTCAGAACAAAGAACTGCAGGTACTACCAAAGACCATTTTCCTCTAATTGGCCTCATTTTCCTAACAATCATACTCTACCAGGTCGTTGATTGTAGTAATTTTCACATTGTGAAACGCTTAAATCGATTGAATTAAATCTGCTGAGGTCTTTGGGGAACACGGTTAGAAGTAAAACTTGTTCTAAAGTTACTCTGCGACGGGAGTCAGTTGTTGAGGCCAGCGCTACATAACGGATTCAGACTCTGATGAGGAGATTGAAGAAGCTAGATTGGACAAATGAATAAAGTAATTGGTCTGAGTGTGGATTTTTTGTTGTTGTGTAAAACCGAGTATAACTTTCTCAAAATAAGAATGCAAAATTTGGAGTGACTACAAGAGAGAGAGGACATTAATCTTAATACTCTTTAATAAAAGTTCAAGAAATTGTTGTGTCTTTATTTATTTATTTGTTTGTTTTGTCTTCACAAACCAAAAATAATTTCTGTGTCTGGGGGTTTGTGTAAATCTGGTTTTAGCATGTGTGCGTAAGGATATTTCAAGCTATATTAAGGTGTTTATTAAGCTTTTACTCTTTTTTTGGTGGTGTTTCTCCTCCAATCCTAGCTACAATTCTCCAAAGTTATTTGTAAAGTCATACATAGGGGTGAGTATATAGAACCTTATTAATGTGGGGGTTTGTTTTTGTGAAGGAACTTCTTGCCTCCTTTTCTGGTGCAGAGTTGAAGGCCCTTAGTTATTTTCTGTAGTTATTTTCTGTGTTCAGTGTCAAATGGAAGGTTTGAATTGTTGTTTGTAAAGTGTGACCCTTCGCTTCGATCAATCAAAGTTTTTATATCGCACTTTTTAGCAGTTGCTTTCAAAGAAGCTTCACAAAGTCCTAGTGAGGATCAGGTAGAGTAAATAGGAGTTCCCTCTGTGAGGCCCCTGGGAGCCTCGCTGACTGAGGCAGGTGCTAGTCACCTCCCCAGCAATAAAGAATATACAAGCTTAAGATCCATCGACGAAAAGTTCGCCTGATAGCACCTGACAACAGAAACTAACAAACGAAAAACAATGGTTAGAAAAATGTAACAGCATGATGATCAGCATCAGCTGCAGGATGAGTGATAAATGATGAGGAGAGGTTAGATGTTTCTTTGTTCTATAAAAATGTGTCACCAAAGCAAATCTCGAGATTGTTCACATGTCATCAGTGTTAAAAAACCCGTTTGTGAGATTTGTTTCCGAAAATGTAAGGATACAGAACGTAGTGGCTTTGCCGATGCAGATGTAAACACTCCTTTGCTTTCGTCTTCCTGTCTGTTCATCATCTCCACCCCTTTCCTGCTTCCTTTTGTTTCCTGAGTCTTGTTTTTAGATGGTGAATGTGTAATGGACGGTATATTTGGTTGTGATTATTAAGCTGTTACTTGCAGCAAAGGAAGCATACTTCAGAAAGTGTGTGAGATGACTGCGAGTGTGTAATCGACGCCGTTCGCTGGCTTTACTCGGTTTCTCTTATTACATAGGTGTCCATGTATACTCTCATGCTCTGAAATTAAGAGAATAAACAATGATGATGGCTTTTAAAAATAAAAAAAAAAACCCAGCCCAAAGCAAATTAAGACGACAGATTATTATATTTAAAAATACAGAGAGCTCTCTTGAACAAAATTACTGTCCACTAAATAATTTATTTAGAGCCTTTCTTTCTTTCTTTTTCTAAGACAGCGATAGCAGATTAATAATTGGTTGCTTTTTTAGATACTGAAAAATATCTGGTGAATTTATTTTTGCACTTGTTTATGTCAGCTAATCTTTTTTTTCAGTTATTTATTATTTCATTTATTTAATTAAAATTAATTTTTCTTTCAGTAATTCTTTACAATATTTTATTTAATGTGTTAATTTTTTTATTGTGACTATTTATTGGAGATATTTATTTCACTAAGTTATTTAAATGTATTTGTTTTATTTATTTTTTACAGCTATGTATTTATTATATATTTTTTCAGTTTCATTTTAAATATGTATTTATGATTTATTTCAAATATCTATGCATGTATTTGTTTTATTTAAAATGTATTTATATTTCAGTTCTTTTTTCAGTATTTATTGGCAATTGAGCACACTTTATTCAAGATATTAAGTTAATAAATACTGTTATGTATTTATTTTTATGTCATTATTCTTTTTTTTTTGATTTATGGTTTATTTGTGTAATAAATAAGTGTTGAAGTTTTGTGTGTGTTATTTATTTTTTACTTTATTAATGTTGTTATTTATTAGTTTTTTGTGTTTACAATTTTTTAATCTTTAAGTTTTATTTTATTTTTTTTTTTATTTTTGAATTTTTTACTTTGTTTTTTTTTTGCACTAGCATGTTTTCTAAGTACATTTTGACACATTTTCTTTCTTTCACATTTTTTTGTTGAAGCAATGACACTTTTGAAGCAATGAATTAATTATACACTGCTGCGCTGCACTTTTTCCCAATTCTTATTTCAAAGTCACTTTTTCGATGTTTTTAATCTTGTATTGTTACACCCTGCTTGTCACGATGGATTGTGCGGTGGGTTCTGCTTGGCAGTGTTTTGCTGGGTTTAAAAGCTTCTCAGTCACCAGATGGTTCTCCAGCCATGAAGCAGTGGGTCTGTCATTAGGCAGTCGCAGGGGGGAGAGCTGGCTGTTTGCATTGGCCCATCGCTGAGCTGCGTGTGTGTTTGTGTGAGTGTATGTGTTTATAGAAGAGGGGTCTCATCACCTCATGTGGGTGTTAATCGAATTTCCTCGTTCCCAAGAATCATGTCCAACACTTTGTCGCATCCAACGATGGTGAGATTACACTGGAAACCTTGAAGAGGGCCATGCGGCATTACTGTTTTCAACACTACAAACACGAATTTCATCTGTAGCCATTTTGCTCTAACAGAACCTGCTCATCTGGCTTTCCCTAAGTAGTAAAGAGAGTTTCTGTTCACCAGCAAGGAACGGATGAAAGAAATACAAACAACCGGTAGAATGTGAAAACAAACAGAAACAAGCCAACAAATCATGAATGTTTTTGTTTGTAATAATATATCCAACTTATAAATAAATAAATAATTTCACGAGTTTGTTTGGTCTAATATTAGCCTCAATTCATAAGAAATCTTTATCTATGTCCTTTTTGGGCTAACCTGTCTGTCCGGCCCATGGACCACATAGGGATCTTTAGTCTTACCTGTCCAACCCATGGACTACATTTGGCTCTTTGGGCATACTTGTCCGGCCCAAGGTCCAGATAGGGGTCCTTAGTCTTACCTGTCCGACCAATGGAACACATATGGCTCTTTGGGGTTACCTGTTTGGCCCATGGACAACATATGTCTCTTTGGGCATACCTGTCTGGCCCATGGACAACATATAGCTCTTTGGGACTACCGGTCTGGCCCATAGACTATACATGGCCCTTTGGGCATAACAGTCCAGGCCACGGGTCACTTATGGCTCTTTGTGCATAGCTGTCCATCCAGCCCATGGACCACATATGGCTTATTGCATAATGGCATATTGGGCATACCTGTATAAAACACTTTAAATCATTAGTGTGCATGAAAATGTGTTATACAAATAAAACTGTATAAAAGTATATATATTATAATTTTATTTATTTATCTTTTTGTACCCAAATTTCACTAAAATGAAAAAATTAGCTGCTACCTTCATCAAACAAATGGATCAATATAATTTTAAGGATTCTGGATATGGTGCTTACAGACTTGGAATAAATAAACCCTTTGGTGTTCTCTGTTGCTTCTGTCAGCAGTCAACCTACAACATTACACCACTGTCAGCAGACACCTCTGTGGCATTATCAAACTCATCTCTTCGAAGCTAAACAAGTTTGTGATGACTGATTGATTTAAAAAGATGCAAATGAGACACGGAGGATGATCCTGAGAGAAATAAATGACAAACGAGAATCTAGTGCTGGAGGTTTGCTGATTTATTCATGCGGAAGATCTGTGAAGCATATTGCAGAGGGCAAAGAACATTCTCAGTTTCACAGAACACATGGCGGCCTGGTTGGGATCCAGCCCTTCTGTGAAAGCCTCATTGCGGTGTACGCTTTGATTTCATCTGTGATGCCATTCTCCTTGAGTGTTTTTCTGCTCCATGTTTTTTTGTCCGCTACAACACTTTCGTTCTCACTTTCTCTGGGTAATCACATCACACAGGAATCTCATGTAGCCAAGGGACTGTTGTTTTATTTGTGATCTTTGCCTCTCTGTGTGTTTCCTGAGTATAATGAAATTCTCCAGTGCAGCACTCTTGGACTAATGAAGCCAGCAGAAAGCATTATGCAGTCCCAGATAGGCTCAAAAATATCTGGGCAGTCTGCAAGAAAAAACACATCAAAACATGCATCTTTGGTGTAATGTAATACAAATTATGAATTAGATCATTATAGATTAAACAAAAACTTCTACAAAACAATTCGTATCAGACCATAGTTGTTATAAAAATACTATCCTGCTGTATTTGCACAATTAAACTTTCACTGTTCACGTAACATGAGATGAGATATGGAAGTCTTCAGTATGCTAACAAATTTAGACTTTAAGGCACTAAACGGTGTTTATCATTTTTCAGTTATCTGAGAAACCACAGACACGTCCTTTACTTTCCAAAGTCAAAGACAGATTTTTATTCCGTTTCTAAATCCCAAAAAGCAATGTCTGACCAAGAAGACCTTTAAAACGCAAAATTTGAATCAACTCAATCTTCAAAAACCCACAATTGAACCAACTTCATTTCCAAAATACAACATATGGAGTTGCAAAACCTCAGAAAGCCACACTTGAATCATCAAACTCTTAAAACATTTGAACAATTTCAATTTCTGAAAAAGCAACTTTATTTCAAAACCTCCTAAAACTACTTTTGGACCAGCAAAACCTAAAAACAACATTTGAAGAAACAAATCCTCTCCCCAAAAAGCAACCTTTTGAACCAAGAAAATCTCCAGAAAAAACAGCAGTCTTTCACTCCGATATCATGAAAGTTACTCAGAGCCAACACTCAATCGGTTAAAGCTCTGATACATGATTGACTTATCGTCTGTTTTGATCAAAAGGTTACATAATATCCATTTTTCAACCTGTGAAAGCTATAGATTTCCCAAGTCAAGTGAGAAAAAGTGTTACCAAAGAAAGACTGCGCGTGAGAGAGAGAGAGACAGTAAGATGTAGAGGCAGTGTCCATGGCATTCATAAAGGAACCTCCAGGGAATGAACTCCATGGCCAGTTCTAGCTTTTGTATGCAAATAGAAATGAGGGGAAGTAGACTGCTATTTCGAGGCCTCGTCTTTTTTCCCTGTTGCTTCCTTTGGACCTGTGTTCCAAGCTCGTACGTCCTGCCCCGAGGCGGCCTCTTTTCCATAGGCTCCGCACACAAACACATGTCCACTGGAGCGGCGCCAACCTCTCCTCTCAAGCACAGCCTTGGGAAGCAGTTTGAGCTTTTTCTCTCACTCTCCCCTCAATCTGACTGACTGCTGTCTAATCGAGACTCCCGCAGGCGACTCAGCCGCCATCCTTTGCATTCTGAGCACCCTGCAAGGAGTGTGAAGCTTTGCTAATCACGAACAGGTGCAGAAATTATTAAGCACCTCCTTTACCGCTCAGCTACACACACACAAACTAACTTCACAATTAAGTAGGAGTGAGGTGTTTTCTTGGTGTCTTCTATTTATAGTGAGCTTCGGTTTGGTGGAATTTTCTGTGGTTCTAATTAAAATAATTTTCAGCCACCTTCTACTTTTTTCTCTTTTTTTTCAAAATTTATTCAAGTGTGTTCTGCACAGGAAATAATTCAGATTTTTTGTATTTAGCTAAAGTGTCTTTTTAGCTTCATTTAGACAACACTAGAAAGCAACATTTGAAACAACAACAATTCCAAAAGCGACATTTTAACAACCAAAAACTCAAAAAGCAACACTTAAACTAACAATTAACTACCTCCAAAAAGCAACAATTTAAACAGCAAATCCTGTAAAAAGCGAAATTTGAACCAACAAAACCTCAAGAAATTTAATTTTTTGCATAAAGCAAAATTTGAAGGAGATCCTGAAAAAAGCAAAAACGTAACCATCAAATACTCCAAAAATCTACATTTGCGCCATTAAAACTTCTTAAAATAATAATTTGAACCAACAAAACCTCCAAAAAGTAAAATTTCAATCAGCAAGTCCTGCATGTTGTTTTATTGTGAAAGTTATTTTTGTGTGGCTTTTCTGGTCATGTGTTGAGGTTTTTCACTGTAGAAGCTAATAGTTTGAATATACAACGCCATAGACTTATGCTAAAAACAGTAGCATGCAGCGTATGTGCGATTAAAATAGTTTATTTGTGAAATGAAAGTACTTCACAGCAATTGAGCACTGCTAAATTGCTAATTCATATATTTTTGGCTGATTTGAGAGTTTTAAGCCAGGTTTTAATGAAGTATGGCACATTTAGTGCAATTCTGAAATAAATTTTTGAATGAACACATGTATTTTTATGCTATTGTTTATTTGTTAATATTTTTTTTTAACTGTATTCAAAACCAAATATATGTGTCTGGTGACAGATTCTGATATTTAAAAATGCTAGACTCATATTCATGTTTGCTCTTGTTATATAGGAGGCTGAATGAATGACTAACACCTGTGTATTTTAAACAGGAGATACAACAGGGTTTTGTGCATTTTATTTCAAATGCTGAACATTTCTCCAGAAATAAGTCAGCTGATGGAGCCATGACATGGAATACCAAGTGTGGGAGATCCTATAGATGAAAGCAACACTTCAGTTCGTGTCCACTCTTCAGTCCCAACTGAAGTTTGGTAATTAATGTAGACTTCAGCCTGAGGGTAAAATCTGTTCTCAGGCTTAATTGCTTCAGTTAGTTTTCAGATTTCAGACTTCATTCAAATGCTCGTCAGGCATTCACATTTGTGCACTTAACCTTGGTTTTGCTTTTGTCTTTTTGGGCAGGAGGGGTTGGTTAGTGTATATGTGTTTGTCCTAATGGAGACATTAATATTCTCCTCCGCTCCTCCTGAAGGGCGTTTACCCTGAGGGCATCCATACACTGTATTTTATAGACCACCTTCCGGAGCAGAGATGCACTTGTTTTGGCACAAACGGAGAAACGTTGGCTACCTAACACTTTCCTGACACTTGTCGGGAAATAGGTAATGAATACGTGTTTGAAAATATACCTGTTCACTCTAATGAGTTTTTAGAAGTTATAATTTTGATAATAATCGATGAAAACTTTTAAGGGTTTAACAATGGAATGCAAAACTCTGTCATAAAAGTTGACAATAAGCATCAACTATATAATACTTATATTATAAACCTCCCCGGGTTTTGTTTTATTAATATTTGTGCAAACATTTGACCTAATAACAAAAATCTACATTTGTCCCAACACAATTTTTAAACAGGCAAAATCTTAAGTAAGCCATGTTTAAACAACCAAAAACAAAAAAAACACACACCACATAACATACAAAAAGCAACATTCGAACAACCAAAAACTCTAAAAAGCAACATTTGCCCCAATAAAATTTCCTTTAATCAGCATTTGATCAAACTAGATCTCCAAACAAGCAATGTTTGAACATCCAAAAACTCCAAAAAGCAACATTTGCACCAATAAAAGTTCTTTAATCAGCATTTGAACCAACTAGACCTCCAAAAAGCAATGTTTGAACATCCAAAAATTCCAAATAGCAAACTCAAAATATCTGTTTCATGAATGATTGTGCAACTATAAGTTAAAACTGCTAGTTAGGACTACTTCATGCAACAAGCTGTATTCAGATTGCATTCTAGGACCACTATTATGGTTGCCACCCGTCCCTTAAAATATATAGTTGTTCGGCTTTTAAAAAAATGTGGGCGTTCAATTTTTTCAATCAATTAACTCCTTTAACAATTCATACCTAGTCGTTTATTTTGTGATTTTTTTTAGAGGCGGCTCAGCATCCCATTCTGATTTGTAAAAGGTACAGAAAGTTCCAGAATGGTCTCTAGAGTTTGTCTACTTACTTGCTTTTCGGTAGAGGAACTCCGTCTGCTGCCTTTGCTGGTGTCCGGGTTTCCTTTTACTTTGTGATGGTCCTGATTTATTGGTGAGGTGTACAAACAAATATGATTATTTACACTTATTTCGTCCCAGTCCATGGCACTATTGATCATGCAGTACTCATTTTACTCACTCCATCTTCTCCCAACAGATTCCATATCATGCCTGGCCCTTAACATGTGAATCACACACTAACTACGCAAAATCTGGTCATGTTCCGAACGGCCTGTTAGAGCAATGCCAACTTCCTGTTTGCTCATCCTAACCATTCTTTATTGCCTAAAAACACACAACCCTTCTACATTCTAAATTAATCGCCTATTTTATTGTATTGCCTTGAGTGATTGTGGGAGATATTGTGGGAGAAACATACCTTTTTTTATTTTTAAACCACTTCCTGTTTCACAGAGAGGAAACTTTACCCAAGAAAATTCTGCAATCTAATGTAATATGATTGTGTTTGGTGTAAATATAGGTCAAAAGGTCTGGGTTACACCATGATTAAACTTTTGAATGTGATCCTAGCCTGATGAGTACATATTTCAAGCTGTTTGCAAAATGTCACTCATTTTGAAGGAATTAAAGCCGTTTATCTGTAGTACAACAAACAAAACCTAAAACCTGAAGGGGTAATGTTTACAAAAACAAAAGGACCTCTGATAACTGCTTGAGTCGAGGGGATTATTCTCGATGACCAATAGAAAGTGACTGAGCTGCAGTTAATTGTCTGACCACTAGAGCTGGACTCCAGAAGGGACCAGGTGTCAATTGAGAGTTATAAATATAAACCTTTACAATTAAAAAGCATGTTTACACTCCTGGATACACTCCTTACATTAGTTTTTTTGGTGCAGATAGCTGAAATTGTTTTTCAATTTTTGTAAAAATTTTTGTAACTTCTAATAAGATTTCAAGTTTTTCACAATTAGAGGCTACTCAAATGAGAGCCAATCACCACGCGTTGAGATTTCGATTTTGTCATTTCCGATCCACCAAATCACGTCTCTTTGCCCATTTTTTATTCTCTAGAAGTGAAGTTTTATCAAAAAGAAAGTGGATTTACTCAAACAATGAGCCTTGTTTGCATTCAGTTTTTTTTTTCAACACCTTGCCAAGTAACCGGCAGTTACATTTTTCAGTTTTTCCATATCCAAGATAGACCAATGACATCATCAGAATGCAAGCTGGAAAGAAATTTGGTGTGCTTTTTATCTCTGTTGAGACAGATGAAAAAAATAAGGTCAGGAAAGTGAAATGAAGAACAGGTCCTTTTATTTCTCTTCAAGAGAGGCGTGAAGGTCAAGGCACATTGGGAGAGAGATCCGTAGCAGATGCCATGTAGCAAGGCCAAGAGCTGAGAGCGGACAGCTGCTTCTGCCAGCCGCGCTTCAACTCCCACTGCACTGAAGAGAGTGACAGGATTGAATACGGTGTGCAGCACCGTCTCTTATCTTTAGGAGGTGGACCTAGTGCCAGAGCTGTCTGGGTAAATGTATCCACAATTAGTTTTTGATAACAAAATTTGAATTTACCTTAATTTAAAATGAGCTACGCATTTTTGTAAAGTGTACAGTTTTAACAAGCACTTCAAAAGATGCTAGCATGAATTAGCAAGCTATTAGCAAGCATGTACTAGCATGAATTAGCAATATTTATTGTAACATTCTAGATTGGCCCCTTTGTCAAGTTTTAGGACCCACCCACTATTCTGATGGATTTTAATCCAAAAAAGTGCCATCAATCATGTGTATGTCGGCATTATTGTAATTACTTGGTAAGTCAGTAAAACAGAATGGTAATCTATGATAATTCAATCAAGCATTATTTACATTTACATTTATGCATTTGGCAGACACTTTTGTCCAAAGCGACTTACAGAAGTCGCTTTGAGAAATCACCTATGCCCCTGGGATGCTGAGATGCTGGGGATTGATCCCAGGACCTCTTACATGCAAAGCATGTGCTCTACCACTGAGCTACACCCCACCCCAGCAATTAGCAAGTGATTTACATGATGTTTCAATGATTTACCAAGTAACTAGCATGTTGGTAACACGAGTGTCAGGACTTCTCTCTGTCTCTGTCTGCTTGTTTAGCTTGTCTCACTCTTTCCCTGTGTCACCTGTTCGCGTCGTTCCTGCTTATTCCATACATCAGCCTCAACTGCCTCTCGTTGCGGTAATCTCGCTGCTATTTAAGCACCCCGGTTTTGTCTCGTCTTAAGAGTTATTATTCAGCTATGGCTATTATGCTTTATGCTAAGCTCATCCTCTTGATGTCCTATCCAGTCGTGTTTTTTTGTGGATTAGTCCTGTGGTTTCTCTCTGCCCTCACCAGTAGTTACGAGGATCACTGTTTGACTGACCTGCTCGGGCTCTCGATTTGGGACCTGCCTGGACTCTCTTTGATTGCTGACTTCTAGCTATGTTCCTGGGAAATCCAGCCATCTTCTGTTTACCTTAAGTGCTCTTCAGCCAAGTTCTTTTGATCTTATTATTAGGCTGTGACTAGTGTCTCCTGTTCGGTTGAACAACAGTTTTGTTTTGCTCCTTGTTGTAATAAAGACTTTCTGTTCCTGATTCCCTCGCATATGGGTCTCTCTTTCCTTCCCCCGCATCACAACGAGGTAGCAAGTGGTTAGAATGATGTCATGATCCATAAAGCATGTAGCAGGAGGCTAATATGGATTAGAAAGTGATTGACATCATGTTCCAACAACTTACCAAGCCATTAGCAAGCAGGTAACATGCTTTTGGCTTGAAATAACAAGTAACCAAAATGACACCAAAATTTTATTTTAGTTAACAAGTAGCTATGTGTTTTTTTTCTTTAGTCCAATTTTTCTTTGCTTTGTGCACGTCTTGCATTCACTTTGAAGAGCAGATATAATTAAGATTAATTTCATTTATTTATTGTTTAGTTAAAGAAATCTCTCATAGCTCTATTGTAATTTTTTTCATAAAGGAAAAATTAAAAGAGTATAACGTACGAATGTATGTTTAAAAACATCCATTTTCAAGGCAAGTGCGTTATTTGCATGAAATTGCCCTAATGTAGTTTGTTTGGAAGAGTGTAACTCCGTCATTTACAGTCATCACTCATGTCTCTTAACCATAAGGTTCTTAGTTTCACATTTGAGCTCATTTTTATTTGTGCACACCTCCCCTTTGTGCTTTTTGTGCCAGACTTACAGCTTCCTTTCATTGTCTGAAAACAAGCATGTTGGGGTGAAGGGATTCAGCAGAATGTGAGGGCTGACTCTTATTGTTCATTCAGCCGCCAACTATTTAACAGGAAGAGATAAATAGGTGCACAAACAAATAGATATCAGTCAATCTATTCATTTTAAATGGATTAATAATGTATCAGGGCGTCACAGTTTGCATGTTCTCCCTGTGATTGTGTCGGTTTACTCCGGGTGCTCCGGTAACCTTTTGTTCGTATTTCCAATTAATGAGTTTAGCATTACCAATGAATAAGTTTATTCAGAAATGAGCCATAAATTGCTCAATTTTGTGTTTGCCAATCAGTGAAAACTTCAAAAGATCCCTTTTGCTTGTGAGCAGCACTTCACATAAAGAATTTATGACGAGGCTGGCTCATCCACCGGGCTTTCCAACTGTCCCGTGTTCATTGATTTGGAGGTCCACACAGTAAGTGTTTGTTTTTATTTGTGCTAGGATTGAATACATCAATGAAATACGCAATTTTAACTCTTCATACATCAGGCCGAGCGCACACTACATGACTTTTATAATCCTATAAGGAAACCTGGTTTCTGTACAAACATGGACACTTTTTGCATTTTATCTTCCCTCAAATCCAAAACATGCCCACACTTCGGGATTTAACAGTCGATTGGCATTTTACTGCGTTTGTCACAAGTACACCTTTAACAAAATAAATCATCCATAAAACAATACGGCTACATTAGAAATCATAGTTTAAGAGTAAGTACGTCTGATTTACCTTGATAACACGAAGCTGATGAGCTTCTGTTTCATTCGGTGCAGGGCTAGAGTAGAGGGCTCAAATATTGATTCTAGGTGATATAACAGGGGCATGATATGGGACCTTTAATTAAAATATGAAAAAGTCTATTTGTTTATTTTAATAGTTTTGATGGCTTGTAAATTTAGTAAAATATTCAACAATGCGAGAGTATTCAAGGATCATTGTACAAGTGTAAAAGGGATTGAAATTATGCTAGTATTATCCATCAAGCAATTAGCACAACTTTAATTGTCAAGCAAATATAATGACTGTATTATTAATTAGCAATGACATAGCTTGATGCTAACATGAAATCACAAGTAATCAGAATTATATTAACAGAATTTATCAAGCAAGTAGTGTGATGCTATCATGAATGAGCAAGAAATTAGCCTGATGTTAGCATGAATTAACAATTGAGTAGCAAGATGCTAGCATGACTTATTATTTGATTGGCATGATGTTAGCATGAAAAGTCATCAAAACATCTAACATGAATTATCATGTGATTTACATGATTTTTTAATGACTGACCAAGTTGTGAGCATGTATATAATTCTGCCCTGTTAAAAAGGTAGGTAGCACAATGCTAGCTTGATTTAGCAAGGGAGTAGCATGATGCGAGCACAAACTAGTATGTTGTTGACATCTTGTTAGCACGAAATAGCAATAAAACTGTATGATGTTAACATTAACAGTCTAGTCATTAGCATAATATAACATCAATTAGCAAGCAATTAACTTTATTTTCTAAAAAGACATGCTAGCAATATTAGCATAATTTTGCAATATTAATAAATATTAATAAAAGTGAATAACATGATGCTAGCATTAATCAGTCGTTGGGATCATGTTAGCATGAATTGGGAATCGATTGGTGTGATATTAGCATGAATAGTCAAATAATTTGCATAATCTAGCATGAATTAGCAATATATTACCATGATTAAAAAAAAAATTATATTATTAGCATGAATTAGCAATGTTTATATATATATTTTGGCCTGGCTCTTCTGTCAAATTCTAGAACCAATTATGACCCATGAGCCAAAAATTTTGCCCATTTTTTAAACCCAACTCTTCATTTTCATAGTGTTCTCAAATCAGAACCATCACAATACAGTCCATGTTTTTATTAAAAACCTCATATTGTAAATATAATGCGACAAACAGCATTTATATCTTAAGACTCTCAAGCTTTGTTGTTTTGTCTACAGCAATCATCTAGCCAAGCAAAACCCACTTCAAGGACGAGACTTGTTTATGTAGCACCGAGTCCAACTGTGCACGAGAGAGAATGAGAGAAACCGAGTGTTATTAAATCGGAAGGCGGCTAAGCAGCTGACAAGCAGTGTGTGACTGTGAGTGCATGTGTGTGTGTCAAATAGGGAATGTGAGAATGAGAAAGGGGGAGAGACAGTGAGAGGGAGAAAGAAAAATGATGCTGGCAGCGGCAGGCGACACTGTTAGACATAATAACATAATTTGAAGTAATGATGGTTGCCCTTTAAGGCAGTCCACAGGGAGAGAAAGAGAAATGAACTGGACTGCCACGGACTCCAGAGCAGCGCCCCACTACGTTGATGATGCTCGGTCGCTCAACAATTAGGTTCGAATCATGGTATGAAGTATTGGCTGATGCTTTGGGAGGACACAGTCCTGTTGTAGATTCATTACAGGGGGAGAAAAAGTAATCTAAAAACCGAGTAAAAGCTGCTGGAGTTTTACATTCGGAAGTCTAGGGGCCTTTAGACATCAGGAATGATAATGATGTGGAAAAATGATGTCCTTACTCATTTTAAAAGAATATACGAATACATTTTTCAAAAGTTGAGCGGAAACTGTCAAGCGATGATGATCATGTCTACTGTCTGCTGAGTTGTGGCGAGGTATGGCGTAGTTAGCATTTTTTGGGGCTCAAACTAACATATACATTTTATTGAATTCGCTTCTTAACTATCGTAAGGGCAACTTTTACAATAGTACATTTCTGTTTTAAACACAAGTGTGGAAATCTATTGCACAAAAAATCTACATAAATTCAAAGACAGATAAATAAATATTGCCAAAACATTATTTTGACGATTCACTCTCCTTTTCCTTTCCTTACGATTGTAGTTCCATGTAAATGAAGACTTGCTCTAGTGTCACCATCGATCCATCAAAGAAAAAATTTAACAGACGTTTAATTGTCATCTGAGGTCTCCTATAAAAGATCTAAATCATCTTCTTTTCATTTCATCTTTTGTTATTGGAGAGACATTAATAAAGTGGACAATAGATCAGGTTAGGTCAGTGATTTATAAAGCGAAAATTTATTATAAATATTAATACTAAATAATTGTGACTCTAATTCAAGCAAGTCTAGTTTGTGCTCAAAAATAAGACAGCAAACAGAAACAGAGTTTGGATCAGGCTATATTCTTCAAGTGTATCAGCTGGGGTCGTTAGAGCAATCCATGCCCGTTCAATCCGTACTTACGTCAGTTGTGCATGTCCCCTTAGAGATGATTGGTCAACTGTGCAGGCCCCTTCGAGTAGAATTACCAACTCATCTTGCATATGTTTTATTCAGTGGATGCCCTTCCAGCCGTAACACACCACCGGGGAACAACACACTCATAGTCATAATTTTGTTTTTTCCAATTCACCTGTGCTGTATGTCATTCTTTTCCACCTGCATGACAGTCACAACAGCGATTGGGTTTACTTGGTATTCAAGCTACCCAGTAATATTGACAAACAGGTTAAGGGGTGTTGATGGATTAGGTGGGCACAGATCACTCCATGCTCGCCCCTATTGCAGCACTCAGCAGTAAGACCCCTCTCAAATTCACTTTTTAGACCGGATTATAGCCCTAATCCAGGGGATTGCTGCACATTGGTGGTGGATTCAAGATAGGTACCTGAAAATTAAGATTTAAGTACCTAAAAAGTTTTCTATACAAAAACAACTGAAATTATCGTTATTTTAATAATAATTTCAACAATGTATTTTACTGTCAATTGATTACATAAGATTTTATCTAAACATGTCATTTTTTACATCACCACTTATCCGTTGAGAAAATAAAATATTCTTGTGCTTGCGGCACTTTTCTGATTTTGCCATTATTTGACCCTTTCATTGGTTGGCTTTGAGACCCCGATTTTATTTGATTTATGCATTCATCATGTGGTATGACATTTTCTGTGTTTTCTTTCTTAATTTGATCCCAAATTAACTATTTCCTGTGTGCGCTGAGCAGCTCTTGCTCTGAGGATGCCATCTCAGAGTAGCAGTTTCATGCCATGGCAGCGCTCTCTTCAACAAATCCAAAACCCACATCTCTAAAAGAAGCACTCATAACTCTCCTCTGTTTCTGTGGAGACAGGCTGACAAAAAAACGTCAACTTCCTCTATCCTCCTCATAAAGCTCTCCAACTCTAATAGAGGCATGTAAATCAATTACGTCAGAACTCATTCCGAAGAGCCAGGCTGTATGTAACTCCTGGCGCCAGAGATTTGATCACAGAAGGCTAGTGTACTCTGACATTGACAAGCAGTTGATTCTGGATTTCAAAAGATTGTGCCTTAAGCCAATTTTGCTTGTTTCTGGACAATATGACAGTCTTTTGGTGTGTGGGCGATGGTAACCCAGGCTCTTGGTTTTGTGTGTGTGTGCGTGCGCGTGCGCGTGCGTGTGCGTGTGTGTGTGTGTGTGTGTGTGTACAGAAGCTCCTATTGGGCTGAATTGATGCTGATTGACTTTGACAGGGTCTGGGGGATCGAGAAAGGGGGGGGGGCATCTAGTATGTGTTGGCATTCTGGATGTGATATTCTGTTTCATTGGTTGATGAGTTTTAATCAGATCTATTGGCTGTCTTAGGCTACGTAGGCAGCTTTAAATAATAGAATCAATTTTTTTTTGTTCCTGATGTATCCTGTATCAAATATTCTCATGATGGTCTCAACAGCTACTTTTAGATTTTTTATAATTCATCCCAGTTCGTCTTCGAGCCTAACTTAACCAAGTTTTCCCAACAGACATAAGCGGTTGATGTAATATTCAAGCTAAACAATAGTTTTGGTTAAAATAAAATTTTGAATTAAATCTCAAATTCACTCAGGCTGGGTGGCGACTTTTTGGGCCGGATTACAGATCTAATATAGTAGCCATTCTTTTGGAAGATGCTTGTCGTATTTTGGAGTTTTGAGGAAAGGCACGGTCAAAGCATTTCCAACACCATTTTTTTGTTAATAATCCATACATTTTTGTTCCTTTCTGTCTTTTTCTTAATATTATTATTAATAGTTAGTTGGTTTTGTTGTAGTTGTGGTGGTAATACACAATAGGTGGCAGTGTTTCACACCCTATGAACAAGGACGTGGTCGTTGGTAAGGTTTGTGGAGGACGCACAATTTTTAGCTCTAACTCGCTCTCCCACTCTCTCTCACCGCTACTCTTCGTAACCATCCAACAATCATATAAATGACAATTTGACCCCAAAATCTAATAAAACAGGAAGAGTGCTGGATTTTATTCAACATTAGGAGCTTCAAAAATCCATGCTTTGAAACATCTGGCCTGTAGGGTGGCTGTGCAACCACTACAATAAGACTTATGATCAGAATTTTATGTCAACAAAGACACGTAATTTCCAATGCAAAGGACTTCTGTAATATACAACCCTCCTAAACAGGAGTGGTACAGTAGAGAGTTCTGAAACTCTATGACAGCATCGATGGACACCACCTGTTTTTGCCCTATAAAAGCTTGTGTTCCTTCAGTTGTTCAATCACATGAGCACTCCACACTCCAGGCCAGTAGGTGGTCGGTTATGCACCCTAATGTTGGCTCTTATTTTTAATCTAAGGACCAGTCAGAATCATCTGTCTTATTTATTGTTACAATCGCTGATTGGTGGATAGAAAAAGATACTTCTTTATTCTGATAATGGAAGGAACTAGCTGAGCTCCTCACATAACTAAAATCATTCCAAAGCATCGACTAATAAAAAGAAGAGAAAGAATGTTCTTTTTAGGATTATAGCAGGTCACCTGGAATGTATGTCTTGTTCTTTTGAGTAATTTACAAGTTCGCTCTTCCCTAGTATCGCAAGCGTGGTTTGGGAGAAATGGAGAAGCGTTCTAGGTAGGGATGGCTATTGCCAGTAGCAAAAGGGTGGAAGGAGGGATAGCTTGCACAAAGTTAATGTTAGCGTGTCTTTTATACTGGAGATGATAGGGTAGGTGGGACCATATGATTAGATTATCAGCCGAACTGATGATTAATTTCTGACGTCTGAAACAATAAATAGGGGACCGGACTCCTTTTAGATGCTATAGGAGCCTCCCGAATCTCTCAGAAAGTAAAGTTCGAGCGAGAGTGAAAGCTGATGGATGAAGAGAGAGAGAGAAGGAATGATGGAGGGGAAGAGAATGAGTGCATGACTGACATATCGGGAGGATAGCAACTAATCCCGGCATGCTGCATTGCATAATTACATTTTCTGTTGAAAGAGTATTGGTAATCGATAATGTAATTCATAGAGAAGCCATACCATACCCTCTCATTGGCATTCACTGTCATGCCCGGCTGCTATCCTGAAGAATTAGAGCAGCAAGCAGCAGAAGGCAGTTTGTCATTGAAACAAAAAGTCACCCATTGTTCATTTCAGAATATACTTACCCAGCATGCTCAGAGAGAGAGAGGGGCCTTGTAAATTACATTATATTTTGAGTGATGGCTTTTAGACAGTGTGTCCTTGTTACCCGAGTGTGGTCAGCACATCGGCAGGCCTGCAGAATGAAGCACACAGCCAATTACTCTTTAACATCTTGTTATCTTCTTTCCACAGTTTGTGACTCAGAATGCTGGCTTTTTGTATTTTGTAATAGTTGTAGGTTTCAAGTAGAACCTTTAAGCTCTTAACCTGCATTAATCAAGATCAACAGTGCTTTTTCTGTCAAAAATGTTGTTCCAAAGTAGGGTAAAGCAGTTTAAACAAACAGCATGTCATTTTTAGATACCATTATCTGTAATTATTTCATAATGTGCATTCAAAAATCAACGTTGTTAGGTGAAAAGTTTCACAGAAAATTGACTTTGTCGATTTTATCTTCCTAAAATTTACTTAACGAACATTTTTTTACTTGAATCACTCTGACACAACTCAACACGACTCCTCAAAATTCTTTTTTATTCTAGTCAACAATTGTCACTGAGAAAGTGAGCACAATTTAAAAATATAAATTTAGGCAACAAACATTTATACGCTCATTCAACGTTTTATGAGAATGTTTTTTTTACAGTGTGCGATATGCATGCTTAAAGTGTATTAAAACTTGCAGAGGATTTGTAAACCAGAAACTGTTAAATGTACTGTTTAATGTATTAATATTATTAATATTGTTGTTGTTGTTGTTGTTGTTGTTTTTATTTATAACACGTGTTATTTATTTTATTAACATATTTCATGTTTGTTTATTCATTTTAATGTTTTGTTTGTTTCCCAGCGATATGTTGCGGCTGGAAGGGCATCCGCCGCCTAAAACATATGCCAGAGAGTTGGCGGTTCATTCCGCTGTGGCGACCCCGAAAGGGAATAAAGCCGACATGAAGATGAATGAATGAATGTTTTGTTTGACTTCATATTTAAATAATAATATTAATATGTTTATTGTAAGTTTTTATTTTATAGTCTTTCATTTTATTTATTTATTTGTATTGTTATTAATAGTGTTGTTGTTTTTTAAAATAGTAATAATAATAATAACAATATTAATAATAATAATAATAATAATAATAATAATAGCTTTATGAATCATACAAAGAAGAATAGTTTTAATGGGCGGTTATTTATTTTTCTGAATAGAAATAATTTATAATGAGCAGCAAAACAAAGTCCTGCAAGTACTAAAATAGTAGAATATAATAAAGAGAATATACTAAAACATATTCATAGAAGAAACATTGCACAAAAAAGTAGAACACTTTTTGAGCCATTTTTGTTTGTACACGTTTCTAACGTTTCTAAACGTGTTTCTAAACAAGCGCTCTGGAGCGGATAGAAGGCAGTCGTGACTGAGAGAAAGTTTACACCTGCTGATATAGTGAGCCGATAATGGAACGGTGAACTAAAATGATACCAGCGAAAATCCAAACTTCCTGTTTACTTTGGGAGGCGTCTTTCCCGATTTGCTTTTCTCAAGCCGATTGCACAATTTCCAAATCCATAATTACATTTTTCCATCATTGGCACCATTGAGTTTTTGGTAGCAAAAAGAAATAAAAAACCTAAATTGGGTCGCATTTAACTAACAGTGTAAATGAGACATTTCCCTGCTGCTATAACGGGACTTCAACTTCGATACAAGAGATACCATCATTAGATTAAAAAGTCAAAATCACTCAATTGCCAGTTTTATAGCATTCCAGGCCAGCTGGTCCTGATGGAGGAATGGAGCTGCTCTCAGTCTCTGCGTGCCTTTTAGCTTCTCTCCACAGCCTTTTAGCTTCTCCACTTAGCGTTCTAGCCCTGCGCTCACTGGCCAATCAGGCCTTGTTTATTTATTTAGCCGCTCATACATATTTAATGAAGAAGGGGAAACTGATCCCAGACCAGACAGGCTGTAAATACCGCTGTGAGGGGGCAGTTTTTCACTTTAATGAAGTCGTTTTTTTAGCCAGATTGGGTTATACTGAATTTAATGACTTTCCTTGGCCAGAGATCTCAGGCCGGTGTGCTGCTGGGACTGTGTAGGTAAGAGCACGAGTTTGTTTTGTTCCAAGCCTCATATCGGTTTGATCCTCATGGTTTTTGTTGGCTTCTGAGTCGACAGAGCTTTAGGGAGATTTCTTCTGGTGATATTCTGGACTGACATCTGGAGTGTTTGTGTCTGGTGAAGCTCTTGAAATAAATAGTGCGTTATTTTTTAATAGCAATATCTTTATTCTGCTCATAATGTATGAGGCATGTGCTTGAATTGTATAAAACCAGAACCAGGTCAATTTTTTATCTTTATTGTTATTTAATATTTATATTATCATTGGTCATCAAAATCCCCTTCATCAGCATCCCCTTCATCATCATCATCATCATCATAGTCATCATCATCACCATTTAATTTCATTCAATTTAATTAAAACAAATAATAATAGAGTTGGTTTTTATTTATTTTCATAAATAAATGTTTTCAATTTAAATTAAATATTTTTTATTTTAAATATGTTGTTCAAATTCATATTTTTTTAAACACCACTGCTACTACTACTAAAAATAATAATACTAATGATAATAATTTTATTTAATAGTTTCAATGTGGGTTTGTATTTTTTCTATAAATTATTGTTTTTAGAAATGGCAATTTGAATTGAATTTTGAAATGAAAATAAAAAATATATATGCCTCAATCATTGCATTACTACTATACGTTATCTTCTTAATACAATTCAAGTATTAAATGCGAAAAATGACCTGAATTGCTTTGTACTTGGAGCAAACCACTGCCCTTGGTTTCCTTTCAGTCAAGACTAGTTTTTACAACATGCAGAGCGTTAATGATATTAAACAGTTAGAAACAATACTTAAAACGTGATGTCCACTGTGATGGATTCAGCGTCTCAAAGGCTCTGTGTTTGTCTTTTTCAGCTTTGCCTGCTGGAGATAAACCGGAGCATTATGATTGGACCATCAGTGATCGGCATCGGAGAGCGGCCGAAGAGCCCTACTGGGCATACTCAGGTGAGCACGATTTTCAGCAACCTTAAAATGCGCTTCAGTGACGTCCATCACATTCTGCCAGCTCTAAACCAGCTGTGATCGACAGCTGGGGCTTTCATCCAGAGCTGTCCCCCTCAGCCCCAGAGGCTTCGCCTTAGGGTCCCTCCTGGCTTTAGCTTTCATGATTGCTTTGCTGTTCTCATGTCGCTCCGTCTGAGCAATATTTGCAAAAGAATAACATTAATCTTAACTGTGCCTCCAAGCCTGGGGCAACCGATGATATTTATTTTATTTATGTAAAAGCTTCCCTTTTCCCCGCTGTGGGTTTGTGTTTGACGGGTGGCCCTTGTGCGCAGATGTGGTCTGGATCAAACACTCGTGTGCTTGCTCTAATGTGTGTTCTCATATATTTTTTCATTTAAGCTATTTAAGATTATTTTTAAGTTTTAAAGCCTCAGGTTCATAGGCAGTATCTTGTCTTTATTTATTTATTAATACCATTATTATTATTATTATTAACAATAATAATATAGTACATGTTTGTTTCATATTTATTTTTTGTTTTTTCTTTTCTTATTTAAGTTATTACGCCTTGTGTTCAAAGGTAGCCATGTTGTTTTTATTTATTTATAAAGGATCAGGTTCAAAGGTAGCCATGTCAGTTACTTATTTATTTTATTAATACATTTATTAATAAAGGTCTTTACTTATTTAATTTAATTTCATTTTACTTCGTGTCAAGTCTAAGATGTCTCATTTATTTATGCAGTGAACCTTCAGTTTTTATTTTATTTTGATTTATTTATTGCTCCCATGTGCAGAATTCAAGCTGAACACCAATGTTCTCCATCGCTGAGCTCTCGTAATTAATTTTGCCAGTTTTGTTGCTTCCTATGAACCTGCAGCCTGCACAGAATTAAAGCTGTCTCCACTTGATCTTGATGAGCACTAACGTGTGTCATACTGCATTTAAGTTAGCGAATACATCTCCTATGATGTTCCCTTCATGCTTAGCACTGAACTGCAGGCGCATGCTAATAGCTTTACATTATTCTCATCAACCCCTGCTGTCTGGAGACAGGAGGAGCTTTGTGTGCTCGGGTCGAGGGTTTGATGAGGTGGGTCACTGGGGCATCTGTGCCCGCTCTCGCAGTCGCTGTATAGTGCCTGCTGGTTCCTGTGACAACCCTGGTATCAACCTGTGTGTGTGGAGGAGAGAGAGGCTATTTTTAGCGCGGAAAGGATGCCAGTGCTGCAGCTCTCACACGAGGAGAGGCAATTAGAATATGCTAATTAGCTGGTTTTAATCAGTAACCAGGTGAACATGACACTGCATTATGAGCTAACTAGATGATTCAGAAACAAACAGCTTTCAAACCGACTAGCCTTCTGGGATTGGGGCATTTAAGTCAGGGTGACTTCTTTGTGCAGGACTTTATTGTTCGAGAAATTGGATATTAAAGAAGGGTTGGAAAGAAGGGGGTCATCAGTTGTTTTAAACGATTTGTTTGTTTAGTAGATCTCTGATTTGTTGGTAGCAGTTATTCATAATTAGACTGTTTTATAAATAATGTTATTTATTTTGTTTAGTACATGTTAGTTTCAAAGATGGACACACACATACTTACATAAGATAATTTTAAGCTTTATTTAAGTTATAAAGACTCAGGTTCACAGATAGCAGTAGCAGTTATTTTTATATTATCCTATTTTTTGTTATAAGTAATGTTGTAAACCATAGTTTCAGAAGTCGACATATTTTTTTTTTCCTTATTTATCTAACTTATTAGGTCTTGGGTTCAAAGATAGCCATATTGTTTGTATTGTTGTTATTGGATAGTGTATTCCTTTATTTATTAGTTTATGTCATGAAGCCTCAGGTTCAAAGGTAACCATACAATTTATTTATTTGTTTATTTATTTACGTTGTAAAGCCCCAGGTTCGAAGGTAGTCGTTTAATTAATTTATTTAATAAATTATTTTATGAAACCTCAGGTTTAATTATTTAATTTATGTATTTATTTAGCCTTATGGTCAAATATGTTTTTTATGTCTCAGATGTCTCATTTATTTATGCCGTGAACCTGATGTTCACAGCATAACACATGGAACGGCATTAAACATGAGTGTTTTAATAGATTTTAAAATCTTTTATTAAATAGTTAATTAATTTTTTCAGTTGTTTAGCCTTGAAGATGAATGTAACATATTTTTTTTTATATAACTTTTTTTGATTTTATGCTCTGTATGTGGGGGGTCCATTTCTATACATATTGCCTTTATAACAGCTTCCAACAATACAAAACGAATGCATTGAATACACACAATTTGTTCTTTCATTGAAAAGTTTCCTTTCTCTACTCTAAATGAAAACATTTTCTCCAGGTACAAGGAATAAACGACTGAGACCAGGCGCTTCATGTATGAAAACACTTTTTTGGTATTTACCCACTGTAGAAGCCAGCGTCAGATTACACAAGATCGCGGTCTGTGGCGCCGCAGCTCTCGGTGATGAAATAGGGCAGATGCGTTTGAAGTCACATCTCTCAAATTCTCACAGCAGTTTTTCAAACAGAGTCTTTACTTATAAATCAAACCCATATTCCAAGTCTAACAAGTGCATTATCACCTGAAGTTGCACCACGATACTCAAGTTCAGGTGCATTGATGAAAACAGAGAGCAACTCCCTCGGTTGTGTGTTTTGTAACCGATATCAAAGTGTCTGGTTGTGTTGTGCTAATGCCATTTTGTTTCATTATAAACACTAATCCATATAAGTGTAGACTCTGATTCAAAGTCAGCGTGTGTTCGGATCAAATCCGCCTTCAGGTTTTTACACACATCAGGGGTCCTGCTTTATTTTAAGCCTCGGAAAATGTGAGATTTCTTGAAGTGGATGTTTGCACACAAGCGGGCGTGTTTATATTCCTGCACGTGTTTTCTGGTGGCTATGTGAGGATGTTTTTAAACACGTTCTGCCCTGACATCATCTGCTTGCTGGAAACCTATCACTTCGGGTGAGGAGGATGTTGTTGACGATCACAGACACCTCTGTCCCGGAGGCAGATTTAATGAACTCTGCAGATGATCCCGGCTCTGAGAGCGGCTCGCTGTCCTGTCGAGTGGCTTTACTCTGCGCTCGTAGCCTCCGGTTAGTCATCAGTCTCAGCTTGCCCAGTTAAAAAGCCTTTACCAGTTTGTGCTCAAGCTCTATTATCAGTTTATTTATTGCTCCCAAAAGAGCCCTGGATATTTCGCTTGATCACACAAAGGGTCTAACGGGTTCCCCGGGCTGCAGAGAACACTTAACGCTCTTTGGATCAAATTTAGCTTGAGGAAAGGCTCTTGCATGTTGCAAGTCTTTGGCATAACAGCATGGAACTGGTGCTAAAGTAGAATTTCACTTGAAAAACAAATCAGTTACTATCATTTTAGATTTTTGTGCAATGTCCAAAGAGCCTCAAGTGTCTGTTTAACATAAGTAATAATTTGAGTATTTTTTTCTTTGTTAAAAAATATGAAGAAATGGCAGCTAAAGCCCATTTATCTTTAGAGGTCATTGTAAAGACTTCTAAAGACGTAATTTCAACTCTATGTGAGAAATGTCGGGGAATCCATGAATTTTGTTTTGAGATGAGCATACACAAGCTTGTTTCCCATTTGGTGATTAAAGCAAAAGATCCACCAACATCCCTTTCACCTTTATCTTGGGGTTGCTGCACAGCCCGTCCTGTATACTTCTTTTTGTTTACCAAAAATGCTTGTGAATGGTAGGTTTGGGTACTGAAACCTGGTGACAATATGGAACCGGTACCTCATGTATGCATTCCTTAAATCAGGCACGGGTTTTGTGGGTAAGCAGGCTAAGGGACTGCTTAGGGCCCCATGGCTACCCGGGTCCCCCAAGAACAGATGCACATGAGGGTTGTTGTGTGATAGACACATTGATGATAATTTACCAATTGTCTGCCCAAGTTCAACCAAAATTCAAGACTCAATCCTTAAGTTGACCACAATTTAAAGCTCATATACATCAGAAAGTATGTGATGTTTAAAGTTTAACCTTCATTATTATCTGACTTTATTAGTTAAATAAGGTTAAATCTAAAACTTGCTTATCTTTTAAAGTGATGTGAAGTGTTACTTGATTTGATAGTAAATTGTGTTTGTGTGTTTTTCTGTGAGAAAATAATCAAAGATAAACAGCAAGAATCACTCATACTGATGGAACAGTAAAATTGGAACCGTGTCCCATCATCCTTCAGCTGGCCCTGCATTTAATGTCAACACTGTCAGTTTACAGGGTTTTTTTTTTTACATTTCAGAGCACCCAGAAAAAAAGGAATATCTGTCAACATGTTGTGAAGATAGCATACATTTCAAAACGGTCTCAAAGTCAGATTCTGTGCACCAGCCTTAACTTAAATGATGCCACGCAGCACCCCATCCAGTGTGTTTATTAATAGTTTGGCTGTGAAACCGACTGTGAAACCTGTTTTATTTAGAGAAGCCTTCAAAGAAATCTGTTTGGAGATATATTCGCTGCAACTGAAAACACTCAAGTTGCGTCGCATGGGGAGTGAGATATTATTATCTGTAAAACGGTTAAATTGAAAAGCCACTCTGCCATGTTTGTAAACAGAGCAAGCGTCTCTGAATGATTAATGAACTGAGAAAAGCTGCTCTCTGCCTAAACACAATATTAAAACCCTTGAAAGCAGATCAATATCGGAAGCATTCGGGGATCTTGATGGAAAGTGTTTTATTGCTGCGCGCTCTCGAATGCATTTTGTCTTATGAATATGTTTGACCGATCCCAACTAGTCCATGCGAACCCCGACCTGCTGGACTTAATTAGGACCTGTTGATATTAATTAGATTTTGCAGTTCTCTGCACTATTTTTGTACTCACTTACTATGCTAGACAGTTGATTTTTACATTCCACTGCAAAGTGCTGGTCACAAATAAAATAAAACTTACGAGGTTGGAGAACAATAAATCTTCTGATTTCTGACAAATTAGTAAACATTTTTTTTTACCCCCAAACAGTGTGTTTGATCTGCATGGAGGTGGGTTGCTATGAAGGACAGAATGTGCCCAAATTAATTGAGCAAATTCAACAATAATTATTTATTTAATTACATTTATTTTTTTTATTAATTAATCAATTACATTCCATATAAAATGCATTTAAATTAATTGCATTTAAATTTTAATCATTTAAATATGCCATTATTTAATTGATTAAGTCATGGTCCTATGTTGCATTATAGCATGAAGTTTGATAGGATCCTATTACCCGATTGGTAACTGTTCTAGTCAAGCAATGGCAAATCGATTCCAAAAAATACAGACATAAACATGCTCCGATAAACTGTGGTTTTGCCTCAAGTGGGTGTGGTTATGTCCTGTGTGGGAGTGATTATGTCCCATGTGGGTGTGGTTCTGTCCCATGTATGCATAGTTATGTGCCATGTGGGCATGGTTCTGTCCCACATGGAGTGATTATGTGATTTTGTCCCATATGGGTTTGTGTATGTCCCATGTGGGCATGGTTATGTTGCACGTGGGCATGGTTATGTCACATGTGGGTATGTTTATGTCCCATATGGGTGTGGTTATGCCCCATGGGCAGAGATATGTTCCTCAAGCCATTTTGAGTGGTTCAGTGTCTCATTTTAGGTCTCTAGAGGATGTTTAGTTAGAGTTCTCTTACGTTCCCTGCGAAGTCCAACTGAGTTTTCATCTCCTCCGATGAAAATACTGGGGTCCTGCATTTATTGAAAGTCCTTACCCTGAGAGACCTTGTGCTGTAGGCTCTCTTTAGGGTAATTATTGCACCAGTTGCATCATTTGTGTTCTTGGGTGGAGATTCGTTTTTTTGTGACTCTATTTGCAAATATGTTTCTCGTTCTGTGAACGGAATCCCAAACCATGTCACACCCACTCCTCACAAGCTTCGTTCATACCAGTTTCTGGTGAATTTTTTAATATTCTTGAACTAAAACAGATCTTTTAAAAAGCCACCATCTTCTCATCACCTTCCGTTAACAATGTGCTCCAAGCCGCCAGCTCTATTAAGCAAATTTGCCAACCTGGACCCATATGTTCCATCATGCCAGATGTTGAGCAGAACACAGCAGGTCGATCCTCATGTTTTCTATTTACACTTAATCAGGAAAAGTGCTTCCTGTGAGGTGTGTTTTTGAAGTAATGAGGGTACTATTAACTCACATAATGCCTTTACTTTCTTCCACACAGCATAGCAAAGAATAAAAGTGCTGTGCAGATATATTAGTGTACTTTGTTATGTAATTAAATGTTGCTAATGGGTGTATTTATACAGTAAGCATCCTTTAAGTATTAGGTTACTTCCATTTACATATCGGCTACATTACATACGTTATGTAATATATTCAGTAACGTCCTGAATCATATGATTTGCTCAAAGTAGCTGATTCATTCAGAATTGAAGCACTTAATTGATTGCTATTACACTTTAAAACACACATCAAATAATGAAGCGGAATGGGCTGGAAGTGTCAGAGGAACACCATTGATTTATTAGCAGGAAGAGTTTGCTTTCAGTTGCTATGCTGCCCACTAACAGAGTTAACACTTATTTAACTGTGTACTTTTTTATTTGTTTTTGTCTACATATGTTTTAATTAGGGGTGCTACGATCGATCGATGGCGATCATGATCAGCCGATAATCGCTATATGAAGAGTGATCGGTGATCGCTAAAACTGCCGATCAAAAGAACCGATGGTATGACTCAACGCTTGCGAGACTTTTACACGTGCGGCCGAAAATGGCTTCACTGGTCTGGCGTTATTATTTATTTGTCTGGATCATCAACCGCTATACGTAGTTGAAGACGAAGGGTTCCGACGACTCGTGTCATGTTTGGATCCACGTTACACTATGCCTGGGCGCAAATATCTCACCGGCGTATGCCTTCCAGAGCGTTATAAAACGGTGTTTACGCACATTGGCCGCCTCATCAAGGAGAACACGACCGCAATAAGCTTCACGAATGACATCTGGAGTGTTAGTGTGTGTCCCATGTCCATGCTGAGCCTTACGGCACGGTTCATCAATGACAACTTTGAGCTTCAAAAAGTCGTTCTTCATTCACAGGAGTTTTCAGGCTCACACACCACAGAAGTGCTTGCTTCTGCGTTTAGTGATATGTTTTTAACATGGGGAATCTCAAGAGAAAAGGTACACGTTATCACAGGTGATTTTTTTTTTGATTGAGAAAAGATTACCTGTCTTTAGTTTAAGTTATTTTAATTTAAAGAAGGATAATTTACTCTGTAACCAAAGCAAGCAAAATGGTTCTGAAAAACAAAGCATGTGTTTTATATTTTTATTACAATGGTGCACAACAATGAATATTCTGTTGTAAATTTGTTCTTTGTCTTCTCCTTATTTTAGTAATGAATAATTATTGTAAAAAATGGTTTTATTAAATATTTAGCTTAGAATGCTTCAGATAACTCCGGTGATCGGTGTCGGCAGATACAGTTTTCAGTGATCGGCTGAAAAAATCCTGATCGGAGTACCCCTAGTTTTAATCAGTGTGTAATACCTTTACTGTCTTAAATCTTAAATAACTTTAGTAGTTTTTTTATTCGTTTTTATCTCTAATCAGTATTTTTTTCTTCAGCAAAGCAAAATAAATGTTCAAATAAAATGCCTTACCTTAGCTCACAATAAAATCAGATCTGGGCTTGTTTCACTATAAAACTAAAATATGATAAAAATAAAATAAAATGGTCACCTTCTAAAGTTTTCCCAAAAATGATCATGATTCTACAGTAAATTGCTAAATGTTGTTTTGTAGTTTATTTTTCACAGAACAATAAAACTTATTTAAAAAGATTAATTAGTGTGTTTTTCATTTTTTTTCTTGTAATGATTTTATAACGGGACTAACCTCTAAAAACTCAAATGCTTCTCATAATGTAAAATTATAGATATTCCTGTCAAACCCAATTGCAGACAATTTTTTTATGGGGAAAATACTTATTTTACACTAATGAAAAGTTTTAAATTGAGTTACTTTAACAAGTATGTGTTCTTAAATTTCAAATCATACTTCTATGATGTCTATAGTCTATTTTTATATAGCCAGAAAAAAACACAATTCCATCTCTGAGAAATATTAAACATCAAATCGTAACTAAGAATATTTCTGCTCATCTTTATTCTCGCAGGTATCTTGTAAATGAATCCACCCACCCATTAAAACCTACTAAATGCTCTTTTTAAACTACATATTTCATCAATTAAATTCTTCTCTGGCAGCATTTGTGCCTTGAGACTGTGCTGCAGTAACCATGCTGCTGCACTAACTTTTGTCATTATTTGAGCTATTTTGACAGGAGTATTTTTCATCAGTTAGCCTGCTAATTAGAAGACGACAGACGCATTGATGAGATAGATTGAGGCAGAGGGGAAAATTCATAATGCCCCCGTTTTCCATTTTCTTAAAGTGAGTAATTATGGGTAAATAAGTGAGTGGAGGAGGAGAAGAGGCTGCCAGACTCCAGTATTGAGCTTAGCTAAACTTACCAGTCTTTGGAAATCAAATTTTTCTTTCTCAGATGACAAATAGCAGACACATCACACAGGGTGCATTGGCTTCCTCAGCACCGTATGCTCAAGCTGTTCCCGCTTCAACTCACTAAGGATCTGCCTGATACGATGAAAACAACTGGATTCAAGGAATAATAATAAACATATAAATAAACAATAATATATAATTTACAATAATTGTTGGGTTACAATTATTAGGTTTAGAAAAAAATAAGTAAAGCTTTTAGAAGTCAAATAAAATCAGATTTTTATTAAAAAAGAAACCATCATCTAGCCAGGCAAATGCCATGGCAGAGCTGTGTCTCTCTTCTCCTGTTTTTCTGGGTCTTGTCACATACACAGATAAGCAAACACACACCTCTAATCTGATTTATTCAAGTGTGCCTAGGTCAGTTTGAAACTTTTCTGGTGGAAGATCTACAACTTCCCTTGTCATGGAAATAAATACTCACAAGACATAAATTCTCGCAGCCTTTTTACAAATGAAACCCAATCAAAATGTGCTGGCGCTTGCGTGTTGTCCAGGACCGGATGGCGAGAGAACAGTGCTCCAGAGAGAGAGAGAGCGTAATCAAAAAGGGACGAATTTCTCTAGAGACCCTAGGTTTGTCCCCAAGCCAATAGGGTGGACCTGCAATGTCAGAGAGCGTTGTGTCTCTCTCTCTTTTTCTCTCTCTCTCTATCTCGCTTGCCTGACATAAAAATCAACACATTTAATAATAATGATAATAATAATAATAATGCCTTCAATTTATATAGCTGTTTTCCAGATGCTCAAAGACACTTTACAATTAGCAATACATTATTCACTCTCTCCACATTCCCACTCTGGTGGTGATAAGCTACCTTGGTAGCCCTCAGCTATCCTATGGCCTCCTGACCACCACCAAACACACCCCACCAGTCACACACATCCATACAGGGCATTGTGGGTGAAGTGGCTTGTAAGGCAAGGCCACAACGGCAGAATGTGCTTAGCTGGAACCGAACCGCCAACCTTCCAGTTACAGGACAACCAACTCCACCACTGCGGCATCTTTCTGCCTTAACTTAATAATGACCGATGTTAATATTTCTATTACAGAATTTCATCTCAATTATTAAATGTTTCCTATTACACCCTAAGAGGAGTCGTAAATACCAGGTTCTGTGAACAGCTGAAGTCAAAAATTTTTTTAAAAGATTAATGAAATCACCATATTCTGCCAATTATTTTCAACAACAGATCCTGGTCCATCCATCCATTTTCATGTCGGCTTTCTTCCCTTTCGGGGTCGCCACAGCGGAATGAACCGCCAACTCTTCTGGCATATGTTTTACGCGGCGGGTTGCCCTTCCAGCCGCAACCCATCGCTGGGAAACATTCACACACTCATTCACACTCAAACACTGTGGACAATTTGTTTTTCTCTCAATTCACTTATACCGCATCTCTTTGGACTTGTGGGGAAAACCGGAGCACCCGGAGTAAACCCACGCAATCACGGGGAGAACATGCATACTCCTCACAGAAATGCCAACCGACCCAGTCGAGGCTCTTGCTGTGAGACGACCGTGCTACCCACTGCGCCACCATGACGCTCTCAACAACAGGTGTAAAACTAAAAACTATTTTGAATGATTCCAAAGTAAGTCAACAGAGTATTATTACTTAATTGCTCTCCATGTTATTGTTATATTTCATAATCCTTTTGGATGGACACTTTCAGAACATCTCACTGCCCCCCATCCCATGTGCTGTTTTTTTAACAGTGTTTACTTAAAAGCTCTCTGGTTCTTGTGGAAGAATTGTGCGATTCAATTTCCTCTAGTTTTTTCCATTGCAAGCAGAATCTACTGAAAGGCCCAGAGAGGGTGAGGTGGTTTTTATTAATCAATATCCAGCTTCATTTTGAATGTGCTGATCTGTGGAATCTGGCAATCGTGAGGAACATGAGATCCATTATGAGATCGGATTTAATCAAATGAGTGTGTGGAGCGGCGAGTCCATCACAGGGCTGCAGTCACATTCCATGAACCTGCTGTTATTGTGCAATTTACTGCGCAGCCAATAACAGGGCTGTAATGGATTATGACATAGAGCCACCTGAATTATCCCCCCATTGTGGAACCCTGACCTAGAGGCACATTTCATCTGAGCTACAGTGCATCCCTCGGTGTTTGTGTGTGGTGGAGGGAAGATAGTGATTGGGATGATGTGTTCGGGTCAAGCCGCGAGCAGCACTTGCTCATAGGGATGCCAGATCATCAAGCTTACCTGTAAATCGAATAACAGGCCTAAAATTCACTGTCATTGAATGGAATTGTAGTACATTTCAAGGTTCCATGAAAGTGTTGATTTATGTTAAATGAATTCTTTTTAAGAAGGTTGCGTCAGGAAGGGCATCCGGCGTAAAACATGCCAAAACCAAATATGCAAGTCATCAATTCGATTTCCATACCGGATCGGTCGAGGCCCGGGTTAACAACGACCGACACCGGTGCTGTTGACCTACAGGGTGCCGGTGGAAATTGGACTACTGTTGGTCAAAGAAGGAGTGGAGGGAGAAGTATTCGTAGGTTACATGGGTGTGCTGAAGGAGGACATGAAGGTAATTGGTGCAAGAGTAGAGGATACTGAGGCCAGAGTTAGGTGGAAACAGATGATTTGCTGTAGCGACCCCTAAACTGGGAACAGCCGAAAGAAGAAGAAGAAGAATTCTTTTTAAGATAGGGCTTGTTGCTAGAGTAAGGGTGGACTTTTACACAACTGTGTTGCTAGAGTAGAACGTGTCTACATTTGAAAAAAAGAAAACTGGAGTAAATGAAGAAAAGAAAAAAACAAATCTCAGCTCTGGTGGTCGCTTCACTCTTTACGTACCCTCACATTAGACCAGTTGTTCTCAAACATTTTCTGTCAAATAAACAAATACATTTCCTCCCATCCCTACCTTAACAATTGTGTGACCAAATAGACGAGATGGGAAAATAAAACCTAGAAAAAAAACAATTAAATTTGCATTCACTTTTCAAGAAACCATAACAGTTAGATGAATTGCCCTTCCCATAGGAAAATGCGTGTAAATGCAGAATGCTTAAAGGGCTCATGCCATTGTGAAGATTTTTGTGGCTCTTGTCACTATGATTTATTAGGGTAGATTGAATGAAAAATTGAAGCATGGACATTCCCAAACAAAAAAAAAAATTTGTTTCTTTTAAAAACGTGTTTTATTGACACCATTGACACGTCACATAGTTAAAAGAAGATGCTCAATTCCACTGTGTACAGAAACCAAACATCTGTGTCACTCAAGCTCGTAGTGTTCCCTCCAAACAGCATTATAGTGGCTATCAATGTTGCTAGCTCTGTGTTCGTGTGTTGCATTTAATCCTCTAATATCCCTCGACTCTATGTTGATCGTCAGACAGTAACTTTGCAAACACTTCTTGAATATGGAAATCACTAACCAATAGGTGATTAACTGGGGTGTGGTTATAAAGTTTTCCGAATGAAAATCTCATTAAAATCTCATTTCCGGAATAAGCCCAGGCTACAAAATGAGGAGATTGAATGTGGTTTTAATAATAAAAAAAGACTTTATAAGTAAAGAATCACATCTCCCATAAAATTAGACCAATGTGAACAACATAATATTGAAAATAACGCAATGTCACTGACCAATTAAAAACTAAATTGCAGATAATTGCTGACAATTGCTGAAGGCTGAAATGTAAAACTAAACTTGAAGGCTTGAAGCTAAAATGGTTTAAAAAGGTGAAAAAAGTTGAATATTTTAGCTAAACTAGTTTAAAAAGTTGGTTAAAATAGTCAAAAATAGTTGAAAATGTTAGCAAACAGTAGAACATTTTAGCTAAACTAATTGAAAAGGTTAGCTTAAATAGTAAAAAAAATTGCTAAAATAGTTGAAAATGTTAGCATAAAGTTGACAATTTTAACTAAATAGTTGAACATTTTAACTAAATAGTTAAAATGTTTTAGTTTTAGCAAGAATAAATGAAAAGGTTAGCTTAAATGGTCAAAAATATAGCTAAAATAGTTGAAAATGTTAGCTAAAATGGTTGAATAAAAAGCTAAAATAGATTAAAAAGCTAGCAAAAAGTTGAACATTTTAGCTAAAATAGTTAAAAATTCTAGATTATTATATAGGTATTCCTGTTAACAAATTTTGAGCTATTGCTAGTCAACTAGAATCTCAAATTTTTTTCAAAATTTTACCATGAATGAACAATATTAATAACATTCTTTGTTGATGAAGATCACATTTGAGAGATAGATGCACAAAAATACCCAAAGAATCCCTGCACAGTCTTTCTGATGCGCTTAAATGAGATTTATTATTTTTGGTTTTAAAAACTCTCTCTCAACTGTTCAGATGAATCGTCTAATACGGCTCATTGATTAGTTTCGCTGATCATTTGTTTGTTCAGCTCCATCTCTCCCACCATTGTCTTCTTCTGAAAGCCCGTCTGGGTTTCAAAGGCCAGTTCTGTGTGTTTGGAAGTACAGAGTGGCTGATTTATCTGCAATGTAAATATCAAGCCTCCTCCTCTTCCTCCCTCGCGCACACAGACACCTGAATTCTGAAGCACATGTGTTGCTGTTGCCATCAGCGGTAAGCAAACAGACCCAGGGCTGTGTTAGTATTCATGAGAGAGAGCAGAGAGAGCAAGGGAAAAAGAGAGCGGTGAAGGGGGATATGTTGCAGTATTTACAGAGCTGAGACGTCTCTCTGGTGGCTTCAGCTCCATGCTAGCTGAGATATTGTAGCTTCACTTGGAATCTACAGAGATTTAGTCCTCCGGGACTCAATCAATAATTTGTTTCTGGAAGAGATGGCTAATTTGAGTCAATCTCTGTTGGGGGGTAAAGTATTTGACTCCCTGGGGTCTTCCCAACTAAAAAATAATTGCTTTCATAATGTAGTAGTTGGTATGTTTCAACAGTGTATGACAGAAAAACTAAAATTAGTGTAAAAAAACTTTCATTTGTATTAGAGAATTTAGTATTTATCCACCATTCTATCGTCACATTTTTTGTACAGGTAACTTGTTGCGAAAATAACTTTAAAGGGAGTATCACTGAAAAGATGTACCTGTTAGTACAGGGGTTCATATACTTATTTCCCACACTCATTTACAATAGAGGCGTCACGGTGGCGCAGTGGGTAGCACGGTCGTCTCACAGCAAGAAGGTCGCTGGTTCTAGCCTCGGCTGGGTCAGGTGGCATTTCTGTGTGGAGTTTGCATGTTCTCCCCATGATCGCGTGGGTTTTCTCCGGGTGCTCCGGTTTCCCCACAAGTCCAAAGACATGCAGTATAAGTGAATTGAGTAAGAACGATTGTCCATCGTGTTAAAGAGTGAATGTGTGTGTGAATGTTTCCCAGCGATGGATTGCGCCGTGTAAAACACATGCCAGAGAGTTGGTGGTTCATTCCACTGTGGCGACCCCGAAAGGGAAGAAAGCCGACATGAAGATGAATGAATGAATTTACAATAGATAGGATTAGAGTCTGACTTTGCCTTTTATATTTTTGGCTGGAAGTATGTTTATTATATTGCATTTAAACCTTTCTTTTTCATTATTTATTTATAATTTTATTTTAAATAAGCATTAATGGAGTTAGAGTTTTATTGTAATTAGTTTCAAAGTTTCACTTGTTGATTTTCAAATGTATATATTTTTTACTTAAAATTTTACTCTTTCAATTTATTAGATATCATTTAAAATACTGATTTTAGTTTTAACATCATTTTTAGTTTGTCTTCATTTATATTTTACATTTTCCTGTTTCATTTGTATTTGTCATTAACATTTTTTTTACTTTTATGATTTATTTTATTCATTGTTTTATTTGTATTCATTTCTTGAGTAAAAAATATCTTTGGTGACTCAAGCGCCTTGAGTTTATTTCTCTCTTTGATATTGATTCTCTCTGTTTTTAAGCTACAGGTTTATAGGATTGATTTTCAATTAATTCGACAAATTCATTTGGAAAGAACTAATAAAACAGAGCTATAAATAGAGGCAGGGGAACCGAATAAGATCTCTCTCAAAATTCATCCGAATGCGTCTGTCGCCTGTTTAATGGATTATGAAGCAAGCTTAAATGAGAGTAAACGGCTCTCGAAGTGATGCTGAGGAAGTGTGTGTCTCTCTGAATCCTAAATCAACCTGTTTGTTCCTGAGCTGCTGTGTAGTGTGTTTAGTCGAGGAAGCAGTGCATATGTGTTATTCCTGGTATGAAACACTCAGCATAGATGACCTGCAAGTGATTAAACTGTGTTTATTTAAAGCTGAAGTGGAAATGTTTCTGTAAGTATAATTCACAGAAAGTTGTTTAAATTTCTTACAATCCTGGACCTCTCATTCATAGAGTTAATGTAACATTACGACATTACCTCATGTAAAGCATATTAAACTATATATATTTTTAAAGTTTGAAATATTTTTACATGAATATCTCAATTTAAATTGTAATTTTAAATACAGCTGGTTTTATATTGAAACAACTAATGCTGGATTAGTGTTGAGAAAATCATCTGAAATCTTACAAAACTTGAGCGTAGCATATGCTGTGTTGATTTCTCTTTCTATCTTTCTTTCATTTCTACTTTGTCTTTCTTTATTTTTATTTGATGTAATACATTTCGTTTATTTTAGTTTCTTGTAAAAAGTTTGTTGTCAGTAGTTTTTCTATTTGTGCATGTATTTTTCTTCTTCTATGTTTAGCAGTTTTAAATACAACATTCAAATAAACTTACAAAAGACATCATGTTTTAGGTCAAACTAACCTAACTCATGGTACAACACGAGTGTGTCTATTTATTTTTTTATTTACACCTTTATTAAGTCTCTTGTTAAAAAGCGGCATTTTTTTTTTGTGGCTTTTATTTGACTTTTTTTTGTTTATTTATTTTCTATGCTTATTTTGTCCCCATTTTTATAAGAAAGTTTTTGTTTTATTAAAATTTTATTATGAATTTGTTTTCTATTTTTCAATTTAATGTTTTCACTAATGTTTGTTTATTTATTTATTTAGTTAGTTAGTTCTATTCATGCCAGTCTTTTGTTCAAAAATGTGTCTTTCTTTTCAATTTTTATTGTTATGTTTTATTTAAAACCCACTTTTAAGAGAGAAGGCCCTTGATTGGCTCTTTTTATAATTTGCATAGAGTTTTAATGCAAGATCAATGCGATCCTGATGCACCACACCGTCGTCCTGCATCCCTAAATCATGCTGTGGCTCAGATGAGCTTCTCTCATGGGACAGCACGAGTGTGTGTTTGTTTGCACGTATCATTATTCACCAGTAGGGTTTGTGCATGTACAGTCATCTCTGCAGGGCATTATGGGTGCTTAGGGTTGTACATGAGATGGCCCTTGAAGAATGATCATGGGGCTCCTCTGCAGAAATCCTGTGATGAATTGCATTAGCAGCCGTATGTGAGGACTTTTCGATCGTCCTTGTCCACTCTAGAGACCTGCGTCGTGTGCTCTGTGCTCTCCGGCTACTCCTCTTCATTTCATGGCTTTGCTTGAATAGAAACTTGCTGCTTGGCCTGTCCGTCTTGTGATGCTTGAGGAGAGAGAGAGAGAGAGAGCGAGGGATGAGGCTTAAGTTTGTGGAATGGTTTAAAGGGTTTTGACACTGGGCCTGTGTGGAAAATGAGCTCTGGCTGGGAGAGGTAATGACTCACACAAGAGAAGAGCTTGTTTCTGGTTCCCGAGCCCCCTGGACATAACACACATGATCACACTGAGCTCGATCGTCTCACAGGAAGTACACCACATCCCTGACATCTCTTAATTCAGACAGGAACTCCTGTTAAGACACATGTTCTTGGTGGTTCTTCTGCTTCGGGGAATACATGGCTCATATGCGATGCGGTTAAAAAATGGATTACTATGAAGAAAGCTTCCCAATACACCACAATCATTAGGTTTTTAATTATTGTTAAGCATAATTTAATATTGGAACGTAAGTGAAAACATGATTTATTTAACAGATATAAAAAAAACAGACCTATTGCAAAAGTCAAGCAAAAATACCATTTCCAGTTCTGGGAAAGATTTCTTGTATATTTGTACATTTGTCTTTGCTCAAACACTGAATCAATTATCAAGTAATATTATTTTTACAAGAATGAAATCTTTTTACACAGCATGTGTCTAATGATTTTCATGGGCAAAACGTGCCTTTTTTGGATTGAACAATGAAGAGCGAAAAAGGAGAAGAATCTGGATTGTGACAAGTTAAAAAAGGCAACCACTGTTGATTTTTGACAAAATGACTGAACATTTTTGTATTTGATCAAATCTGTGTATCGTCCCCTCAAAAACATGCCATAGTACATATTTTATTTTAGAGATGTTATTTTTCAGCAAAAGTGTACTAACCTACTTCCTTCTGCGAGATACAGTTTGCACAGCTGATTGCAACTAGCAATCATCCCGCTGTAGCTCATTAGCCACGAAAATAAATTATTTGCACTCATGCTCTGTGGTTTGCGTTTTAAGGATGTTTATTTAAAATAAATTCACTTTTTATATACATTTTTCTCTAAAATGATGAAAGCATTGCAAATGCCACAAGTTGGTTCTTAATGTTGTTGTAAAGCACAGTTACATAAACAACGTTAGTCCATTATCAAATGATTGGAATGGGTCAAATTTATTTTGCATTTTGTATAATTCTTAGAAGCATTTTCAAATCAGTTTGGTTCCTCAGTGCTGTCAGTCAGTCTTTTTACTAAGAATTAAGGCACATTTGTGTTGTCAAAGGTATGAAGTATATCCTCATCAATTCTCATGTGCTTTATGCAATCTACCTTTTAAAATCCAGTTAACAACCGCTACTGAGATTAATTAATTAATTAATAAATAATTAATCTGCTAATTCAGTCGACACCTCTTCAAAAATAACTGAGCCGACTAAAAACACCCTTTTGAAAGTCAACCAACTTCATTATTAATTATTTTTTTTTAACAGTGTACGAGTTTGCATTGGTATCCAGGCCATAAACTCAACCCAACGAGCTCTTTGAAGCATTTTTTAAAAAGTAATTCACCTTACCTTTAGCATTCCCCAAATATTAAATTGTAAATCAAGCACATCTTTAGAGTGTCATATTGTTTATTTTTCCCACCGAAAAATGCATTTGATTACAAACAGCAAAAATTGTGGTTCAATGTTTGTCCTTAATAAGAAAAAGAAACTTAATTCAATACTTGTCACGAAGTCTGATGCCAGGCAGGCTTGAGCAGTGTGCACCTGTGCAGTTACACTAATTTGAGTTTCTGTTGAGTTTTTGATCCAACAATAAAGTTGTCATAAACTGAATTCAGCACTCTCAACATCCAGTATAGCGGATATGAGATATTTAACGGTCCTTTAAGGCATTGTCACTATTTTATTCTTTGCTCCTGTGTTAAGAGCCCAATTTTTTTTGACTGAGGCTCTTCATAGATCTCATGATGGTCGTCTCTGGCCTCAAGGCAGCATGATCAATCCTCTGCAGGTCTAGGGCGGCAGAGAGCAGCTTGGCCTGATCGTTCACAATCAGCCACTCAGTGTGAAGTTCCAACCAGAACAAATGACTCCGACCCTCCCTCTTCTCACCCTGTCTAATGAAGCGGCCAGCACACATGTAGAGGTCAGAGCCTCAGGAGTGAAGGTCAGCTTCCATGCATCTTCTCAATAGAATGCTGGACTGACTCCGTCACCCTGAACCAGCCAACGAGAACAATCACAGCCTGTATTTAGAGCTTCCATCAGTTCTAACCAAACAACATCTTTGAGCTCGTTTACAGTGTTTCCTCAGCCATTTAATAGCCAGAGAATGGCACCCTTGCTATCAGAGCACCCAGCCCCTTGGAGAATAGCATACCCATGCAATCAGCCCAGCAGAATGTAAATTCAAACTCTGTAATAAACTAAGTGAAAATAAAATTATTATGAACGTCTGATTAAAGCTGTGCGTATATTTTATTGAGCTGTAGCCAATCAACAGCTGCTCCATGCACCAAGTAACAGCCTAGAGTCAGTAGAGACTAAGCCCCTGTTTTGAAATGCACACTCCAGACTAGTGGAGTTCACTTGAGTCTACACTTTGACATTGCAAAGGACTTTTGATATTGGAAAAAAGACTCAGTTCCACAAGGGTGCACTGAGATTGTATTTTGGGATAGACTTGCATCTTTCCGGAGATCTTCTTATCAATCATCTGATTAGCCATTCACAAAGAATTCTGGGTTGTAGTGTGCGTGAAGCCATAGCTGATGCAGAGGCAACAATAAGGGGTCCCAGTGAGTTCGCTTCAGATTGTAAAATTGGCACCTTGGACAACCTACAGACTTCAGAACTTTGGTAGCATATGCTAGCATGTCCATGAGACCTGGAGTCCACATCAAATAAACGGATAAAGCTGTAGTGTAATGATTCCACTCTTCGCTCCGTTTATCTAACTTATTATGCTCAATTTGCTTACTAATTTGGCTTTTTGTTCAGCTGTGAGTTTTTTTATTGATCGTAAATTGAGATTTTCTCAGGATAAAAGAAAGCTAGCTGAGAAGCTAACAATTTAAATGTAAAAATCCATAGACTTATGCTAAACATACTAGCATACCACAAACGTGTGTTTATTTGTGAATTACAGAATTTAGTTTTACAGAAATGCTGATTTATATATTGTTGGTTGTCAGGACGTGGAAAAAGTTTTATGCTAATTTAGTAAGTTATTTCAAATCAGACTTTTCAGCCAAGGAATTGAATGTTATGTTATTATTAATTTGTTAACTTTGAATTCATTAAAGCTCTATTAAAAACCAAATATCAGTGTTTGGAGACTGATTCTGATATTCAAACACTGCAATGCAATGGACAGCTCCCCAGTCCCCCACTCACCCACCTCCATGTTAAACTGATGTGTAACCTTTTTAGTTCAAAATGTATCTTAAACCTAAACCATATAAAAACAGCCATGAGGTGCTTGATAAAAAACAAGTGTGAAGATGAGTCTTCCCGTTTGATATCGTTTAGCTCAGAGGTCACCAACTCCCTGCACATTTTAGTTTCAACCCTGCTCTAGCATGCATACTACTCTCTTCAGACAGGAGGATCTTAAATACTGCACCAGGTTTGTTTCATGATAGTAGAACCAAAAATGTGACTGTTCTACAATGCAAACATGCAGTAACCTCATATTTTGGTCATGTTTTTTTTATTATTTTCATGGCATTTAAGGCATCTGTTGTGTGCCAAAATGTTTAAATTATGTATTTAAACCCATTTATCTACCTACAACTAATTAGGGATGACGGATTTATAGTAATTTGTCTCGGTTATACACTCACTCTTTTGTGCAGTTTCTGTCTTTTTGCTTTGTAGGGTAAAGTAGACCTCCAGAACAGGAGTTGGTAACCCTTGGTTTGGATACCACATATTGTGACAAAAGTATAGAAACGTTAAGTAAGCATGGCCTACATAGAATGCAAAAAAAAATTCATTAATTACATTAGAAACAATATATAACTTTTCCATTTCTATTCAAGTTGATTTCACAATCTGCACGCTTAAATGTGTAATTGTTTCACTATAAAAGCACCCACTTTTCATGAAGAAATGAGACTTCACCCTCGCTTACATTTCCCAACGAGTCAAAATGTCGCACATTGTGTAAATAAAGTAGTTTTCCACTGACTTAAAACCTAGAAGTTACATTTTGTTCATGCCCTGCAATTACAGTAATTGCCATAATTGCTACACGACAGACAGCCCCGGATTTTCCATTCTTAGCTCTTCTAATCATATTTCATACGTTACCATGGTAACACAATTAACTAAAGCATTACAAGTGATTGTAAATTGAAAAAGTAAGTAGTTGCGATGCTGTTAAATTAAACTAAGCCCCCAATAACTACGGTCAGAGGAATTAATTAAGCCATCATAATGAATTAAGGATTTTCTCGCATCAATATTTGATTGTTATGTTAAAGAAAACTTTTATGTTTAGCTGAAAGCATTGATTGGCTGTGGTTTTCTGTGGAAGTGTGTTTCCTTCATTTAAGGACAGAATGGAACCTCCTTTTGTCTGATTTTATCTATACAATTTATGCATCACATTGAAGGAAGCACTGATTCCTGGTCAATACTTCTCAGTCACCTTTTCCATGTCCAAATGTGCTTTCCACACTCTAACTGTTATGAAAAACCTCACAAATCCTCATTAGCTCTGGTGTTTTAAAGCTTTAAAGAAAAGCTGCTGTACTAACAATGTGAGGCTGCAGCACCTTTGAATCAGCAATGATACTAAATAGAGGTTAAGCAAGGAGAAAAGTGTGAGGAGCTAAATACAGGCCCTTGATGTGATGGGGCCAACAGCCTCAAAAGGTATGTTTTAAATTAAATGTGTAGCAATTAAAATAATAGTCTTTTTCTCACACTTGCTGTTATACTCTGAAATAAAGACACATATGGAAAAGAAAACCAAGGGCGTTGTGTGCTGTGCTGGGGTCCTTGATGATGGCTCTGCTTAGCTCCTCAGCGGAACTATTAAATTCCCTTCCTACACACAGAGAGAACAAGAAGAGGCTACAGGGCAGCCACACAAGACACAATAATTGGTGCCGAAAATAGATTTTAAGTTTGATCAGATTCCAGTGGGGCTGCCGGAAGGACGTTTATCAGGCGCTGTAGAAGCATTGTGGTTTGCTCTGGTGAAGACGTGATGAAGCCTGCTGATGTCTAGCTTAATGGGAGAGGATTTCAGTTAGGAGTTCAGTTTTAGGGGGGTGGGTGTTTAAAAACCTATTTTTTGTTCACACATACATACATATCTAATAAACCTGAATCAAATCTCTTCTAAATATTTTCACCCACACATCACATCTTACTGAACAGATATAAAAATGTTACAATTGCATCATCATCCCTTTTTTGTTGTTGTTGCTTGATTCACGTTCTCCCAGAGCAGAGACAGAGAAGTCTTTTTCACCTTTTCCTCTTGCACACTTTAATTAATCTCGGCCATATTTTGGACTCAAGAGTACCTGAACAAAACCCAAAGCAAGCGAACTTCACTTAGTCAGACCTGATTGCTGGCATTAAACCAGCAACCTCTTCCCCTCACTCCAATGACGCGATCGTCTGTTAGATTTGTGCAGTCACAATCATCTCGTAAGCTCTTTTCTTGTAACCTCAAGCACTTGACTTTGTATGTACCTCAAAACTGTCTGTTACATGTTCAAACTGCATTACTCAAAAGAACCTGTCACAACAGCTATGGGAAAAGGGGCCGCGCTGAACTGAAGGGCAATGCTTCATTTCAATCGAGAATGACATGAATGTGAAAGCAGCGGCTCCCTTTTCTCACATTCAGAGAGCCATGGATAAAAGAGTTGTGTGAGATGGCTTGTTTACAGTTTCTCCATTTCCCAAAAACCATTACTTTTACCTCACAAGCAGAGTGAGGTGTTAAAGCGAGAGGCGAATCGGAACCCATTCAACAAGAAGAAACGGGGCTTGTTGAGAGACGCTATTTTCTCACACCACTCATGCAAGGAGAAAGAAACCCATAGCTTGGGAGAAAAAAATCTGATGCTGCACCTTTTTGTCTCTTAATTGTACACAACAGATTTCACCAAAAAGGCTACTAGTTACAGTCTACAGGTAGTTCATTTTGTTACAAATTTTCTTGCATTTTATTCCAAATTATAACAATTGAGGTTCTAACTAGAATAGAAGCTTTCTTGTGTTAGACGTATTTTTATTCATTTTTTCTAGAGGCTGAAGCTTCGTCAGTCTACTCATTAAAGATCGGCCCGCTAAAAATACTTTTTTTTCTTAATTGTTTCTTTACTTTGAACATCTGATTTTTGATTTAACCCTAGATATAATACTATTATTAATCATTATTAACCAATTTTTTGTTAATCTAAACAACTTTCCAAAGTTTCACAATCCCTCCTGTTACTATAGTAACTGATCTGTTGTCATTTTTTCATGTGCCATGACTGGTGCTCCAACTCGAGGGCTTACTGTTGCTTGCGAGTGTTTGCGACACATATGCAAATCTAAAAACAGTCCAGCAAACTGATTCAGAAAATAAAACTAAATTTCAAGCAAACCAAAAAGGTAATGCAAAGTTTGCATACCGACAGTTGGCACTGATTGGATGGAACTCCTGTCAATCAAACTACATAGGAAGTGACGTTAATTTCAAAAACATTTTCATTTTGATCAAGCCTTGATTAAGCATGGTAAGAGCTGTAGCAGCAGGTGTGACGTTGAGAGAAGCTGAACGCATCATTTTTGGTTGCGCAGATATTATACTACTTACTGTGTGAGAACAGTCTGATTCAACTGGACGATTGATTAACTAAAGCTCATCGTTCTTAGATCACAGTTTATTGTACATGAGCTGAATGAAGCCTACAGCTGATTACAGTTACCTATCAGCCAGCTGCGGCTGCTGTAATATTTGCATCTCAGAATCTAAGCATCTTACTGTTGAAGCAGTTTTGTCTAACTTCAGGTTGTTTATCAGGCTTTTTTACTGGTCTGGTACGAAGCTAACAAGCCTAAATCTCTTTTATTTTTCCCTCGCTTTAGATGATTTTCGTTGCTTCTCGCTCCGTATTGGATCGGAGGTGTATTTTAGGGTTTTCGCTGACATGAATGGTGTTTAATTGGGGTTAACAGTTTGATTAATTTTAACAAGATTAATGAAAGCTTGTGATATTAGATTTGATCAAAAGTTACTAAGAGACAAATAAAGCCTACAGCTGATTATAGTGAGCAATCAGCTGCAGCTCGTAGTCCCTGCTGTAATCTTAGAAACAGAGCATCTTACTCACTGTTGAAGCAGTTTTGTCAAACTTCAATTGTTTAACAGCTCTGGTGTAAAACAAACAAATTTGTCTGATGTAAGCCCAAACTTCTTGTATTTTTCCTTTGCCTTTGTAGACGTTCGTTGGTTCTCTCTCCGTATCGTCTAAGGGTCGAAGGTGTATTTGAGGGTTTTCGACTGACATGAGTGATGTTTTACTGGCTGGTAATGGTAGTCGCCAGGCTGCCACAACTTTTAATTCCTGCCTCTGATGTATTAGCTGCTCTGAAACCAATTCTGCTTCTTGAATTGAGCTGTAAATCATTGAATCACTCTGTCTGCAACCTGCGATTTATTATCCTGCCAGGTGAAAGTGTAAATATATTAGAAATGTAAATAAATTAGAGGCTATGATCACCAAACTAAATATCGCATCTATGGGGGTCGTTGTTCCAGGAGTTGATTGATGGTATGAAAAGCGAGGTCAGAATCTTCAATGAATCTGTCCTCAGCTTAAAAAAAGCATTTTGTTCAACAGGAGAGTACAATCACAGGTGACTATGAAGCTTTAAGAAATCAATTTCTAGATTGGGACAGACTTGTGCTCACATTTTATTTATGTATATCTTTGTATTAAAGTATATGAGTTTTACATTTATCTATTCATATATTTTTATTTAGTTTAGTTTAGTTTAGTTTATTTTTATTTTATTGATTATTATATTATAAGACTTTTTTTTTACTTCAACAAAGCAAATGAAAATAAAATAAATACACAACACAGCTAACATGCGCTAATTTTCTTTAAAAGTTGTCTAAGTGTCATCCCAAAATGGTTTCAAAAAATAATTCTTGTAACAATCTGTAATAAAAAGTAAACAAAAACATCATCCGAAATTTTTCTATGATGAATGTTCTTATAATGTTTTCTCTTGTCAGGGTTCTGTTTTGGTTTACTCCTTTAGGTTTATTTTCTTGTTACGTCTTCTTGTTTTCTACCATTATAGAGTTTAGGTTCTGTTTATTTCTTTACAGTTTGTAAAATCACTCCTCTCTTGTTCCTGGTCTTGATTGATTTCCACCTGTGTCTAATTGTTCCCGGTTCAGTTAAGTCACGTGTGCAAGTTCTTCTTCCGATGTTCAGAGTTGGAGCTTTGCTAATGTCACACCTTTCATCCTGTTGAATTTGGTTAGTCCTGTTGTAGTCTTTGTTCTGTTTTAGTCCTTAATCATATACTTTTCTGCTGAGGTGTTCCCCCTCGTGGGCAATTTTATGTTATATTCTGTTTCAATAATAAAGAGACTGACTAAACCTGTTGTACATTTGTGTTCTGTTACTACCCTTCTATTATGAGAATCCTGACATCTCTATACGTTTTTTTAATGAGTGATGAATCCTTAACAGAAAACATTTCCAAACAACGTTCTCATTGTTTTTACTTTTATTTTATTTTTTAAGGGGTTAAAGTTCTGCACATTTTATAAATCACTTGCAAATGCAAGAAGTAAATTAAGCCATGCACATGTACGTAAAAAAAAAAGTCATACCGTACCTTTAAATAGGTATAGTAGATGTTGTGTATACATGTTTAAAAACACAATTTGTCTTGTTGTTTACAAAAATTACATAATAAAATATACTTCTATATTTCTGTCTACTCCATAGAAAAATGTAAAAACATATATTTAGAAAAAACTGACTAAACTAAAAATTGACTACTCTGGTTAAGTTAGCAGAAACATTTATAATACAGTTTCTCACCCAGTTAACATTGAACGGTGACTTTTTTTATTTTTGCAAAAAGGCTATTTTCATTATCGATTTATTCTAGGAAACTTTAATACTTATTTTTGCAATTGTAATGTGGTTTTAATAAGCTCATTATACAGTAATCTCCATAAATGCAATGAAACTAGTACCTGCCATTTATTCATTTAGTAGATAATGATTCTCTGTCTTTCATTTTTCAGCCTTGGTTCAACCTTAGCCTTTGCATCCCTTTTCCAAACTCCCAGACTAATATATAATCAGCAACAGATGAGATTAAGATTGACCAGTTAAAACCGAAGAACTAAAATGTATGCCTGGCACAGATATTGAAGAAGATGAACACGCACTGTATCATCCCTTGCAAGCAGAACAAAAAGAGTGAGATAAGTCAGGGGTGTGAGGGAGATAAAACAGGGAGAGAGAGAGGGAGAAAGGCTGTCAAGGCCTGTCAGGGAAGCAGCGCTCCTGTCAGATCGACACAAGCCCAGCTGGCCCTTCGGCGGCCCGTGGTGTCACTGTCAGCCAGAGCGGGCCGGCGGTCTCGTCACTGTGGCATCTGACAGCTGGGATCCCGGGTCGAGCCGGAGCAGCTCACATCCACACAACACCAGCACTTCATTATCAGCCCAGTCTCTCTCTCGCCCATCATCGCAGGAGACTAAATCCAACAAAAACTGAAAATAGTTCCCATCCTAGATCAGGTTCTTTGTATTGTTCATTTGAGCGTACTATTCATTTGGACTCTAATTCTGTTTAGAATGTGATTAATACGAGTCTAACGAGTTATTTTTAACATTTAAAAATAATTTACACATTCATTTCAAGTCATGAGGAAGACGTTTCAAGTTATAGTTTGGGCTTTCCCTGTAAATTGAAGCCACGAGAAAGAAAAATATTGTTTCTCTGTTTACATGGTAAAGACAGAAAGAGATATAAGAGTGGAGAGAAAGAGATAGAGGAGAGAATGACTGGAAAGAGGGAGGGAAAGAGACAGGCAAAGAGAGAGAAAAAGAAGAGAAAATGTGACAGGAAAAAAGGGAGAGGGGTGAGAAGAAAGCAAGAGAAAACGTGAGAGGGAAAATTAGAGAGAGGGAGAGAGAGAAAAGTGAGAGGAAAAATGGGAGATAGTGAGAGAAAAAAAAGGGGAGAGAGTGAGATGGAACATGGGAGAGAGGAGAGAGAGTAACAAAAAGAGATAAAAATAACTAAGTGAGAGGAGAGGAAAAGTAGTGAAAGAGAAAGTGGAAGAGAGAGTGGAAGAAGAAGAAAGAGAGAGTTTGAGAGAAAGAAACCAAGAAATAGGGAGGAGAAAAAATGACAGAGAAGGATGACAGAGAAAAGTGCGATGGAAAAATGGTGGAGAGAGAAAGAGACAGTGAGTCAGAGAGGAGATAAAGAAAGTGAATAGAGAGAGAGACAGCAAAAGTGCAACACAAGTACATTTACTTTAAAAATGATCTGAAATGACACTTCTTTATATTCCTCCACTAATGTAGAAAGACGACGATGCCATTTTACTCAACAACTTTTTTTATTGACATAATTCATAGAATCCGCTCTCCCCCTATAAAGCATATTTGACAGGAGGACCAACATGGATTCCTTTTCCAAATGTCTGCTCAGCATCTATTCATGTGGGTCACAGGTTAGGTTAGGATTACCTCAGGAATGAATCTTTCTATGGGTTAACCTCAACCTCAACCACAAGCTGAACTACACATCTCAATAGAACAAACAGCATGTTTGTGTGGCAGTCTGGTGGCACTGTACACATGCTGAGCATAGGCCTGAGGGTGGAGGGGGCTGTTTGACGTCAGCCCCAAGGCGGCATGATGAACTACAGCAGTGTGGCTTCGACCCTCCTGTCCTTGCGCGATCTCCCCGGTGTAATTAAAGCTCTTAAAGATGAGAAATCACTCACCTTTAATTAATCAATGTGCCTCACTTGGGCCGGACTCGAGGGAGACGCCAGAGTGCTGGAATTAAATGCTTGTGTATGTGTTTGGGACTTTAAAACAGAGACCACACATGCTCGCTTTTACAAACACTCCTTACCATTTAGTCGGCTCTATCCAGGCTAAGCTAATGCTAACACACAAGAGCCTTTCACAGACTCATCACACATAGGTAGGTAGTTTAGCAGATGTTTAGATTTGAGATTTTTGAGATACCTTATGTGCACATGCTAGCACTGAGCATCTGGAGCAAGTTAGCAAAGCTTTTTTAGGAGATTGAGGCAGTTACAAGTTTTTGGCTCAGTGTTCTCCGCCCAATCATCTAATGGAGGTCATCAACCTACCTGGGATGAGCGCCTTTCATTCAGGAGTTTTATTCATCCTTTCCGCAGATTCATTCTATACTGTCATAATAACTTGAAAGACATCTATATTAGCAGTTCTCACTAACCATTCATGATACCCAACATGTACTCATGTCAAAATTTGGGTTTATCATAACAGTGAAGGATGAGCTGATTCTGAGTACAACAGAGTGTTTTTGAGTGAATATTCTGAGTGAATATTCGAGATTGTGAGAGAGCATCCTCAATTGTGCATTTATGAATCATCACCACCCCTCACAAGAGAACAAAAGATACAGTTTTGATAGCCGAATGTGGAGCATTACCTCATAGGTTTTTTGTTCTATTCTTGGATCTTCATTGTGTTGTAGAATATTAAACTCTCTCTCTCTCTCTCTCGTAGAAATCACTTCGAAGGCAGGGTACAGAACAGCAGCACGACGGCAACTTTATTTGCACTTTTCATTTAAACAAAACCCTGAAATTATGCTCTGTTGAACTAAAGGAGCAACTCGTAAGGTGGAGAAGGAAGAAAGCCGGAAAGAGGAGGAAAAGTCTTCGTTCACCCGAATGTATGCCCTCTCAAAGGACAGGCCCATCGCTGCCTGGAGACTCCACCCACTCTGCCAGTCACCTCCCTCTCAGGCACACAAAACCATTAACACACATTCAATATGATACTGAAATACCAAAATAGATATTTACTTCCCATAATTACTAATACCCATTATAATGACTTAAAATTTCTATTACAATTGAAACAGTTTGCAGCGGTGCAGTTAGTTGCCCTGTAACCGGCGTAGGTGCGCAATGGCAGCCTCGTTCCTTCAGACTGCCCCAAGGTAGCTTATCACCACCAGTGTAAGAATGTAGAGTGAATGAATAATGCTCTGATCATTGTGAAACGTCTTTGAGCATTTGGAAAAGTTCTATATAAGCTGATACCAATACTAGCTTTAGGGATCCGGGATCTTTCATCAAACACAGAACGTGTGTATCATTTTTTTATGTAGGTTGCTTGATATTGCTCCTGATTCTTGATGGCATAATTGTAATTTTTATGTTTATAATATTCTTTCTCCTTTCCTCTTTATGTAAAAGAACATCTACTGAGAAAACAAAAACAACTATTTCACCCTTAAGGGTGAATCAGTCTGCTTAATATTTTAAATACAACATGCTCCAGATTTATAAACACATAATTTTTTTTAACCTTGCTCTTCTCAGCATTCCTTTATCCACCTTTCAGCGCACAGCAGTACAGCTGCAGTAACAATGCACACGTTCCCAACGGGCTCATAAACTGGATATTGAACGCAATGTCAGTCGTTTTTACAAAAACGTGCCAGAGCGAACAAAAGTAAACTGATGTTTTATTCAGGCCAAACACAAGACCAGTGAGAATGTGCTCTCTCTCTCTCTCTCTCTCTCTCTCTCTCTCTCTCTCTCTCTCTCTCTCTCTCTCTCTCTCTCTCTCTCTGTCTCTCGCTCTCTCTCCTCACGCAGATTGTGTAAACACTGCATTCATTGATCATTAAAACTCAATGATGTTTCCCATCGTTATTGCAAAAGGCTTCGTAAAAAAGGCTTGGGTGATTAAAACCAGGTTGTGAGGGAGAAATTAGGCCGCGAGAAGAACTCTGAGGCACACATTGTCAGTTTCCACCCAAAAAATGGAGCTGAAGCCCTAGTGTAGATGGCAGGCTGATTACTTTTCCCACAGAACACATATTCTGCAGACTTATTAGCTCCGAGCATGTTTAATATGCGCCCTGCGGACGAGCGGGGATGCTCTAGAGTTTACTAAATGGGGAAGGAGTGCTCGGAATGAAAAAGCTGCCAAATGAGGAGAAGAGAGGGAGTTGTGAAAGAAAGAAAAAATGACTAAAGAGGTGAAGTTGCATAGTTGAAGGTGAAAGAGCGGATAATACTCTAGAAGAGTTCATGATAAAGCATTCAGCATAAGAATAATGTTTACAGTAAAAACATTTCTATTAAGATGTGATTTCTCTTTTCATACGTGTTTCATATTCTCTTTCTGAAGTTATTGTTCATGGCTATTATTAACAAACTATATCGATCAATGAACCTTTATTTGTATAGCTTTTGAAAAATGGTGCTATGAAGCAGTGTCGTTTTAGTCAACGAGGATGACAACAAAATGATGTTTAAAACTAACCTTTTTCTCTTGATGATGAGTTGTTGACAAGCTAAATATGTCTCTGTTATGGTGAAAACTTGACAAGCCGTTTTGGTTGTAAAAAAAAATTCACAAATGTCAAATTAATAATGTTTTTGTTCTTGCTTTTAGAGAGATTTTAGAAAAAAATCCATTGTGTTTACACTTTACTTTGCATAATCCTTAGATTATACATGTGTCTTTGTATTTATTAAAAGCCTATCAACAGTGTCACAATAAGAAATTGAGCATTACTTGTTAAATTAATTTAAATACACAATTTCTAATATTTAAAAGGTTAAACTAAGGTATTAAATACATTTTAATCAAATTTATCTGGAAAAGTGCTCTATAAATTTAAGCATTATTAAGTAACCCTTAACTTTTTAATTCTTCTTGTGTTTTTTTTTTTTTTTGCTGTTTAGTGGGATTTATGAGTGTATGTAGAGTCATGGAAGGAGGCTAAAATAAAGTATGTTTTTTTTTATTAATGTGATTATATCAACATTTCATGTTGGCTAATTTTATAGGGTAAGAATAGTTTTACAATATACTGTTAATTTACCAACTATCCAACTCCTTTTGAAATCAGGAAATAGAATGGATCTAGAGACAACGTTTATTTCAGCTGAAAGAAAATGTGTTGTCCTTTCTAGCTCGGGCTGCAGATCTGCCACATATTTCCCAATATACAAAAAAAACTAAAATATTTCTAAGAATTTCTACAGCTTTAATCACTTATATTTAATTCATCATAACTATGGAAATCATGTGCATATTTACAAAATTTAAGAACTGCAAGATGAACACCTTCAACAGAAGTTGAAAAACTAATCTCTGCCTGGATAAATTTTTTGCTACTTTATTTTATTTCAGCCAAGTGTTTGTGCTAAACATTCCTCACACATCCTTCTCAATCTGCACACGTTTTTAAAGTGTGCAAATGATCAGAAACTATTACATGTGAAGAAAGAGTTGTTTCTGTTTTGTGCTAAATTTGACGATAATGCAGGGAAACCAATGTAGAGTTCACTGATTAGATCGTTTATTCTCCCAGCTGCTCCACGAGCCGATCAATAGCATCTGTATTTGGCAAGAGAAATTGAGCAATAATTTCCCCTCGGCTTTTCAATTATAATTTGCTAAACATCTGCAATAAAGCAGCTGGTTTTGGGAAGGGAGGGGGAAATGATCCATCTTGGGACATCACAGGAAAAGGAGAGAGATAGTACCACAAGCTGCCTTCCAACTGAAGAACGTCTTCCTGCATATCTTGAGATAGCTTTCACTCTAGAGAGGCCCATTTTCACATCGGATATAGTTCTGATTCACATCAAAATGGAAACAAATGGACCAAAGCGAGAAATACAAGAGGTTGATCCTAGTGGAGTTAATATACTCATTGTTCTTGTGGGGGTTCCTCTGGGTACTCCAGAGGGATAGTAGTATATTCAAATCCGATTTTTTGCAATTTGACCTCGGTCAAAAATACACTCCTCGTGCTGAGTTCACGAAAGAAAACGAAAAGAAAGACGAAATCTCTGACATGAGATAACAGCTTATCTTGTTGGTGTGTGATCATCAAGAAGCCCACAACGATTATTAAATAGCCAGGCATGTCACTGTTTGTCTGCTGAGGAGTGATGTGACGTTTTGTTCATTTTGGTGATGCTTTCTTTAGAGTCTCATTCACTAAAAATAATAAATTGAAAAAAACGGTTCACTCTCTGAAAAGAGCTGTTGCTCACGTTACTGACACATCACCACCCCTAAGCACCACCTAAGAGCAAAGAGTGTCACTGCATCAAACAGCAGAGGACTCAAGCTAGCAAAAAGCTTTGGGCAGAGAAGTCATACAAAGGATTCAAATCTCAGTTCACTTTGGTATGCATAGAACTTAATGCACATTGCTTAAACACAAACACAGTGTGCACCGAACATAACAGTGGCTCTGATTCAGAAACATAAATACTCTCATTTCAAAAACTGGAAATGGTCGTGAAAGAACTGTGGGAGAGCTTTATTTTTTCCTGGCATGGAGCAGAACTTCATGAACAGAACAGTTCCTTCATGCGACTTTAGTGAACAAGCACCATTGGCTTTATTTAATTTGTTTTGCCACTCTCACACCTCATCTCTGTCTCTGCCCTTGGACTGTGATGCATGCGTGTGTGTGTGTGTGCATGCGTGTGTGCGTGTGTGTGTGTGTGTGTGTGTGAGAGAGTTCGTTGAGGCAGTGTTAACAGGTTTATGCTGGGAACAGGATTAGTGTGGCAGTGTGAATGGAGAGCGAGTAACATTAAGTGTAAAGAAGCCCAGGGATGGCGGATGACTTCTGCGAGCTGCTCATTCTTTGTTTCGCAGTAAATCCTACATTGTGCCATCTGATCCTGGCTCTCAACATCATCTCTACCCAGTGCTCAGGAGGGGTCCTTCTTATCCTTTACACACCAGTGTGCCTTGAGCTCACGATTTGAGTTTCTCCCTAATTTTTATTATCTTAATGGAATTTTAAAGTACAAAGACAAATAGGTTGGAGTTATTATGCTACACTAAACGTATCTTAACATGAATTAAAATGGCCCCGTGGTCCGCCATGCCTTACACATTCCACCAACTTTGCTCCTGTACTATCGCACCATGTTCAATATGAACAAAGATCCCACTATTCAGATCTGGGATTGTCTATATTAAAATTGTATTTATTATTAAATCTACATTATCTTATAAATAAGTAACATTTAATAATAATAGTTATCCATACAGGGCTATGTTTTTATTTATTTATTTTGGACTATATGCACATTGATACTGCATGGATTTATGTGTTAACCCCTGCACCACACCTCAGAAGAGATAAATGACTCTCAAAATGGCCCAAGCTCATTCCCCTGTGTTCTCTCTCTTCCTCATTCACTTTTTTACTGTCCATCCTTTATCCGCTGCGAAGTGCATTACATGAGCATCTATTGATTCTGTCAGAACACTGAAGGAACGGAATCTGTGGAGTGTGAACCGTCCGCACTCTCTTCTTTGTGCCCCATTGTTAGGCTTAATCTAGTATGGTCTAATTACACGTGTTAAAGAGATGCTGGGACGCGCAGAAGAAAAGACTCATAATGCGCTTCTCAAAGGCCTCCCGGAAAGACAAGCAGTTTCCTTTTAACCACCCCACTTTACCCCCTTCCTTCCAGTTTGCATTTGTGGCAGCAGATCGTAAAAGTAAATGAGGATTAAACTGCGATGGGTTGGACAGGAGGCAGCGCCCCTTGAGCATAACCGCAGGGTTCAGCGGAATCTTGTGAAAATGTGCACCGGTTACTAAAATATGCAAATGAGATGGAAAAATGTGGGTAATTGCTGCAGGACGGATGGTGATGCTGATCAAAACCGCAATGGGAGGCACCATGGGGTCTGCTGGGCATTGCAGCAGCACTTGAACTTTATGGAGGCTGTTCTCCATAAACTTGTTTTGTAAACGAATTAGGATGTCTTAGGGGCCTTTTTTGGAATCTGAATAAGAAGTGTTTGGATTGGTACAGTATGGGGTTAAAACATTGTAGTGTCGTTGTTATGTATTTTTTTATAAAATGTGTTCTAGGAGAGCATTAAGTAGATGAAAGTCATCAAGATGAAATAATTTTCTGCATTATTGGCTGAAGTTGAGCTGAAATATTTAAGAAAATGTAATAATTACCAAATTTGAACTCAACGTGTAACCTAATTAAATGTTTTTTGAGAATTAAAACTGGCGATGATTGTGACTAATATGGATTCATGAAACTATTAAAACCAAAAATGAACTCGTAGATGAAAGGCTTTTTTATTAAATTCTTAAATATTTAAGAAATTGTAGGGAATTTAAAATGTCCTAAAAGATATACATCTAAATACAAAATAAAATTAAAGTGTAAACTAATAAATAATTTTTTTTTGAGAATTACAACTAGCAATGATCAGAGGTTGACCAGTAGCTTTAAATAAGCAAAGAGGAGTTGCAATTAGTGGGATCAGGTGTAGCGCCATAAAAGTTGATGTTAAATCTTGCACGTCTGTGTTAGGTTTGCTGCACAGATTGTTTGTAAACTTCATAGAAATACAATTATCCTCTAACTGAAATCTTTAAACGGATGGCTATTTCCTCATAAAGTTATTCTCGTCAATGAAGACGATCCATGTCTCTGAGAAAAGCACTTGAAGTAAAACCCATGCTCAAATATACAAAATAAATAAGTCATATCAAAGCAGGTTTTCAGCGTTCAGCATGAAAAAAGGTTAAAGCAGTCAAAGCAATTTTCCCTCAAAAACTTAGCACAGACGTAAGCCATTATGATTAATAAAACATAGCAAATGAGTAGATGTATTTTCTTTTCTGTTACACCAGTAAGAGACAATGCCCACAACAATCCGAGACTTCAAATGTTTGAATAAATAATATATATATATATATATATATATATATATATATATATATATATATATATATATATATATATATACATATATATATATATACATATATAAACATCCTCCTGTGACCCAGCCTCTGTAGTAGACATTAGGTTTTGGACAAAATATTTTTACTCATTTTAGCTACCTTACTAAGTCCTGGTATGCTCAATAGTGGACATCTTGGCTTTTACAATGATATCTCACGTGTTTGTGTGAGACAAGTCTGCTCTAAGTAGACAGGACATTACAAAAAAAAGGTTACATTTAAAGTACATTACTTTGTGCTCTGGAGGATATATACAAAAAACTTTAATTTACAGTGTAAACTACTAAATGTATCTTTTTTTGTTTCATTGTTATTATTTTTTATTAAAACTAGAGTTGATCAGGGGTATGAGGCGCCATTACACAGCTGCTGGTTTTTGTCCCAAACCTGAGTTGAGAGATTACCTAGTAGATTGAAACCCGCAAATAGAAGTGCAATTAGTGGGATCAAGTGTGTTGCATAAAGGTTGACTTTAAATTATGCTTGAGTACATCTGTGCTTTCTCACCTCTGACAGAGATAAACTGCACAGATCGAGTGTAAACTGCGTAGACATGTATCCTAAAACTCAAATAGATAAACTTGGCTGGAGATTTTACATTTCCGTGCTTTCTCTCAACCACAAAAGCATGCTGAGAAAACAATCACAACTTCAATGAAAATGCAAAAAAACTCACAGACCTTTCAACAAGATCTAACAGATCTGTTTGGCCAGCTGGAGTGCATCAAACTCAGAACAAGAGGACAAGCATTTAACATTGTAAATGTCTAATGATGTTAAAAGTACCTTTATTAGACACACCCACTAACTATAACAAATATTATCTTCAAAGCCTTATTTTTCCATTAACCAACAACAGAATCGTTCTTAACTCAGCCTAAAGCCAATCAGAGACCCCTGAATGAAGAGGAAAGTAGATTTTCAGCCCCATTTCTCAGTGGAGATCCAACAAATATCTTGTGAGAGATGTTTTGGTTTTCTCATAGTTGCTTTCATTGTTTAGCTTCAGAATCCTAGAGACGATAATTTGTCTTGTGTCTCACAAATATAGATTTAGCTCCTTTGGGGTGAGATGCAGTCTTTATTGATCCATAGAGGTGAAAATATGATTTTAAAATGAAAAATAAAGACCTAACAAATAATGAAATCATAGTGCAAAAATCCAGCTGAAAAAAATGTGTGCATCATAGATAGACCAGGCTGAAGGTCATGCACTTGGTCTCTGTGCTACCTTCAATGCGCACTGTAAGCCTTTTGTCCAAAAAACAAAGACTTGACATTAAAATATTGCACAATCCATGTGCTTCTCAAATCTCTTTCATCTTTGGATCACTGTTAGATTTCAAGTAGATTCTGAAAATAGTTTATTTGTTTTTACATGACTGTAAGACCTTGTCCCACAGTGTCTTCTTCTGGTCTTGAGACTAGTCCATTCATTAGAATCCATTTACAAATTGAAGTTTGCTGGATTCAGTTGCGAGGCATTTGGCTAGCTGGTCGGTTGGTTGGTTAGTTAATTGAATAATTGGTTAGCCAGTTGGTTGGTTGGATGTTTAGCTGGTGGTTAGGGGTGTCGATTGGTTGATATGTTGATTGGTTGTTTGGTTGCTAGTTGGATAGCTGGTGGGGTGGTTAGTTGATAGGTTGATTTTTAGGTTTGTTGGTTTTTTGAATGGATTGTAGCTAGCTAGTTGATTGGATTGGTTTGATTGTTTAGTTGATGGCAGTATGATTAGTCACTGTTCAGTGGCTAGGGGGTTGATAGTTTGGTTAGTCAGTTGTTTGGATTATTGATTTGTGTGTTGCTTTGTTGGCTGTTGAGTTGGTCGGGTGGGTTAGAATTAGACACCGTTTGTTGATGGATATTAAGTTTGTATATTATTTATGCTGGGGAGATGATTAGCACCTGCCTCAGTCAGCGAGAGTCCCCTCACAGAGGGAACTCCTATTTACTCTACATGATCCTCACAAGGACTTTGTGAACCTGCTTTGAAAGCAATTGCTAAAGAAGTGCTATATAAAACTGATTGATTGATTGGTAGTTTTGTTTGCTTTTGTGTTTTGCTCTATGGTTTGTTTGATGGCTGGTCACTTTTTAAGAGGGTTGATTTGGTGGATAACTGATTTGTTTGTTGTTTGGTTGTCAAGTCAGCTAGTTGGTTCAGTGTTTGTTTGGTGATTCATTCATTGGGTGATTGATTGATTGATTGATTGGTGGTCCATGATTGGTTGGCGAGTTGGTGTTTCAGTTTTGTTATTACTTTTGTTATAACTTTTCTACAATATAGTCAATTATGTATGAATGAGAAAAAACAGATGCTGAAACTTTCACCTACATTGTAAAGAAATGACATATTATCACATCAGATGTTTTTGCTTATTTTTTTTAGTGATTAATTGTGACACTTGTTTCATCACAAAAAAAAACATGTCTGCAACTTTACAGCTGTCTTTCAGAAACAACTATCAGTTTGAAAAGTTGAGATCTTTTTGTGCCAGGAGTGGAATAGCTGTGGCTCAATGTGTGAATGGCAGCTATTTAGAGCTATGCAGCTTTTCAATTAAACAGGCATCCAGGGAAGGTCAGCATCTCTCTTCTCTGGAAGAGTACTGTCTTATTAAGAAGACTACTTCAGATTGAGTGAGAGAGAGCGAGCAGATTGAAAAAAGCTCAAATAAAGGGAGAGAGGGGGTAGGTGTTGGCCTCATTCGGCGGGAGAGAGTGTGGACACAGAGGTGGAAAATGAACCAGGAGCCTGGGAGAATAATTTGGCTGTCCCCTGTGTTCCTGTGTTGACTGAAGGAAGTAGAAGGAGCGGAAAGGGAGCGAAAGGTTGTAATTTGGACTCTGCTAGGTGTGCCTTTGGGAAAAGCAGTCTGGCCTACGGAAGCCCAGCAGGCCCATAAATCACCCGGCGAGCTCCAGGCTCTCAGGAACCCTACGGTGGTGACCCTTTCCTTCACCTCCTCCACAGTTTATCCCAGTCCTTTTTCATTTTATTGGTTGAATTGGGTGCATCTTGAATCAAAAGCAATTCTGCTTCTATAAATTTAGCCAGAGTTTCTTGTGAATTAAAAAAGGCACTGACATTCTTATAAAAAGCTATGATAATATAACAGAAGATTGATTTTAGTGATAATAATAACAACAAAAAAGCACTTTTATAATGTGCTGTCATTTTCTGCTTTTATTTTATTGGAATTGTTGAATATTAGCCCTCTAATAAAGGTTTTGGGTGCAAAAATGCTTTGCTCATCAAGAGTTCTCAAAGAGGATGTCATTGTTTATTATCTTAGAAGCATAAGTGCTGTAGCAAGGAATAAGAAATAAATACTGTTGCTTTTATTTAGGAGAATTGCAGTAATGAGAACACAAATGGTGTATTTATTGTTTAAGGTAAATGCATTCATTAAGCCAGGTGCATTGTAAAAAAAGATACAAAATGAAAATAGTCAGTTTTATGTTCAATTTCCAAATGTTATTCTACTTAATGTGGGTTTGCAAGTCCCTAACATTCTTCCAAGATCCCTTTTGTGCTTCGGAGATCATTGTTGTGTACACATAAAAAGGCTGCATACGCAAGCTTTCACATTCACTCACAAATGTACTGACAGTGAAATTGATGTGTATTCCTACTTTTCATCACACACACAAAGCAAAATATGATAGTTTTGATTAGTTAAATGTTTAAACGTTTGAAAAAGAGGGTTTGAAAAAAAGAGATTAACATAGAGTTAACCTTAACTTCATTAAGATCAAAACTAGCAATCTGAATCGACAAACATCATGGAGCTACAAAGCTGCTCACTTCTGGTGTCAGCTTCAAGTGGCCGGTCTAGGCACTACAGCTCAGTCACTCTCTATTCCGCATCAACAGGCAGAGCAGGTTTTTGTTTAAAGTAGAGGCTAAAATAATAGTTTTTGTGACTATTTAGAAGTAGTTTCAGATCAAAATTTGACTCTACAAAGTGTTTAAAGGAAGATCTTTCTTCAAACTGGGAAAGAACTTGTGATAGGGGCACGTCGAATGTTGATTTAATTAATGCACAAAACCAGTTTTACACTTTGACTTTAAGCTTGCGTGTTCCTTCTGGCTGATTTTAGCCTGGTGACAGATAAGGAGCACACTTATCAAGCTGCCAGGGGAATAACCACTGATGGTGTTTGAATATGGAGTCTTCTGTCCTTTAATCCCCTCGTGCCATTGATCAGTCCCACAATAATTGTTGCTTTCGAAGGTTATCAGACCTCTTCTCATCCCAGCGGACTGAAGCAAGGCCTGTGCATGCTCCCCAGGGTCTCGTGGAAGCTGTCCATGGCTGTGTATTTTCAGCCTATTCTCCAGTGTGCTTCATAAAGCTTCTCGGTTTCCCCACACTTTGACTGGAAGTCTAGAGAGAGTTATCTGGAGAGAAGTGAATAATTGTTTCTGAGCTTGAACAGGACGACACCTCCAACTCGTCCATCTGCGTTCACTCTTCTGTATCCCCAAAACATTTCCTCTGAACTCCCCTATGCAGTGAATTTCTCTAATTCTCTTTCTGTTACTCCTGATGGCTGAGCTGTGCTTTGACTAACAATTCTATCAAGCTCTAGCGCAGTGTTATTTTGGTCTTCCTGTCTACTTCCTGCTGCTGTTTGCATATCTGATGTCTGTTATGTATATACACAGAACAAATTGTGAACAGGCAAGAACATTTTTATTAGCTTCGGCTTCCTGAGTGAAAAAAAAGACTTGTCTGTTTATAAGATTAAAACAGCTCAGTACTTGTGCCGATTGAAGGTAAAAGAACTTATTTGTGCTGGAATGCAAATGTAACTGGATGTGCAGAGGTTTTAACTATTTAGTATTGCATAAGCCTTGCTTTGTGTCTCATGCAGTCTCAGGAAGGTTGGATATAATAACGCTTCTACATACAAAATGTATTGAAATTAACATTTTATGCATTGTTTGTAAATATTAACAATTGAGTGAAGAGGTTTTTTTAGACTTTTGAAAAGGTTGTTGAAATAGCTCTTTATGTGTTTAAATTTTCAACTTTTAGAAGCATGCTAATGACGTGCTAATCTTGCTATTAACCTGCTAGTCTTATAAGAAACATGCCAATTACTTGCTAAAAATCTTAAGAATATGTTAGTGACTTTTCAATCATAAATTTGTCAGTCATACTTGGAACATGATAGAGACTTTCTAATCAGGCCAGTAACATGCTGGTAACTTGCTAATGCTGCTAAGAGCATTTTCTCTGCTTGTTAATCGTGGAAGTAACCTGTTACAGACTTGCTAACATGCTGGTATATGAGTTGGGATTTTTTTATTATTATTATTGTTAGTTTAAACAAAATTTCATTGGGTAAAGTTTAAAAAAGACCATTTAGATATTTTTTCTAATGAATAAATATTAGGAAAAAAACACAAGTAGTAAATAAAACTTGGACAATACTTTCAATATAATCAAATTATTTCACTATTTAGACTAAAGTTTTGCTTCTATGCCAATCTATCTCTGTTA